>OX424447.1:3515513-3761229 GCA_949152495.1 Lasius fuliginosus
GAGGGAGAGAGAGAGAGAGAGGGAGAGAGAGAGAGAGGGAGAGAGAGAGAGAGAGAGGGAGAGAGAGAGAGAGAGAGAGGGAGAGAGAGAGAGAGAGAGAGAGAGAGAGAGAGAGAGAGAGAGAGAGAGAGAGAGAGAGAGAGAGAGAGAGTGTTGTGTGTGTGTGTGTGTTGTGTGTGTCGTGTGTGTCGTGTGTGTCACATATCTTATATTGTATATAATGTACGTATTTTTTTCTTACTCTCTTAGATGTTTTATATATGTATCGATATAATTATGCTAATAATTTGAAAAGTTGTCACATTCGCTTTTTATGATGATTAATACGAAATTACTGATTGATAAAAAATTGTCAAAATAATATTTATTTTAGGTATATGAATTCATCAAACATAATAATATGCAACAATTATCTTCGAATGTTGAACAGAAGATAAGAACACGTTTATCTGAGATTAGGAATCAGCTGAATTTTCTTTGAAGTTTGTAATTAGAGCCCTATACGTCACACATTAACAATTACAACTGTAAGGCACTTATTAGTTATAATTTATAAAACATCTAATGGTATATAAACATTTAGAATATTTTTTTATATATTTATAATATTTTTTATATTTATTATATTATTTATTTATATAAATTATTTATTAGTTACATATTATTTCTAATTATATTGTAAATTTAACGTTAAATTGGCCTGTCTTTCTTATATTATTCAATTTTAATATTTATATAAGCATTAATTACATTTACGTAATGTTTATTATACATATATATACATATGTATATATAATATTATGTATATTGTTCATATAACTCTCTAATAAATATTAAAACGTACATATGTTAAATATGTAAATATGAGATATTAAATTTAAAATATGAGATATAAAAATTAATATTTTAATGGCCTATTATTAATATTTAATTAGTACATTTAATGTAATAATTAATATTAATATTAGTATTATTATTTTATATTAATTTTTATAATAATAAGTTTTTATTGTTAATATATTTATAATATTATATAATTATTTTTAATTTTTATTATAAAATGAAAATTATAATAACGAGATTTAATATAATAATAATTTTAATGTCAAAAATATATATTTTTGTGTTTTTTTCTTGTATCGTCTATAAGAAATTCTTTTATATCTTCTAAAATAAAGTCAATATTATTGAATAATACTGTCTAATTTTGCTGTTACATATAAATTTTCTTTATTTAAAAATTTTTTTATCTTAAAATAAGATAACTATTTTATTTTAAATTAATTCTTTCCTCTTTTATTCTTTTTCCTGCTACTTTATTTGCTCTACAACCATATTAGAGAGTGAAAAATCGAGTGAAAGATTAAAAATGTAATGGCTTCTTCATTCTTGTTCTACATACATATACACAGAGGGACAGGAATGCCTGAACACACACACGATTTTATGCATATATATCAAAGTATATATTTATATTCGAAATATATATATTGTATTTCCCTTATATGCCTTAACATGCGCCTAAATTAATGTAATTTTTTTCTCATGTTACATCATTCTTTTGTATCTTGTTGCCATTTACTCTTTTGACTCGACGGTGTTACGCAGAATATGTAAAATAGATAATACGATAGTTATTTAATATAACACATATTAAAAAATACGAATCAATAAAGTTTAATTTTTTTATTCAAACTCTCAAGTATATCTCCAATTTTACAGTTTTAATTTAATCGTTATTACAAGTCAATACAAAAATACTAATCTGAGGTTTGGAAATATATATATATATATATATATACAATAATATCAAAAAGTCGAAGAGCTTTCTCTAATAATAATTAAACCTTAAACATTTCTAATACAATCTGTTTATTGTACGAATTGCAAGAATGCAAGTTTAGCGTTTCTTGGAAGGCTGGAATTGAATTATTGGGGAATCACATGAGAGAGAGAAAGAGAGAGAAAATATCGCTTTTATTAATACGATATTATCTGATAATATATCAGATAACAGATACACACACACACACACACACACACACACACACACACATTAAGATGAAAGAGGAATTTGTATGCCAAATCTATTAACGAAGTTCAGGACGTGCGAAAGAAATCTTTATTCATGCGCAGAGGCGGCTGTTTCGAGGGCTCGCTTCTCCGCGGACAGCAGAGTAATTTTCTCGCCGTATTTCTCACGAAGACTCTGAAATAAAGACAGCTGGGTTTCGTATTCCTTCTTGAGATCCGCGTTGAGTCGCATCGCTGCATCCATTTTGCTAATCATCACGTTATGCCGATCGCGTTCCTCGGAGATCTTCTTCTCCATGTTATCGACTTCAGCCTACAACATATATCACATGTTAGTTTAAAAATATAATAATTCTAGATCTTTTTCTCTCTCTAATAACGCGCTTGTCAGCGATGATAAAAAACACTTTCGAAGAGAATAGATAAAAGTCGAAAGGAATTAATTCAATATTCGATTAATTTACTCTTTAATAATTTGTTCAAACTTATCAAATATGAAGATCAAATTTTTTATATTCAATTATATTATTTTTAATCATAATTGGAGTTTTATTAATTACTTTTTTATATACATATTTTAAGTTTAATTTCAAATGAACAAACTTTTACTTTTAAATTTAATAAATATCTATCTATTACCATTATTTTTATTAAATGTCCCAATTTCATTTTTACTCATCTATAAATAATTTAAACTTACTACTGTTTTCAAATCCAACTTTGATGAAACTAAAATATTTACATTGTCATACATATAAATGTTAGGGAATGAGAAGATCACCGCGACTCACTTGCAGCTGCTTCACTTCCATGTTACGGATCTGCAGCAGATCCCGCGTGATCGATACCACTTCTTTCAACGAGGCCACCTGATTGTTCAGGGCGTTAATCTGGCTCTCTTGATTAGCCGCCACACGATTCCGTTCCTCGTACATTAACGCGGTCTGCACGAGTTGACCGCGCAATTGCTCCACCGACCGTTGCAGAGTGTCTTCGGCATCATCGTGATGTGTTGTCGCCTCGTAGGATGTTTGCAATGCGACCAGCTTCGTCTCCGTCTCTTCCAGCTTCTTTCGATAATCGTCACGCTCCTTCGTCCTCTCCTGTCGGGATATAAGAGAATCATATCAGTTGAAAATTATAGGATTTTAAATACTATTCGCCGATTACTAGTGTTATACACAACAATTAATTAATTTAGTTATAATTTTAAATGAAATAATTAAAAACTAACAAATTAATAATAGAAGAATAATTTAAAATTTAAATATATTTTTCTTTTTGTAAGTTTTACGAGAAAAGCTAGATATAACAAAGATGCGGAAAATGACCAGATAATTCTTTATTAAGAATATGGAGATTTTTAACTTGATTCTCGAGCCGAGACGATTCGTTTCTTTCAGGACAGTCCGCGTTCTCTACGGATTTTCTCACCCGCACTTCCGCCTCCAGACCGGATATACGCGTTGTCGCGTTGTCGCTTCTCGCATCGTGCTTCGAGTTATCAGCCTAGATTAATAAAAAAATAATAATTTACATTAAATAATAATTTTAAAAAAATTAAAGATAATTTAAAAAATCTACAGTCGATTGTATAATGCATAACCGATTATCTGTTCTTTCTTCTCTCACCTTCTCTTCATTATTGGCAAATCCCGACTGCGGCGTTTCTTCATTTCTTCGAGGAGCGATCGCAGTTAAACTTTTAACTTCGGATTCTTGCGCGTTGATAGGTATCACAACATCTTCTGCAGCATTTGGATTAGCTACCTCTTCGTTTGTCGCTTCTACCGAACACTCGGTTTCAGCCTGTACGTTTAAAGTCGATACCGATGAAACTTCTTCCGCGGCTGCAGCTTCATCTTCCCGGCTTTTCGCTTCAATTGACAGCGAAATTGCGTCATCGGCACAATCGGTCTTTTCAACGACGGATGCATCTCCGCCGGCTGTAAGATCTGTTCCTCCTAATTTCGACATCTCTCTCTCTTTCTCTTTCTGCAAGAATGACATTAATTAATAACTTCAATTGCGACGATAAAGTCAATGCCGTAGCGTCGAGTCGCAAGAGAAACAAAAGAATGCGAGAAATTATATATATATTTTTTTTTTTTTTTTTTTTACGTTCTCCACTTGTCATATTTCAAGCGAATAAAATGTCACACACTTTCGTTAAATGCTTTCATATAAATATAATATATACATGTTGTGAATTATCAAAGCTATAATAAAGTAAATCTTGCATTGTAATGGTATTCATCACGCGCTCAGTTATGTGATATAAACAATTTGATTTGAATAAGAATAATTTACTTTTAGAAAGGAAAGTGCACGTGTATGTGTATCTGATATTCTTCTCGTCAGAGAAACACTCTCATCGAAACTTCACTGTTCACCGGAGCGACTGGACATCGACGACTAACAAGTAGAAGCGTATGGTAGGTATTTTTGGCTATTCGCCGTTCGTTCTATTTCGAGTTACATCGCAGCACTTTAACTAAAATTATCGCAGAATTAAAATTATGTCGCTCACGTAATTTTTACAGAATTAAAATTATAGTAGAATTAAAATTATGTAGCGACATAATTTTAATTCATGAAGCGACATAAATATAAAATATTAAAATACGAAAAAATAATTTTAATTTTGATTTTTTTCATATTTTATTTTATTTTAATTCCGCAAAATATAAAAAAGTCAAAATTAAAATTATTTTTGTTATTAGAATTATTCCTCATCAAAATTATTTTTTAAATAAATTCAAAATAGTATTAACGCGCGAGATAAATAGTGTTTCGTTGTCATTCATTCAATTCAATACAAAATCAAAGACGAGAGCTGCCTACGCGTTCGAAATAAGTTGAATGCAATCTTCGAGAGCTTCTCACTGAAGAAGACTTAGCATCCTTTTGCCCCTTATCTGGTTACCTTGCTTTGCAATGTGAGGCGATATTTCTTGGACGGAGACATTAATACGGGATGATTTTTTTAACACCACATTCACACAAATTGAATAGGAACCCTTTGGAACTTTTCGTCGAGTATTTTATCAAACTATCTGACTTTTACATGATATACATTTGCTGATGGAAAGATTGCGATCTTTTTTTTCAACGATATGTTGCACTTTTTCGAAACTCATCAAAAACTCTTAGAAAAACTTTAAAAGTCTAGACATAAATAGACTTACATTGTTGTATAAGCATACATATAGAGAAAATACAGATATAATCTCTATCTCTAATATAAAGAATATACAGCATCACAACTTTCAATATAATTGTAACGTGAACATAAATTTATGACGTTTTAGTTTATAAAAGTTTTTTATAAAATTATTTTTTTTAATGCGATCTTATAACAATTATTAAGACAAGTATTTAATAATATTTAGCATTATTATTCCATAATTTTCTTTCTTTGATATTTGAAAAGGCATTACGTTATCCGTATCCCATTGTTATTTCTACTGTGTGTATATCACTTTAACAAAATTTCGACAAATTAGAAATTTTTTCTTAAAATACAGGTTTTTTTAAATCACACTTAATTCGCAACCTTTCTTTCTGTCTTTTAAATGTGCTTCAAGTATTTTTAACAGTTGCAGTCTTTGTAAATGGGTATAGGCAATAGATAGCATTTGTGAAGCCGTTGTTTGAACGTGAATGCCGCCGTTTGAGAAGAGATCGTGTCCCAGCTCCAAACAAGTGCCAAAGTCGCATTCGTCCGCGGCTATCGTCGCTAATCTTACGATCTCGTCGAGTTTCGCGAACGGCGTCTTTCTCTCATCTGAAGTGCCAGCTTCCTCTATCTGCTTCAATATCTTTTGCAAATCGTCTGTAACGTATCAATAAGATATTTAATCGCAATCAGCATCCAGTTGCATTAAATGTAATCAAACTATACAATTAATCGTGTAAAAAAGATATCTTTCTTAAATATATCACAAAAAAATTTAATTGCTGAATGTATCTGCATCAATTGTACTTACTGTCTGTTGCTGCCAAATCTCTGTAACCCAACTGAGTCTTCTTTTCATAAGGGACTACAATGCCTGCTCTATGAAAGGTTCGTGCTACAACTCGCCTCTCTCTCGATCGCATGTTTACGGTGTTTTTTTCCAGAATTATGTTACGCTGTTTAGCAAAGTTCTTCAACTGGGAATGCAAGCGCATTATACCGGTCTTCTCGAAAGGATTGGCTGATTTCGCTTTATCTTGCAAATAAGCACTATAATTTAGACAATACGCAAATATAATCAAAAAATAATATATAAAACAATAAATACATAACATATATAAGCAGATATATATATATATATATATTTGAGGAAATTTATATGAGAATATATATATATATTAATTTCCTCAAATTTTCCTATCTACTTACTCGACAGCACCAAATACATTTTCTGCAACAGGTTCAAATATGCAATTCACATTTGCTCGATTTTTTGCTACAAACACTGGTTTCTCGGTAGCACTATCTCGCCAGTAACCAAAATGTAATCCTTCCTTGTCGTCGCACTTTATAATAGTCTACAAGTAAAATTCTTGTATTAGATCTACATTTTATTTTTTGGAACATTTGCAAACATAATGTTATTCTCATATAAATGTTAGTTGTTAAGAAGAAATATCATTCATAGATATTAATTTATCTTACGTACCTGAAATTCCGGAGGATCATAATAATATCTCCAGTGTATCAAGTATTTTTCCTTATCGCTCGCATTTTCAGAACTTTTAATTTTACCGTCTAGCACATCGTATGGGCCCGCAAGTTTCAAGCGAACAGATTTACATGCCAGAAGAGGATTATCTTTCGATATACCTTTACAAAATTCGTAAAACTGAAAAAAATCTATCGGCATCTCGACCAGAAATAGATCCATAATAATTTTTTCAGCATCGACATTGGATGTCGATACATTCTCAACTGTGCTGCGCTCAACTGATGATTCAAGCGAATGATTATACTGATCGGATGATGTCTGCACGATTGTCGTATCCTTATCCAACGCTTCTGTTTTGACATTAGAGTCCTTGTTGCTATCCTTGTCGCTTCTCTCCGGACTCAGGGAGATATCATGCAAATTTCTCTCGCAGAACTCGCGTATCTTTTGCAATTTTCTCTGCGGACTTTTCGGCTGCGTCTTCTTCTTATCATCTTTAAGCGGATTTTTTCTCTTTACGCCAGTAATCGTTTTCTCAGCCTCTCGTTTCATCTGCAAAGTTTTTGATAGATAAATACTAGAGCGATTATGTATCGATATATCAATTAACGTTAACGTATCAATTATTATCAATTTGTACAATATGTTCTTTTTGCTTAATTAAAAGTTGTACGATTTCTTCTTTTATACCGTTTCTTCTTTTGGCGGGTGTTTGTACTTGCTGTGATGCTGCGGATTTTTCTGATAACACTTGACACCATATTGACAAGGAATTCGCGGATCGTCCTTATATTTTCGAGATCGAGCGTCCTCGGACGACATCGTGTATGTGAAATGAAAGATATATTGCGTTGCTCGATTCACATCGTTATCCAAAAATTTAGAACTGACTGACGTAGAGACGCGCTATCGAGGTTATCTTTCTTTACGCTAAAGGTACAATTTCATGCAGCGAAGCTTCGCTAGCGAAATTCCCCCACTCTGCCGAAAATGAAGCCAGCGAAGGAATGCTCATAGTTCGATACTACCCAACTATTAGCGAAGCTTCGCTGGCGAAATTCCCCACTCCGCCGAAAATACACGTAGTCAGCGAAGGAAGCTCATAGTTCGACCTATTCAACTATCAGCGAAAACAACGCGTTAATCCGCGTGTCCTTTGTTTGGACCCTTTTTCTGCGTTTCAGGATCAAGTCCTCAAGTACTTGATCCAATTCGTTTCGTATTCTTCACTACCTGTTGATGGCCTAAAGTACGAAAATTATTCGCACGGTGCCAATAAAAATCATAGACATAGACATAGACAACTATCAGCGAAGCAACGCAGTGAAACAAACAGTTATCCAGGTTATCCTTGCCGATAAATATCTTATTTTAATTTATAAGATGGCAGATGAGATGGCAAATGATTCGACAGTGAACATGAACGAAGTGAGTATATATATATAAATATATAAATACATATTTATAGTATAAAAAGTATCAAACATTTATTTGGGTTGGGTTTCTCTTCAATTACTTCTTTCACTATTTTTTATATATTGTACTGAATACATTTCACTTATACTCTATACTTATTGCTTCTATTTTAGGACATTCCACATACATGCGGTGTTTGTGAGACCATAATCAATAAGAACGACTTGGGGCTTCATCCATGCTTCGAGGGATATACTCACTTTTATGTGGATGATAATTTTTACTGTTACCCTCAGTGCCGTATGCGGAAAAAGGAACAGCAAGTGGCAAGTGGATCTGCCGCAAAGAGGGGAAAAAAAGTACCGTGGGAACATTTCCAACGTTTACAGTTTTTGCGTGATTTGCAGCTACAGAACAAGTATGTATATATAATAGTAATGATAATAATAATTGAGGTGTCTTATGGAAAAAAGACATAAGCCTGTATAATATATATATATATATATATATATATATATATATATATATATTAATATATATTATACAGGCTTATGTGCTCTTTTACAATATCAATTCAATTATTATTATTATCATTACTATCGTGAGGGCACACATAAGACTATGTGTATACACACACACACACACATATATATAGTCATATATATACATACATATATATAGTCTTATGTGTTCCCTTTTTCAGCAGAGAAAATAGTGGTGCAATGGTTGTTAAATTCTTGAATCTGATTGGCATATGCTCTTAGATTTAGCCAAAATAAAAAGAGCATATGCCAATTAAATTCAAGAATTTTGCAACAGTATAACGCTACTTTCTCTGCTGAACACAATTAATTATTATTATGATATAAGTGTGTATATGTAGTAATCGAATTTTCTTTTCATTACAGAACTGTCAGCAATATAGAGCCGCTGGAATTAGATGATTCCCATTCGTTAGAAACAACTTCGCTTGACGATAGCAGTAACAGCAGCATTAATCGTGGATCACATGGTATGTTTATTTCAATAAAATTTATTTGATGAGTATTTTTGTCAAATAAAAAAAATAAATAATAAATAAATAACTTCCAATGCAAGATACAAATATTGTTACAGGTAAGCGTCGTTCGAACGATGATGTCATGGATCGGATTGCCGAATTCATGAGTATTCCTCTCAATGTCTCTCTGAATATGGACCAAATAGAGAAAATTTTATCTCGTCCACAGATTGAATCTACAGATAAACTTACGTTTATTTGTAAATTTATAGCTGCCCAACTTCGCGAAATAGATCCGGAATTGTTGGACGAAGTCATATCCGATATATTAAAAATAATAACTGATGCCAAAAAAAGAAACACATGAAAGAATAAGTATTAGTATAGAAGTATTAGTATAAGTATTAGTATAAGTATTAGTATAAGAATCAGTTTATGAATAAGTATTATACTTTTAATATAACATTTTTATAAATATCCATTCAGTCTAAAATAAAAAGATATACAATAAATTAGCTCTGTGTAATATATACCAGAGAGGTGAGTAAATTATAACGAGCATTTCGTGTAAATTTACATAAAATGATATGATCTGTGAGAACTAAACTTAAATCATGTCGAATAATAAACGGAAAATGAAATGTAAGAGCACGGTGTAATGACTTTTCAAAAAGTTTTTTTTATTCGTTTTTATATAAACGGTTTATTATAAATTATTATTAACTTGGACGATCATATTGCCATGGCACTGCTCCCTCATTATTAAAATAGCGACAAAATTCATTGCGAATGTTTATGCATTGTCGGGCACTCATGTTAGAACTACAATTTGTAATTTCCTTGAACGCGCAGCCATTTTCCATGATGCATCGCCAAGATCCTGCTTTAAAGCCACTTGGATTGCGTGGATCGTCGGAGTCGACCATATCGATAGGTATGTATTCGTTTGCATCAATGTCGCTTTTTCGAAGCCAATTGTGCACGCACACAGTTGCCTGAACCATTTTCACGGCACTTTTAGGACTAGCGACAATTGGCTTTCTATATATTTGCCATTGACTGGCAAGTATACCAAAGGTGTTTTCTATTAATCGTCTCGCTCGACTTAAACGATAATTAAACACTCCTTGTTCCGGTGTCAATCCTCTACCCGGGTACGGACGAAGCAAATATGGCTTCAAAGGGAAGGCTTCGTCTCCCACAAGACAGTACGGTAAAACAGGACTACCTGAAATAGCAGTTGGCTGCGGAACATTCATGTGGCCATTGTCAAAGGCTTGTCCCATAACACTGTCTTTAAAGATGCCACCATCGCTGCGTCGTCCGTATGCTCCGATGTCCACAAAACGGATGATGTAATTCGCATCGCAGATGGCCATCAAGACTATACTGTGGCTATGTTTATAATTGTAATATGTTGATCCGGCGTTATTGGGACACTAAAACAGAAAATTTTCATTTCATTTGCTTTGTAGAGAATAGGGTTCGATTGTGTATCATGCAATGTAATAACAATTACAAAAATGAGCAAATTTACTAAAGCATGATCTAATTGATTAATAAATTAATAAATTTGCTCATATTTATAATTTCTACTACATTGCATACATAATCGATGCCCAGGCCACTATATGTACATTTTGTATTGATAATCAATGTATGTACGTACTTGGATGACAACATGCTTGCCATCGATAGCTCCAATGCAGTGCGAGAAATTCCATTTATCGAACCCATTGGCTATATCTATCCAATCTTTTTCCTCAAGTCGGCCAGGTAGAACCAAAGGACGCAAACTGTCCCAAATTACTGCGCACGTTTCTTGAATAATGTTGCTAGTCGTTGTAACTCCCACAAGATACTGATATGACATCGATGTCATGGAATCACCAGATGCCAGATATCTACAATATTTTATAAATCGAGTATAAAATACTAATAAAATATTAATAAATAAATTCAAGCGAATCTCAATGTCAGTGCTAAGCGTTCGGCTGGGGAGATGGATTCCCGAACAACATCCTGCTTCTGTAGATTTGCGCCGACAATTTCTAATAATTTCTCCAACTGAGTTGCACTCATTCGAAAGTAATTATGAAAACGAAGGTCTTCTAATTTTAATTCCGGGATTGATGCAAAATAAAAACTTTTTTCTTTGCGATTTTCGAAAATGGGTGCTACCCAATACTTTTTCTTCGCATATTTTCGTTTTTTATTTTCCATATGATGTATCGCAGCAGCTATTGCGACTACACGTCTTTTAATCGCTCGTTCTGCTATTGCTGCAATTACACATTTAAACGGTTCCACGTATTGGCTGCTATACATCTTTTGGCCTTAACAACACTTCGCGGGGTTTTTAAGATTATTTCACCGGGTGGTGAAGTTACGCCTTCAACCTCTTATAGAAGTTATATGACGTCTCAATAAATCTTAATCTTAAAACTCGTAAGAGCGTAGCGAAAACACGTCCGCCCTTGTCCTAGAACAAACTCAATATAAACAACGCAATAAAATCTAGGTTAGTTAGCTTCGCTGCCTTCGCTGGCGAAGCTTCGCTCCATGAAAAGGTAAGGCCTAGCGAAGAGCGTTTGAACGCTGGTTTCGTTTTCGGCAGAGTGGGGGAACTTCGCCAGCGAGAGGACTTAGCGAAGAGTGTTCCTTCGCTGACTTCGTTTTTGGCAGAGTGGGGGAACTTCGCCAGCGAAGCTTCGCTGCATGAAATTGTACCTTATTCCTTTCAACGTTTGAAAATTCTCACCTGTTGCATCGTAAATAAATTTCATGCACGAAAAAGGAAAAAAAAATATATAGATTTAGACTTTGAGAGAAGAATAAAATTCAAATATAGTAAAAATTGCAAATAAAAGATTATTATCTTACATACATTCATATCTTCTTTCGTTAAATAAAATTTTATAATATATATATATATATATAAATGTTATTTTGTGCCTGCAAAAATGATGCTGTAAATTGAATAGAAAATAAAATTTCTATAATATTTTATCTCTAGTAATTACATTTATAATAAATTAGATTCTATCCAATTTAAATATTGACGATTTAAAAAAGAGGAAACCTATGTTTATATAACCATATATATATAATTGATTTTTATTATATTCGGTAACATTTTTTAACAAATTGTATAATTTCATATGTATAGTTATATATAATATGTATATAAGTAAAGTAATCGTAAAGAATGAATATGCTATATTGACAATATACGTATAAGTGAAATATAATAAAAATCTGAGACTTTTAATTAAGTTCGTACAATTAGAATATTCTCAAATTAATCGAGACAGTATCTTCGAATCGTAAATTCATGTGTGTGCTTCCACTTTTTTTTTTCTCGGATATAAACTATTCTGTCAACAAAGCTCAAGGATCCCCTTAGTAAGAAGAAAGCGCTACGCTCATCTGATACTGAATGAATAATTTACCTCCATAAACGGCATAGAAATTATTTGTTTAACGTTATGCGTTAGGTAGGTATCGGCCTTATTATCGTATTAAAAATGTATATTACTCTCTCTTTCTTTTTTAACGCGAGGAATGTTTACGCCACCGCTCGTGCCTCCGGCAGGAAGCTCTCCCAATACTTGACGAGTTGATTCTGGTGTTGCAGCATCGATTCCAGATACTCAATTAGCTGTTTCTTGAAATCTTGCACTCTGACCAATTCGAAACGCTCGACCTCCTCTTTTATCATTTTCGAGATATTATCGAATTCTTCCTGACCTCTGTCCACCTTTGCCTCCCACTCTATGACCTCAGTTGCCGCTTGACTCGTCTTGTCCGTCCGGCCGGATTGCTCGAGCCGCGCTTTTTGCTCGCGCTTCTTGTTCAACATCAACTGAGCATGCTGCCAATTTTGAAAGACTTTCACTCTCTCATGAAAGACATCCTGAAGACAGAAGAACACATCTTGTATAAAGAATGTAACTTGAATCAAGAACGTCAATACTAGAGATGGGATCAAGTTCAATATGTACTTAAAAATCCAATAGTCAAGTTTCAACTTGTAAGATGCTTAATCCCATCGCTAGTAAATACAATCGTAAATCGTAAACACCAACTTTAATTGCACCAATGAGCGCGACGTAATCCCTCAGCATTTCCCCAAATTGATAGAGATCGCTGTTGCTCTGCGTCTTCCTGATGACCTCGACTTTTTCTAGAGTTTCGGCCAATTGCGCCAACGCTCTACCGAGAGACGCTCCCGGTTCACCGTGACCAAGGACGGCGATCGATTTTGCCGTAGCACCAGTGCAGTTTGCTAATTCTCTTCTTTGATTTGTTAAACAATCGACCGCGGAGTGCAATGCGCGTAACTGAATATCAAGGGAATCTATTTGCGATGTTTTCTCTTCGAACCACTGTAAAGAAATAGATTCCCTCTTCACTCAGTTTCTTTTCAAACAGTTTTGCATACTTCATATAATGGATAACTATTGTCGCATTAAATATGCTGAGATTATTTTAAATTTTATATGTATTCGAGTGTATGTACACTACATTATATAATTTATGACAATATAATTATTATAATTCTAAAACGTGTGTGTGAATTAGATTAAAATACTAATAAACAATATATATAAATTGACACGTTGATTTCAAATGGACGTACCTTACTCTCCTAATGCAAGCAACAAAAAGTCATTTCACGATACTTTGTAGGAAATACATGCAAGAAGAAATATGTGTTTATATCGAAAAAATCTCACCATATCGCTTTCGTCCATTTTGTATGTTATCTTGTTAACAGTTTCTCCAACTTTGTTGAAAAGTCGCATTACTCCTTTGCCACTCAATGCAGATGTATTGGTAGCCTTAGGCAATTCTATATCTATAAAAAAAAAATCAAATATTAATTTGAAAATATTTTTTCACACAGAAGAAGCATAATTTCTCAAGACGCTTATGTAATTTACTAAGAAATATTATTACTTACTAGCTTCTAAAAATTCTCTGAAGTCAGGATCAATACTCAGAACAGGATGTGCAGCTGTTCTGTTCAAGTATCTCTCGAGAGCTGCTCTACGTCGTTCAAGAAATTCAGTAGAACTCGAATTTTGCTCTTGACTCTTATCTCCAGACATTTTAATCTTCGTCGTTCCTATCAATATATATGCATGTTCTCTATAATTTTTCTAATATAATAATTGTGTGAATAAATTACAAAATAAAATTATGATCCTACCGATAACACTTTTTTCCGGAGCTGGTGGAATTATCCTGCCGTTCCTAAGATATTTTTCTGTCAATTTGTCATGAAGACCTAGAAAATCACTGAAACGTCTAATTACACTAAAGTTTCTCTTCTTAAAGATTAGCATATTTGTTCTTGTTTCAACTTTATACGCAACATAGGCGCCCATTCCATCACCAATCTTCTGAGGAGAAGTGACAGTAATCTTCAAGAAAACTTCAGATGTGTCTGCTGGGACCTATATTGCATACATATAAAAAAATAGTATTTAAGTTATTTAACAGCAATCACAATTGTATTAATACAATTTAACGTGTTTACCTCTTCTAAAGACCGAGAATGAATAATACTTGTAGACAGTGTATCCGCATTATCATTGATAGGAACGTCATGAAGATCGCCAATATCTGTATTCATCGGTCCTAGCGGAGGACTCAAGGGACCTGGAGCTGGGCTCGACATAGAGGAGAATGAATTCTCTTCCGCATCTCGCAAAGACAGCTTCGGCAATTCTGCTTGAATCTTGGACACTCCATTGTAAGGTGAAGTATCCTCCAACTGGCTCTGTTCCTACAAATATATACAGATGTTACCAACCTGTGCGCAAAATTACAAACCTGTCTATACGTCACAATGAATTATCATGTCTTATCATAATTCTCATGTGTATTATAACGTCGAATGAAGGAAAGAGACAACGTCAGTAAAATTATCTATAATTGTGTAATTTATATCGATGTAACTTCGTTAAATTTTTTTTCCGCGTTTACATAGATGAATTATCTTCACGGAATAAATACAAATCATTCTCGCGAGGCACAAATTTCTCGAGATTATATTCCTCGATAATTTCGATTCTCAAATGTCGATCGCTTCTCCAGCAGATACCTGCACCGCGGACGCGAAAATATCCTCATCGTCGTCCTCCAGATCGTCCAGCTTGGTCTCGTTGGTGTCGAATAGCGGCGGCGATTCCATCATATCGGCCATCTTAGCGGTTCTGTCAAGCGGATTACGCGTCTCTCTCTCTCGTTGGTTCGCCTGATGATCGGCGGATCGGCCCCCCCCGGACGATGTTTACGTCGACGACGTCAATTACTCCTATCGGGGCGATATCGGCTCGCGGCACGGGACTTCGCATCGTTCATTAAAATTCCATCGTTATTTTCCACAGTCCACGCGAGTCGAACGCGATAGGTCCGTTCGTTTTAACGGCGCTTCCTATATATACATTCTGTTGGAGGAATTTTCTTTTTTTTAGTCGTATGCATTTCTTTTATATTTAGGAGAAGAGAGAAGATGGAATTGTGCATCCGAGGAAAGATGGTAACCCTAAAAAAAAAATTTTAAAAAGAGATCTGCCATACCGACCGTGTAACCGCCGGAGTTTGCGAAGAAAGGAAAAGAGGGCGTATTACTCGCGAACTTTCTCTTCGCGAATAAAATCTCCCCCCTCACCCCCCTTAGCATTCTCTAAAGAGGCCGCATGCCAATGGTTGAATCACTGCAGCGACGATGACGTTTCTCGACGCGCTCAGGGTGCGTCAGTGTGCGTCAGACGTCAGTTGTGTTTTGTCACGGGCGATGATGGATCATCGTGTCGCGTAACTTCGCGCGCTGTTCTGCCATTTCGGAAGGAAGAGGAAGAGAAAAATCCAGCGCATCCGCGCGAAAAAACGGAGCAGCCGACCAAGTATATTCGCCGACCGCGTCCGAGGATCGCATCTTTTAGAAAAATGCAGGTTGGTACATTCAGTTTTTTGTTATATTGTATAAATTTCGCGTATAGATTTTTGAGATTTTCGCGATCGCGCGCGAAGAGCGAGAAGAGAAAAATCGCGCGAAAAGCGTTTCGAAGTTTGGAATTTTTTTTTCTCTTTGGATGAACGCGGTTAAAAAGCGGGAAACGCGCGCATTTATTACGTCTCGTATCACTCATGAATATGCAACAGACGCGAGAAGGTGGAATTTCCCGCATTTCCCGTTAGTGTCCCGTTTCTTGTATTTGTTTCGCGCGGTTACGATTGCGCGAAGGAGTTTCTGCTAGAAAATATACGAGTTGAAAGTTGATTATCGAAAATGGAAGTTAAATCCGATAAAATTGTTTAAACAACAAGAAGCTTCAAAAGAAATGTAAAAGATGCTTAAAAAAATACCTTAAAAAAAGTAATTAAATATCTATAAAAAGTAATTATAAATTCAAATATTATAAAAATTATATTTTACAATATCAAACGGCTAATTTTCGACATTTTGAAATTGGCTCTGAAATTTTTCCTTCTATATATCTTTCTGCTATCGATATATTTAAAGACATGAATAAAATCGACGCCGAATAAGAAAGAGAAATGCGCTTTTTAAAGATATATCTCATATGTCGTATATATTTTATGGAAATTTTTTATATTTCTTAATTTTCGATAAAGAGGAGAGAGAGAGAGAGAGAGAGAGAGAGAGAGAGAGAGAGAGAGAGAGAGAGAGCGCAGAAAGTAAGATACTCTTAAAAGATCTCTCGATTTCGAAGATTAGACAATCATATTATATTTAATTTTTACGAATAAATTTCTATCGATTCCTTTCAATTTATTTCATTACGAGAAGAGCCATGATTACTTCTCTTCCATGATTGTTGAATCGATGAGGGAATTCGATGGAGAAAACAAATTACATTAATGTTATTTTACAAATACTTTTCTTACGAATAAAAAGAAAGAAAAAAGCAACACATTTGTTTATCAAAATCATCAATCAGTTGCAGAGATTTCAACTTGTTTTCACTTTTGATATCTCCATATCGATCGAGTTAGTGTTTCGAAAATATTTGTTTGAATATTTCCTTAAGTGGATTACTAATTATTGGTCTTCTAATACTGAATTAGTATATTGAGTCAGAAAAGTATTAATTAATGACTAAGTTAGACTAATAATTAGTCATAAAGACTATAATAATATCAGGCATTAATTTCTCAGACTAACTATACGATGCTAGAAGACTAATAGTAATTTAAAATGAAGGACGAACGATGTAACAGTAAAAAAAGTATCAAAATATATAAATTTTTTAAATCCTATTAAAATTGATTCTATCAATCTTTGGAAAAATTGACAGTTTCCAAGTTATCGAAGAATTTCTTGTGTCAAAAACTGAATTTTTTAATAAAACTAAAATCTCATCACACACATTTAATTTCGAATAGACTTCAACAAATCTGTAATTTGAAGAGAATTTTACAAAATTTTTTTATATAAAAAAAATTGGAAAATTATGACGAAATGAAGAAATTTTTAGACAATTTTTATTAAAATATCGAGTTTGAGTAAACAATTTGACATGCGCATATTAAACTCCTTTACTTAAAATGTTCAATAAATAAAATAGAACTATTATACTTAACTATTACTTAATAATCTAAATAATTTTGGGGATATGTTATTGGCTAACACATCATATTTTCAATATATTTAAACTATATTCTTTTATTATTTTGAGATCTTCTTTATGTTGCATAAATGAAAAAAAAATATAATTACTATTTGTTGGTGAACTTATAATCAAAATAAGATACAACTTACTCAAATTACTATTATTATTAAATAAATCAATTATAAAAATTACTATTACAATATAGTATAATATAAAAAGAATTATTTGATTCGCGAGAGAATAAATTAAATCGGATAGCTCATTTTATAGATAATAAACTGATTCAATCGTTGACTATTATGTGCACAATTGTACACTTAGTATGCACATTATGATGATGATAATACTTATTCGATGTAAAAGATCAGCGTACGTAATACTACACATAAATTTACTAAGTAATTAACTTAAACAGACAATAAAGTGATTTTCTTGAAAGAAAGTGACTTTCAATATTTCGAGAAATACTCGTTTTAAATGTCAGAGCTGTCCAGTTTTATCTATTTTTATATTTCATCTTAAAAATAGATACTTTTGTACATCCCTTACATTAAAAATATACATTAGCATTAATAGAAGCAAGTAAAAATATATTTCACAAGTGCAATTATCCGATGACATTTTCCTGATCTATTTAATTTAATTATTATTTCATTCTTTTGATCTAATTATAAATTTTTTCAATCTTTCTTAATGTGATTGTATCTTGATTGTAAATCCACATCATAACAAATCATAATTTCATCTGCAACATAAAAAAGATCTCGAAGTGAAATAATTCCCACAAAACATTAAAATATACATAGCATATGCCATATATATACATTTATGTATATTGTATATTGCATGTATATACCTCATTTAACGAATACAGTATATGTGACAAGTATATGCAAATGAAACCGAAACTATATACATAAAAGATCCATGGTATATACATATGCACATGATCAGTACAATCTATGTATATACATTCTGTATACATATACATTTTACATTTAGTATGTACATACTACGTATGTACATCTGTATAAATTATGTATGTACATCTATATAAATTACATATAAAATAAACATTAAAATAATATCCTTAGCATATACATTGTATATACATTTGTATATTCCACGTATATATTTCATTAATCAAATACACATACATTGATATATAATATGTATGTGCAAATGTGATCTTTACTCTGTATATACATAGAAGATCCGTGGTGTATATACGAGGGTGGTCTGAAAAGTTTCCGACCTCAACGTGAAGATGACAACACTCGTAAATAAAAGCTACTGAATTTCGTTGTTCATCTGTTGACAGTTACTCATCTAAAGTTTCAGCCATTTTGGACGCGCAGTTTTTATGTAACAGTCGTTTGAGTGAGTTGGTGTGAGTTTTTTTGTGAAAATGGACAAAATCGAGTATCGAGCTGTCATTAAATATTTGTTTTTGAAAGGCAATACGCCTACGCAAATCAAAGATGAGTTGGATTCTGTGTATGGGGACTCTGCACCATCATTTACCACAGTGAAATTTTGGGCAGCTGAATTTAAACGTGGCCGTAAGAGCTTGGGAGACGATGAACGTTCGGGACGTCCAAAAACTGCAACTACCGACGAAAACATCGCCAAAGTTTACCAAATGGTGCTAGACGACCGCCGAATTAAAGTGAGAGAGATAGCAGAGGTTATGAACATGTCAAAAGAACGTGTTTGTCACATATTAGATCAACATTTAGGCATGAGAAAGCTGTCCGCGCGTTGGGTGCCGCGTTTGCTCACGTTAGACCAAAAACGTGTTCGAATGAACATTTCCAACGCTCTTTTGACGCAGTTTAGGCGCAATAAATCCGAGTTTTGGCGCCGATTAATTACTGTAGATGAAACTTGGATACACCATTATACGCCCGAAACAAAAATACAATCCAAACAGTGGACTGCAAAGGGGGAACCGGCTCCAAAAAAAGCAAAAACTGTTTTTTCGGCTGGGAAAGTGATGGCGACTGTTTTTTGGGATAGTCATGGAGTTATTTTAATCGATTATCTTCAAAAAGGAAAAACCATTACAGGAGCATACTACGCATCATTACTTGACAAGCTGAAGGCAGAACTTGCGGAAAAACGGCCACATTTGCAGAAAAAGAAAATCCTGTTTCACCAAAACAACGCACCGTCTCACACCTCAGCGGTTGCCATGGCAAAAATCCACGAATTATCGTTTGAACTGCTTGACCATCCGCCTTACTCACCAGATCTAGCCCCAAGCGACTTCTTTTTGTTCCCTCATCTAAAAATTGCGCTCGGAGGACAAAGATTTTCGTCAAATGAAGAGGCAATCACCTTCGTGAACAATTATTTTGCAGAGAAAAATGCCGAGTACTATTTTGACGGGTTACAGAGATGGGAGCATCGCTGGGAGAAGTGTGTAGAGTTACAAGGAGACTATGTTAAAAAATAAAAAAAAAATTTCAGAAAAAATGTGTTGTATCTTTGTTAGGTCGGAAACTTTTCAGACCACCCTCGTATATGTACATAATTAGTGTCTCCTGTGTATATTATATTTATATATATATAAAAAATATGTAAAAGTCATATAGAAGAGAAACAAATCTACTATATATTTCAATGCTATTACTATTACTATACTATTATATATTATTATATTATACTATATTATTCTATACATATATATACATAAAAGTCATGTAAAAGGGAAATAATATAACTATATTAAAGAAAAAACAGACTCTTAAATAAATCACACATATATTGTATATATGTATATGTATAACTTTGGATACAATTATTTATATGTATTTATAAAAACATAAATTTTTATTATGTTGAATACAATATTGTACATACATGTAATATTGAAAATGGATAAGAAAATTATTTTTTGATATTTTTGGAAATTATAAGATATTTTAATTGATACATTATATTATTATAATTACATAATTACTATAATGTAATAAAAAATTTAAACAATAAGAAACTGCAAACATGTTTTAAAAGAAAATAAAAAATTAAAATCTATTATTATTTAAGCAAAAAGAAAATTATGTAACATCTAAAAATAAAATTGCACAAATTATATATAACCTTATTGATTTATAAATTTAAACAATAGAAATACTGCAAACATGTTTTAAATTTTAAAAGAAAATAAAATATTAAAATCTATTTTAATGTAAGCAATAAGAAAATTAAATAACATCTAAAAATGAAATTGCACAAGTTAGTTATTGATTTATAATATATAATAAAACACAAAATATTAAATCATGTATATATATAATACAGGATGTTACATAAAGTGTTACAAGTTGTTTTCTTTGCCAGTTCTAAAGATATTAACTTGAATTTTTTTATTAATTAAATAGAACAAGGTGCCTGTAAATTTGATGGATCAAAAGAAAATGTTAGAGGATTTTAAGGAACAAAAGTGGGACCTTGTTTTCATTTTTCTTAAATAGAACTACTAAAATTTTTTTATATAAATCGATTTCTTGCAATATTTGGCATAAAAAATTAAAAGAATAGTCAAAAAGTGAATAGTTTGAGATATTTTATACTTTAGTATGACATAATAATCTTATATAAACCATGATATATCTCACAAAAAATTCATTTTTCGACAATCTTAGCTCAATATTTTTATGCACAAAATGAAAGGAATCAATTATCAAATAATGTAAAGAAAACACATAACTTTTTCAAGAAAAAATATGTAACTGCTAGTTGCAATTTATATACTTTTTTTGAAAACAGCATGTGTTTTCTTTATTTACCAATTGATTAATTATTTTTTACATAAAGGTATTGAGGTAAAATCATCGGAAATTGCGTATTTTAAAAGATATATATATATATATATATATACATATATAGTTTATGTAAAATTATGCCACATTAAAGTACAATGTATATAAAATATTTACTTTTGGATCATCCTACCCTTATAACTTTTTGTACCAAATATTGCAAGAAATCGGTTTATGTAAAAAAATAGTGATTCCATTCAAAAAAATGAGGAGAATCCCCTTTTGTTCCTTTAAAGCCCGACATTTTTTCATCCACCAAATTTTTAAGCTCCCATTTCATTAAAAAATTCAAGTTAATATATATCTAGCAGTGACAGAAGAGACAACTGCTTGTAACACTTTATGTAAAATACCTTGTATATTGAAATAATATTAAGACTTAATATTAAGCATAAACCTTTTACGTCAGAATTTCTTTTCCATTGTTAATGAGTTAACTCTTCGGTTCTTTCATCTTCTTCAGGAACTATATTTTTATTTTTGTTATTATTGTTAAAGCGATCTTTGCTTCTTATAAGCCACGCTTTTATAAAACATATTATTTCTGAATCTGTACTCTCTTGAGTGTTCTTATTAAGTCGTACTGAAGCTGCAATCATTTATACAAGATATTATATATAAAAATAAATTAATATATAGATATAATATAGATATTAATATATAGATCTAATATATAGATATAATAAAAATTAATATATAGATATAATATCTAGATCTAATATATAGATATAATAAAAATTTTTAATTTTTTTATAAGATTAAAAAAAGACTTTATAAAAATAATTTAGTAACTTACACATAATAACAGATGCCACAGCTAAATTTTTAAATACTTTCTTTTTTTTGCTCCTTCCCAAAAATAAGACATGCCGACTTCATTAGTAAAAACCCGATACATTATCCTTCGTACAACTTCTTTAACGTTAAGTCCTCCAATACGACTTAAATTTTGAGACTGGAATGATAAGAAGATCGTTATTTAATCATTTATATTTATTATTGATTATAATAAATAAATAATTTATTATAATTATAATTTATTATTAAATATATATATTTTACAGATCTTTTTAAATATAGAAAATATTGAATATATATATATATATATTACAAATTATTTATATTATTAAATATATTTGTATATATAATTTTACAGAGATTTTTTTAGTTAAATATAGAAAAAAGATGTTAATGTAGTGAAAATATAATGCTAAATATAGAAAATATTGTGTATATATATATATATATATAACATAATTACAAAATATTCTAATATGTAATATATTAATTCTTTGACACTATTGCACTCTTTATTTAGTAGACAAATATTTTGATTTCTCTTACTAATATTTTTTTATTTTGTTCGGAACTTATTAACCAATCTTCTAATTGAAGCAAAGCATCATCATTTACTGGGAACAATTTGAAAATATCGGGAGCTTCACTGCATGCAGATAATTTATTTATTTCATCTGCTTTATTTTTCAGTACAACATTTATAGTCTCAGAAATGTCATCAATTTTCAAAGTGAGAATGTACAATTCTCTCAAAACCCGTTTTTGAAATTCTAAAATGTAAATATTAATTGTAAATATTGTTTATATTGTATAGTAATATTATCTTATATATAATAATATTTTCTTCTAAAATTTAATTTTAAAATACACACACTCTCTCTCTCTCTCTCTCTCTCTCTCTATTTATTTATTTATTTATTTACATAGATAGTATTGTATAATAAATTATTAAATATCAAATATACGTAATACCTTTCTCACTAATAGTATCTTGTTCAAAAGTCGAACCAGATTTATGATACAGCGATGTAGTTTTCACTATAGTTTCAGACGTAGAAGTAGTATGTGTATTAGAAGTAGAAGCTTTGAGCTGAATATTCTGATCAATATTACTGTCTACTCTCATCTCTAAAAAAATGTAAATTATTTTTATTATAAATATTTTCCCAAAAATGGTGTCTAACGTATTTTGTATTATACAACATTGAATTAATACAATAACATATTGAATGAATACAATATTATACAATCATCATATTTTTTACTTACTATCGCTCGAGTCAATTTGTTCATTTGGAATATTAGGGTATCTTACATCATCTGATGAAGATATTTCTGTTTCAGTGGACAATTCGTATTCACTATCAGATTTGTTAGAGTGTCTTCTATTTTTCTTCTTATTTCGTCTATATTTTTGTTTTAATTCTTCATTGTTGGAAGAAAGATTGTTCCTTGCCTTATTAGCCTTCTGTTGCGCTGTTTTATAATTATCTATAAAAACATATTTTAAATAAATAAATAAATTTAATTAATATTAAATTATAACAGTCACATAGAGAGTAATATACAATAATGATATACATATATTAGATATATGTTTAAAAATATATACTTTACCATATACGCTCAAAAGAGTAGTTTCATAGAGTATCCAATTTGCTTCGGGCGTATGTTTCTTTTTTATAAAGTCTATTATAACGTTTTTTACAGTACCTTCAGGTGGCCAATAGCGTTGGAAATTTTTTTTTAAGTACCATGTATTCGGTACAGCTTCTACTGTATCTTCAACATCAAACTTCACAACCAACCAGGTCATCTTGTCATCAGGTTATTGTTGATTTTACAAAAAAATAATTATTTATTTATAACAAAAAATATTTTTTTATGTAAATTTTCATCAAAAATAGTACAAATATATTAATAATAAGCATATTTATATGAAAAGGAATTATTATATAAATATTATATATATTATATAAATTTCAATAAATAAATTAAAATTACACATTTTTTATAAGTTTAAAATTAACAATCATTTAAATATGTAATAACGGAAATGAAACAAGATTGTGCTTGTAAAGTAGTACTACCAGTTTTCTTTTAATAAAGTCAATATTCCATACTTCAAGTGAGTTATTTTCTTTCTTTATATATTGGATATTAAATAAAGACGAGGAACATGGCTTTGAGTAAAAATTATCTTGCTTACTATATGTGTATCCTAATAAGCATATAAAGGTTTCACAAGAAGCAAAATTTTTAATTTCAACAATTACATTATTTTTTAATTCGACAAATCTATCGGCTATTTTTGAAATATCTAAATAATAATTATTTGTCTGTATTTTTCTACTGTGGAGATGTGCAATTATTTATCAAAGGATCGTTGAAGTGTTCCATTAAAAGTTTTACAGAAGCATTATTGTTCGTAATATTAGAGAAAACATTTTGAGTAATATTACTTTCCTCAAACACACGATGTATGACTTGTTGCAAAGGCAAAGCAGATTTACGAATCTTTTTTTTTAATTGTTGCATATAATTTTCAAAAGAAAAAGCGCTACAATTATCAAGTGAGCCATATAATTTTACACAGTCACTTAAATGCAAGAAGTTATGTATGTTGTGTGATACAAAGTCTGGACCGTAAATTTTAATCGATTGACAAATAAAAATTTCCATTAAACTATTGGCATATAACACATAATTTTCAAATCTCGAATAATATTTACTGATCATTATAGAACTTGCAAGGCTTAATGTAATAAAATTATTGTAGACTTTGGATAGAATTTCTTTTAAAATTATAGGACCAGCATATAGCAAAAAAAAAATCTAAATTCCGTAGCTTTATACCTTTTACATTCAAGTATAGAACGTGTTTTTCTAGAAAACTCATGAGGAATATATCGTTTTAATTTTAGAAGATTTTCTGAAATTTTATTAACATCACGAGCTCGTAATTTATGCGGTTGTTTACCATAAATCCATCCGTATCGTTTGTGACAAAGAAGTCTTTTCATGCCACCTAATAATAGATTATGCATATAATCTATTGGAACACTATCATATTAAAGTTAATTGGAACAATATCATATTAAAGTTTGGTATATCTAACAGCATACTTCTACCAATATGATGTTCTGGTTGAGCAGTAATTCTAAATGAAGTGTCGGTTCTTTTATGAAAACGCTCTGTTTCAATAAAGCATAGTACATGATTAAATAATTCACCTTCTTGGTCACATTTTGTACATGAAAAATGGCCTGTATGATTTTTAATAGCTAAAACAAATGATTTTGCCGGTGAATCACAAATCAACATTAAAATTCGGAATTTATATGTAACAGAATTTATTAATATTCCGTTAGTCGATAGATAAATAGATTCATTTACAAAATCTTTCAAAAAATCATCAGATTTTGGTTTTTGTGAACCATGATATAATGTAACTAAAAATACTTTATAAGAATTTTTATAGATTTTACCGAACATAAAATAGGCCAAAACGAGCTATTAGTACTTTTGCTTAAAGGTAAACCATCAATATTAATAGCTAATAAAAACTCGCATACATTTTGTTGTATGCTAATTTTATTATTTATACAAAATGAATTTAACATTTTTTCTATACGAAAATAAAAATATGTCCCGCAACCTATAGATTTCACAGTTACTTTTTTGGGTGTTTTGACAAGCGTTCTTGGATCTTTAGGTATATCATTACAACCCGGTATTTCTCGTATTATAGGAAATAGTTTTTCTAACGCTGCTAAAGTTATATTTTCGTTTATAGCCCATGCAGCTAATTTTGAAGTTAACGATACATTATTATGGGCATTATTATTGTTATTTTCATTATGTCCAATATTATTTGATGATTCATCGATGACATTATTAGTAGATAACTCATTGTTGTATGGAATATTAATGTTTATATCATTATTTGCACTATCAATAGCAATATTATCATCTGCGACTTTTCTAATGTTATTATTATGAGAATCGTTAAAATTATGAGAACCACAAGATAACTCAGAATTGTTGCTAATTAATGCTAAAGATCGGTTAATCTTATTTGTAAGCTTTCTATGAAACTTTAATTCATTTCTTGTCTCTGACTTATTCATGGTCAAACTATTAGGTTAGACTAAAAACAGAAATGTTCGAGTATCAAGTACTTATATTTTATACATGTATAATGTCGGAGAAGCCTTCATTTGCGCACAGTACAATTGCACACGTTGCAATTGCACACCGTGCTATTAGACACATGAAGATGCGCACGGTTCTTTTGCGCACAGTTTATTTGCGCACAGTTCATTTGCGCACAGTTCTTTTACACAGTTATTTAACTAAATAATTAGAATAATTAGGTAAAAATACACACACACGCCTTGGGCCCCCCTCCCGCACCCACCCCGTCGGTAGGGGTGCCTTAAGAACGTGTGCGCAAATGAACTGTGGGCAAATGAACTGTGCGCAAAAGAACTGTGCGCAACTTCATGTGTCTAATAGCACGGTGTGCAATTGCAACGTGTCCAATTGTACTGTGCGCAAGTGAGCCTCTCCCATAATGTCGTACTTACTTTAAAAATGAAAGCTTCGTCCAATAACCATATGCACAATAAATCACACAACAGAAACTTTCGGCGGGAAAAAAGTATTAACACGTGCAGGCAGAACGAGGTACCGTGGCGACTTGGCAATGAAGAGGAAGAGGATAAAACAAATGTGAATCGCACTCGTGATACGCATATAGCGCTCTGCGCATCGCATGAACGCGCGGTTATTATAAAAGCTCCTTTATTGATGCACAAATAATAAATTATCAGTATTTTCTATTATGATGATAGAATTGATAATAGAAGATAGTGACAATTTATTTTCTATTATAATTAATATATGTATATACGCAATAATACATTAAATATGATATATATATATATATTATATATACATTATATTTGAGAGAGAGAGAGAGAGAGAGAGAGAGAGAGAGAGAGAGAGATTTATCATAATATATGTATATAATGTATAACAATGCATATACATCTGACGTACAACAAAGTATATACATATTATGTATGTGCAATGTATGTATTTAGAGATTGCATAATGTATGTACATATAATGTACAGCATTGTATATACATCTGACGTACAACAAAGTATATACATATTATGTATGTGCAATGTATGTATTTAGAGATTGCATTATGTATGTACGTATAATGTACAGCATTGTATATACATCTGACGTACAACAAAGTATATACATATTATGTATGTACAATGCATGTATTTAGAAATTGTATTAATGTATGTACGTATAATGTATAGCAATGTATATACAGCTTACGTACAATAAAGTATATACATATAATGTATAGACATTTGACATACATTTGACAAACATTTTACTATATATACATATAAAATACATCAATGAATATACATATTATATATTGTAATGTATATCCAAATCATGTATATGAAATGTATAAACATTATACATTTTACAAGATATTATTTTCATGTCATGGAACAAATATGCATATTCATAGAATGTCCGATAAAAGAGAGTCAGAAACATTCAAATACATTTTTTTTCTGCAAACAGGATAGATCCAAAGTAATTATACACATCCCCAATTACTTTAGATTATTAAATATTAAATCTCTGACACAAAAACACACACACACACACACATACACTGATACGAATTAATAAATTAATGTTACATCGAACTCTCGATAAATTACATAAAAATATCTATCGAAAACAAATGGGAATTCATTCCTCCTTTTATTCGCGAACATAAAAGAAGACCCCCCCGAAAAGGTCGAAAGGTTCAGAAGTGCATCTGCGTGGCGCGGCACATTTTTCGTAACCGACCGAAACGACCTCGTTTACTCTGGGGTCCAAAGATTCGACGAGGAGGGGGAGGGGGGCGCAGGGGGTGGATCAGAGGGTGCGGAGGGCCCGATAGAGAGAGAGTCTTACAGTGCGCGATGCAACTAAATCGTGACAGAGAGAGAGGGGGGGGGGGGGAGTCCGTTCGCGACGACGTTGGTGGTGATGGTGTTGTGTTGACGATGGTGGTGACGATGGTGGGGAAGCAGGGTGGGTAGAGAGAACATTTAATTTGAGCTTGTGAGGAAGTAGTTGATTGGAGATGTGAGGTACAGCTCGTCGGCGGGCGAGCAGTTGCAGGCCGGCTGTCGGTGTCGTTGGACCTTCCGGGAGAGAGAGAGACTTCCTTCGCCTAGAGATTCGCGAATATCCTGTGATAATCCCGCGATAGAGTCTTCTACCGGCGATGAGTCTTATACCGAGTCTGAGTCTTACTCCGGTCAGTTGCATCCGGTCACGCGCGCTCGCAAATTCCGTGTTTATTCGAGTAGCCACGAGAGAGGCGACGATTAAAGTGTCCCGGGTGAATCCACAGTCGATGTGCATCACTCGCTCATGATTGCCAAAGCTCGGGACTGAGCGTGTTTTACAGGTACTTTGTTTGGGATATCGATTAAGGCTGGTGATTTGCTTCGATGTTCGAACTTTTGGAGTTTCGAAGATTTTAAAATCTTCGAAAATCGAAGTTTCGAAGCTTTGGAAATTCGAAGCTTCGAATTTTCGAAGACACCTTAAGCTTCGAAGCTTCGAATTCTTTCCTTCGAAGCTTCGAATCTTCAAAATTGTCAAAAGTAACAACCTTAACATCGAAGATCCTTAACACACAGACACGGCGTGCTTATGTTTAATACGCATCGATTGTAAATATATCCGCTTTAAATTTGACGATGGATTAAGAAGAATCTATGTAAATCTTGGAATTTTTTTAAGTAAAAATAATCTTTTCGCGATTTACTCTTGTTGTTATTGTATTCTATTTTGTAAACAACCGCGTTCGAGAAGAATTGGATCCGACACATTAAGAGTTACGAACTTTTGTCACACACTTGTTGTAACATTTTATCAGTTTTCTATAATAAATTTTCAATTTAGTTCTTCGATTTTATCAAATTCAGAGTTGCACATTATAAAATTGAAAAAATTGAAAAGCTGAAGCTGTCTATAATTTTTATATCCATAAAAATTATAAAATGAATATTATAATCATATGCAAATCTTGTGTAATATATTTCACTATATATACATATAAAAATAATTAAAAATTTATATATAAGGTCAGTGCAGGTAATTACGCCACCTTAAGCTTTTGGATTTTTTGGACACTTTGCTGAGGATCAAGTGAAAAAATTAAGTGTACCATAATTAAAAGTGATCTTCCGGCTGCCTCAAAAAAAAATATTTCAACGCTTTATCTCCTCTTTTTCTTTTTCCACCAATCGTTTAAAAAAAGTGCGTCAAAGTGGCGTATTTACCGATACGTGCAGGTAATTACGTCACTTAATAAAAAATTCATATAAAGTGATTTTGAGGCGTGGCATTACGTGAGAAACCAACTCAGGGCTTTGCAACAAACATGTTGTGAATTTTATTCGCAATTCCAAAGCACATAAAAAGGAACGGGGAGACAAACGTGTTTTGTGATTATAAATTTCATTTTTTTTAAATAAGCAAAAATAAGTTTTATTTTTTATCAAGTATAAGTTTCATTTTTTATATCGAAAAAACTGCCACAATCAAAACGGATCTAAATACATAGAGACCAAATTCGTTAGTAATTCTTATGAGTTCTTAAAGTGGCGTAATTACCAGCAGCCTGAAATTTTGTAAATAAATTACTTTTTTTGTACTTACATGAAATGGAATGACAAATACAACTACACTTTCGGAAAAAGCGTCGAATTTGCTACGAAAATAATGCTAGTAAATATTTAAAATGTAATAATTACTGCCGGCAAATTAGCGGCGAGTATAGTGCCAAGTTTATAGTGGCAAATTTTTTGATAACAACTTTTGTTCTAATACTAATTGTTACTACAAATCACTGAAAGTACAAAACGGCAAAATGTTTGTTGATAACAACTTAGTATCTATGCCTTCACAATTAGCATTCGTCATTTAAAGCCATACGTATGTATTAATGAAGAATTAGATAGGTGGCGTAATTAGCTGCTATGGCGTAATTACCTGCACTGACCTTATATATATATATGTATGTAATAATTAAAAATTTATAATATACATATGTATAGACATATATACACACACACACACATATATATATATATATATATATATGTATTTATATAAAATTCAACTCCATACATAGCTAATTAACATAATGCGATACATATGTAAATAGTCAGAATTTTTCAATTTTAATTGTCAACTATAATTATAAAATCATATCTGTCTGGTTTAAAAATGTCATATCTTTCTTTCTTTTCTTCATTTCGTGTTATTGCACCATGCAATAAGTGATATTTTTGTTACTGTATCTTAATGAACATTTAATCATACATGAGGGTGTTTATCTTTTAATTATTTTCAGCGCTAAATAAAAAACGTATTCTCGATAGAGTAAAAAGTATATCTAAAATTACGGTTTAAAAAATAATACTAACTGTTATATGTATAAAATATATTGTTATATATATTAAGAATTATATAATTCATTATTAATAATATATTTAATATTAATATATTTAATATTAATATAATTAATATTAATATAATTAAGGTATTATTTATGTTGTTAATAACTATTATATATTTGTGTGTATGTATGTGTGCAAAATTTGTGCCACGTTGAATAGTTCTGCTCAGCCTAATACATGGATATTAATTTTTTTTTAAATCAGCGACCGTTAGAATGCACTATCCGAGAATATCAAAAAACGAAATCGATAATGTTGTTTGTAATATGTTGGACAATTTTATTTGTCGATAGATAGCAAGCTTGTTATCTATCATATCTTGGGCCGTAACTTATAAAGAGATGCTTGCTTCCTAACATTTTCCATCACGTTACTTTCGTCCGTTGCTGTTTTTCGTGCGCGAAAACAAAGTTTATATCTCGGGGACATTATATAATCTACCAATAAGCACATATGCAATTTGAAAGCTACTTAGAACTTGCCAATCTGTATACTCTTCAATCAAATTGTGAGAACTGTCTTCCGCTGAGATTTGCCCGAAATTGATTGCGCTATTGTACAGCAATATCGTGTCCAAAACGATTTAACTACTACGTTTGAATCCTTTGCCGCCATCATTATACAGGAGGGAATCTGTGGAATACTTCTTACAAGTAATTCGTACCCAGTTAAGTGCAAAACCATTTCGTTTGTAAGCTAAGTCGAGTCTAAGCCTCGAGCTTAAAACTTGCGAGCTTTTTTTCTTTAAATTAAGTCTAATTTGTCATACTAGAAGATTCGTGTGTTGGCTCATCTATTTTGCAAACTTTAACAATCAGTTTCTTAACGATAGACAAAATTCAGTAATCATTCTATATTGTCGCTAAGAAAAAATCAATGAAAAGGAAAAAAAAAGTTACATATCAAGGTTGATATCGAAATGATGACATTTGCATCGCATTTGCTCTTTATCTTTTTCTTCCTTTTAATTGCGCAGATCGCATCTTATCGTCTCGATTGGCAGTATTATGGAAGCAAATGACGTGCAGGAAAACGGAATTGTGCAAACGTAATTACGCGATAAAATTTCACGCCGCGATAAAGCAGTTTCTCGTGAAAAATCGAATACGCACGAGTTTTCTCGAATTGACACAAGTGATTGAGTTGAAGATGAGACGCGCAGAAAGTCGCGTATATACACAAGATAATTCCTCTCGTTCGTTTCATACGAACCCCCCACGTGATGTTTGTTCTCGACGAAGCGCGCGGTCCCCGCGGCCGCTTTTCTCCCCCTAAATTATTTCATAGTGGATGACCGAGTTGTGGACGTGTCGTCCCCTCCGCGAAACGCGGATATATTATCGCGTTTTAGAGCACAAGTGTCGTTTAATCGATGCACCCGCAATCTACGACGCTGCCCGATTAATCGCCGGATTTTCCGCCAGGGACGCGCTTGATTGGCGTCGCCTCTATTTCGTATGTGTGTGTGTGTGTGTTACTATAAATAAATTTTTGTAAGAAAATACAGGATTTTGCAGAAAATGCATTATTTCTAGAAAAATATAAATTTTTGTAGAATATACAGGGTGTCCCATTTTAATTAATATAGTCGAATATTGAAACTAATGGCTGTAACGAAATATTTATACAAATATTTTATACAAATGTTAAAAAATTTCGAGGGGGAAAAAAGTTGATAATCTTGAATTTTAAGATCCTTTTTCAAGGTCATTTGAAAGTCAATTTAGATTTTTTTAAATGGAACCTTCCTAATTAGAATAGTAGAATATAGTACAAAAGAGAGAGAGAGAGAGAGAGCATTTTTTTAAATTAATTGCCAGCGTATCTCATTTTCAATGAAGATTTATGCGAGTATCGTTAAACGCAATGTGTTGTTTCAGCAACGTTGGATAAGATTAAAAAGTGACATTTAAATAAATCTATATTTCTTAGTAAAATTTTCCAGGGAGATTCTTTCGAAGCGCGTATAGATTTGACGTTCAAAACGAAAAATTTCGAAGAAATATTTGAATTACAAACTCTGACTTTCATATCAATTTTCAGATTCAAAGTTTCAAAAAGATATCGATGAAATTTTCGTTAAAGAGAGAGGATTTCTCGAGATATTCGAAAGACATTCTGTATTTTAAGTGAGATTGTACAATTTTTTGCTCCAATCAAAAATTAACGCCGTATATCATTTTTTTTCGATTTCTTTCGATGATTTAGAGCTGCATCCACATTCGGGATAGGCTGTGAAAGGAAGCCGCGGATCCAACAGGTGGTCGAAATAATTTCTCGCAACACACACTAGTGGCAGAAAATTCAAAGGATAATAATGCCTGTTTCTTTGAAGACGATAATGATCCGTGAGCGCGAATATAACGAGTGCGTGTTCCATTAGAAAGTATCTTATTTGTCGTTTCTCCGTATCTCTCGGGATTTAAAAGTCACAACGTAAGAGTCATACGTAACTTTGCTAAATACTTCGACGAAGCGTCTGTCGATGTTTAATTAAACGTGACTATCTCTTCTATCTCTTCGCATAAGCGAAACTCGGTCATAAAAGCGATACAAATCTCGCGTCTTCTCCATTTTGAGAGCCAATATTTTTCCTCAAATTCTGTAATATAATCTAAAAAAAATTGCTAGAGCTTCGCGTCTAGATTTTGTAATTTACATTTTTGAAAAATTCGAGAATTTTTCTCGTGGATAATTAGGCGAGAGAATCGATATTCGTGTTAAAAAACGCAAATAACACGGCAAAACCATCGTTTCCCGATATCACAAAGCTTTACATATAACAAAGCTTAATGTTTCAAGGGGGGGGAGGGAGACAAGTATGCCAAGGGCGGCCAGATGCCGTTAAGAGGTCGGTTCCTGTTGGAAATTCAAGCGGCATTTGAGCGCGTTAGCGCGATAGAAATCCCGACATCTGCAATCAACTATTAATCAGCTATTATTAACGACGAGAAAACAGCTGCCTCTATCATAAAGGTGCGTTATTCAATACGCGAATTGTGATAAAAAAAAATGTTACGCGATAACGCATCCGGCGATAAAGTTGCATCCGACAAAACAAGCCGCCTAATGTTTACCGACGAAGCGTAATTCGATTAAGTCTTCGTGTTCTCGAAACGAATGATCCGCATCTCGAGATCATTTTACGAGAAATACCCGCGAAAAACTTTGCTTGCGTCTCTCTCGTGAGTCTTGCGGTGGAAAACCGATATTGTATCGCGGACAGCGCAGCGTGCGAGAAAACTATCACGTATCACGTTGCTCGATCTAACAGAACTGTCAACCGACGTGTGTGTCCTTGTCTTTTTGGACTTTGACGATTGATAAAATCGAGATACAGCTTCATCGAGATGGAATATCGAACATAGGGCGTCGCGAGATACAGATTTAATGCACTGTTAATAAAACGTAATACTTCGAGAGAGGATCAGTTGTATATTAATTAATTTTGATTTTTTATTTTTTAGAGGATACTTTTTAGGAGAAAATTATTTTTTAGTTTTCATTATTTTTTGGGGTTATTTTTAGGGGACAATTATTTTTATAAATTTTCTTAGGAGTAAATATTTTTTAAAATTTTTTTAAGTTTCTTTAAGGGTAAATATTTTTTTAAACTTTTTTATTGTATACAAATTGGCATATTTTTTATGTACTTAGCATATTTTTTTACCTTTATGAGATTTTTTTTAGTAGGATATCACTGCTTTTTGTAAAAATTTATATTTAAACTCTTTGTTACATATTGCGAAATTTTTATATACTTGCTATATACTTATTTACCTTTGTAAGGTTTTTTTTAGTAGGATATTAATTACCAGGATTAGTTACTTTTCGAACATTGCACGGCATGATTTCCACGCAAAACAAACACACATAAAGAACATTAAATTCCTTCGAAAATTAATAGACAGACGGTCTCAATAAAATTTAACAACTTTTATTTTAAACAGATTATAGTAATAGATTTTTTACCGATTTTAATCCTAGAGTGCTCATACTGTTAAATGTGACGTTAGAAGTCGCGTGGATGACATTTTTAAAAGACAAATTAAAATATAAAGACATATGTCTTGAGCATATCATTAATTTAAATACATATGTTAACCATTGAACTTAAATTTATATTAATTATTACAAAATTGCAGATTTATTCATGTGGACGACTAATATCATCCACGCGACCGCTCCAGGATTACAATAACTGTGATTTATGTAATTCTTATTGTATAAACTGTTGCATATTAAAAACGAATTTGACTCGTAAATGAATGTCAAGATGTTGAACTTGCATAAAACACATGCACATTTTTCTATTATACAAGTCTGATATGATCTTTGATCTGATCAAATCTTGTTTTTTTTTTCCTCAGAGTTCCACGGAACAGCTGACGAGGTGCAGCACGATAACGTTAACGGAGGAGATCGCGGAGAACATAACGACAACTCGTACCGTGTCCGAGAAGATCATGAGTGTTTGTCGAAAAACCATACGCTGGATATACATGTTGGATCTGGCTTTGGCGTTATCAGGTATGTAGATTACACAACGTTCACAATTTTATTGACACATGTGCTTGGTTTTTTCTAATCGCTCTCGCTCTCGCTTCTCCTGACACTTTGCAATTATTAGCGTTTCAGAAGACGCAAGATTAGCGAGGCGGAAAAATTCTTGTATATTATTTTTCGCTATCCTACGGAAATGTTTAAATCGATTTCTTGGCAAAAATTCGCAATTGCTCCTCGATATTTCGTTAAATGAGAAATTTCAGCTACACCAATAATGCGCATTTTACTCGAAAATTCGGAAATTAAAGTTTGCGGAAATAATCATTTCGTTGCGTAATTCCCGCAAATTGAATTTTGAAGTTTCGTTTATTGCACTCTCTCCCCCGCGTCGTGAATGTAATTTCACGTTGCGGCGAAATTCCGTAAAACGAGTTTGAGGATTATTCATACAACATGTATAGGGTATTTGTGTTTTTAGATTGTACATTTGTATATTTATTTTAATATTCGTAATTAACAGATTTCGTTGGCACTTATTTACTTTCTTTCGGAAAGAAATTTTTCATAAACTGATTTTACGGTCACTTGCGCCTCAGTGTTTCCGCGATGCGGAAATCATCCTTTCTATTTCAGTAACGCATATAATAATGGTCGGACTTGCCGAATCTCGTACTTAAAATCCATTCCGCTAATTGGGCGCAGCGCGGGCTTTTATTAACCCCTATAAATATTCCGTGACCGGTGAATGTGCATGTGTTCTTTACGCCAGACAGGAGGAAGTGTTAGCTTGTTAACTGACGCGACTGGCGTTATTGCATTAGCAAGCAAACCGCGAATAGGTGGAACTAACATGCCGCGCATTCTTCCTGTGAACATTATATATGTACATATATGTCCGTTTAAAGCGCGAAATCTCGCGGAAATTGACGCGCTATTCTAGTTAATTTAATCGCGAATATTTTCCTCGTCCGTGCGTGCTAGTAATATTGCTTCGTTTATTAAATCGCAAAGATAAAATTCTTCTCTATTATTTAGAGAAATATTCCATTAATTCGAAAGATTATGTCGTATACTTATAAATAAGGAGAAATAAAAAAATATGAGGTATAATACTATCTTACACGATAATAGAAAAATATAAGAACATATATAAAATATACTAATTATTTCCTCTCGAAAATTCACTTTTAATTATATTTACATCTTTCTTTATAAAAAATGTAGAGTTTACAAAATATTTAATGCAAACTTTATTTCTCTCTCTCTTTATTATATATATATTATTATACATTATTTTATGTTATTATATTATTTCATCAACAAAACGAAAGAGAAAAGAAAATTATAAAGCCTGCATTTTTTGATTATAAATTCCGATTACATTTCCAATCAATTATTATGTATCTTATGATTTTTCCATTATATTTACAAAAAATTTATTATGTTATTATATTATTTTATCGGCAAAAAAGAAGAGAGAGGAAAATTAAAGCCTACATTTTTCCGGTTACACTTGTAATCAATTATTTCGGTATTAGACGAATCGCGGAGGTAGAATAAAAATGCAAGAATTGAAATCGAGGGACTCTTTTTTTTTCTCTCTCTCGCTTATGAGCGGAGTCTTTTGCATGGAAGCGCATTCGCGGGGATGAAACCACGCGTGTAATGAAGCCTGACAGGGAAACCGCGAACTGTGTAACGCAATATTACGAACGACTGTTTGACTAGAATTTTTACGGGCGTGTCACTCTCTTTGTATAATGCAATATATTACGGATGGCTGTTTTCAACTAGAATTTTTACGTGACGGGCGTGTCTCTTTAAATACCTCTGTGCAACTGTTGCGTAATGATGGCAACGAGCTGCACGTATATATGACACAATCATAAATGTACGAATGTTATTTGAAAGAGAGAGAGAGAGAGAGAGAGCTCTCTTAGAAAGAGCATTGAAAGAGTAGCGTATACGATAAAATTAATATTCATATATATAAAATATTTGTTTTATCATTATATAAGAAATTAAAATATATTTTCTGATGATATACGTGTCGTTGCGACTGAATTGCAAAAAGACTGCCGAAGAGTTGGAAAATCGATAGAATTTCGATAAAAAATTTCCTATTCATATAATTTGTATTTCTGTCTAAATGAATGAAAATTAAATGTATTTCTGGATACATATGTTATAAAAGCCATAAATTGCATTTATTTAATCATTGATTTAATAAGAATTCTTTCTCTATCTAAATGAGTGAAAATTAAATAAGTTACTTTTATATTAATATTTTTCTTTTCTTTTTATATCGTCTCAACCACTAAATACGCGTGTATCCTATGAATTCTACGCATAGCAAGAGAGGCAAAAAATATGCATCTGAGGTATTCAACGGGCTTTAACCTCTTAACTGATTATAGCGCAGTCGTCGCTAGACTAGAGTGTGAGTGTGAGTGTGAATGTGAGTGTTGTATTCTCTCCCACAACGTTCAACGTTTACACATGTGTGTCACTCATTGTCCGTTCGTCTCTTCGGAGCTCACATATGCAACGAGTATGACACGCACGGTTAGTCAGTCTCGGATTAAGGAGACTCAAGGCTAATTTCAGTTTAGGGATCGTTCTAGTCGCATAAATGTACGTACACATATATATATTATGCTGTCGGACCACGCGGAAACCGCGTCCGGTTCATCTTCTTAATCATAAAACTGATACTGGATTACGCGACATTTATCGCCACGCTAGTTTCATAAGATGGAATATTATCAGCTGATTTATATATTTTTAATATTAAATTATTAAAATTTAAATATATAAATCAGCTAATAATATTCTATTTCATGAAATTAGAATGAATATATATATATATAAAAGATAAAATTATATACATATAAGGTCAGTGCAGGTAATTACGCCACCTTAAGCTTTTGGATTTTTTGGACACTATGCTGAGGATCAAGTGAAAAAATTAAGTGTACCATAATTAAAAGTGATCTTTCGGCTGCCTCAAAAAAAATATTTCAACGCTTTATCTCCTCTTTTTCTTTTTCCACCAATCGTTTAAAAAAAGTGCGTCAAAGTGGCGTATTTACCGATACGTGCAGGTAATTACGTCACTTAATAAAAAATTCATATAAAGTGATTTTGAGGCGTGGCATTACGTGAGGAACCAACTCAGGGCTTTGCAACAAACATGTTGTGAATTTTATTCGCAATTCCAAAGCACATAAAAAGGAACGGGGAGACAAACGTGTTTTGTGATTATAAATTTCATTTTTTTTAAATAAGCAAAAATAAGTTTTATTTTTTATCATCAAGTATAAGTTTCATTTTTTATATCGAAAAAACTGCCACAATCAAAACGGATCTAAATACATAGAGACCCAATTCGTTAGTAATTCTTATGAGTTCTTAAAGTGGCGTAATTACCAGCAGCCTGAAATTTTGTAAATAAATTACTTTTTTTGTACTTACATGAAATGGAATGACAAATACAACTACACTTTCGGAAAAAGCGTCGAATTTGCTACGAAAATAATGCTAGTAAATATTTAAAATGTAATAATTACTGCCGGCAAATTAGCGGCGAATATAGTACCAAGTTTATAGTGGCAAATTTTTTGATAACAACTTTTGTTCTAATTGTTACTACAAATCACTGAAAGTACAAAACGGCAAAATATTTGTTGATAACAATTTAGTATCTATGCCTTCACAATTAGCATTCGTCATTTAAAGCCATACGTATGTATTAATGAAGAATTAGATAGGTGGCGTAATTAGCTGCTATGGCGTAATTACCTGCACTGACCTTATATAAAAGAAAAAATATATCTTCGATAAAATAAATATATAAAATATATCATGTTAAAAATATAAATATATAAAATATATCATGTTAAAAATATAAATATAAAATATATCTATATACAATTATTAATAATCGAGACTTGAATAGCAAGAGATAATAATTTTGTTTCATAAATTTCGATTATTAATAATATTAATAATTATTAATAATAATAATAATAATAATAATAATAATTAATAATAATAATATAGATGTACTTTATATTTGTATTTTTTTAACGAAATATATCATCGTATTTCTTATATAAATTTTACACACACATACATGTATGTGTGTGTATTAAATTTTAATAGCAGTTTTCGAAAAACAGTTTCGACGGCGCCGAATTGATATGTTATCGCACGATTTTTTAATTTACAGAGTTACACATTGAGATGCAATAGGAATGAATCACGATGTTGCATTTCCAGTCTATTCGTTTTTCTCTACGTCACGATGAGACATCTCTCGCTGCGAAAGTGTGATAAAGGGCACTTAATCTCCCTAATTTGTCTTTGTTATACGATAACAGTAGCTTCCTCGAACGCGAAAGATCAAGGCTATCGCGAATATCGGGAAATGCAGCATTTTGGTCCGGCAAAAGAGAATACGTGGCGATTATCACGTGTATATTCGAGTAGAGTTTCGATTATCTGTTTGTTCTGATTAATGAAATCATATGTATTTATTATACGCGATAATTGATATAAATATATGATAAAGATACATGATTACATATGGAGTGTATTCAGATGGCACGTGGGATGATTTCGGCAATTGAATAATCCGTCTGATATTTTGAATTTTCGCTTTTGATAAAAATGCGGAGAGAAATATTCGCGTGTATGACATATTTTATGGGTCATTCGAATTTTATGAAATTGTTTTCGAGGAATTTTGATGCCTCACGACACGTTGAATATTTGCCGTGAATTGATAAGATTAGTCAGCTTAAATCATAGTCACACTTGTAGCAAATAACAAAATCGTAAATTTTAGTTTAAATAATGGAGATGTAATAGATTTTACAATCCATTACAAGCGTTTTATAATTCACGATAAAATTCAAGGTAGAGAATTCTATTTCTAATTTTATGTTCCGCATACATAAAGTTATCGTGACATGTACTTTGTACACGTGTGTATTTTACTTCCTCAAAAACATTTTCCGCATTATATAATGACGCATGAAATTATAAATAGAATTATGTCTCAAATTTTATCGCGCGAATTATAAATGATTATCGTTTAAACTAGACTGAACTTAAATTGTTTTAAGATAGAGAGAGAGAGAGAAATTTTCCATATATTTATTTCAATAATGTCAGAGAAAATTTAATAATTAATAATCTCTTATATAAACAAGTTCGATTACTTTCATATATAAACGATGTAACAATATCGCAAATTTTATTTTAAATTTATTCGCGTAAAATCGTAATTACCGCGCGAAATACATATTTAGCTAGCATTATTTCTTGTGCAATTATTGAATTATATAACTAATTGAATTATGCGCGAAACGTGAGTGACAAGAAGACTATTACGCTTTTTTTTTTTGCGCGCGCACGCCACGTGGCCTTCGCGTTTGACAGAACTAAAATCTGTTTAGATTTTCCTCATGAAAAATGTATCCCAAGTTAATCGTAGAGAAAAATTACCGCCACTCGTTGCGAAGATTTCTTACAAACTTTTCATTAGACTTACGAACTTAATTCGCTTCTTACGAATTTAATTTTTGCAATTTGTCGAAGAAGGCTAATTGTCAATTCGTTTGCTTTTTTTTTATATGATTACAAATATGTACATGCAGCGGTAAAAATCCAGATTTGTCAAAATATATATTAAGCGAGTGTGTTACAAATTAATATTAAAATTTATTATTTTTACAACGCGTTTCTCTCTTTCTCTCTATTTCTCATATCACAAACTAAAATGTCATAAAGTTTCTTATCATTAGAGTTTTTTTCTTCAATATTGATAGTATAGATAGCGTTACATATCTATATATGCTATAATACATAGCATATATATATATATATATATATATATATATACACACATAATTAACCTGTTATAATTATCTATTGATATCAGAGAAAATATTATTGAGTTGTTGCTTTGTCATTCATCATATACACAAGATATTTTTTTCTCAATTTGAAGTAACCATAATGGAAATCTCTTTGTGGAAATATCAGTGCAGAGAGTGAGTGATCTGACATTATTTCCTTATGTTTTCTCATTCAAAATACACCATAGTTCTAATACAAAACATCTTACGTCATCCGACTAATTTTAATGTAAACTTTGAGTTTTTGTATAGTATCTATTCAGAGTGTTTTTTCTTTAAATAAAAATTTTATATTCCGACTAATTTGAATGTAAAATCGCCTCTTTGAATTTTTGTATAGTATCCGTTTTGGGATTTTGTTCTTTGAAATAGAGTCTATATATTCCATCAAATAGAGTGATTTGTCGATATTTCCCATTTATATATTTATATATTTTTTATATTTTTTAATCGTGACAAAAATGCATATACATATATGCATAATGTAATATCAATGATACAGCTTAATAAAATTATAGATGCACATGCTGGGACATAATAATGCATAATTTACCTATAGAATTATCATTTAGATAATTAACTAAAACATTGTTTGCTTCATCGGCTGACACTATATTATTAATATTATTCGCATAAATTCAATATTCCCAAATGTAACACAATATTTATGATGAGCTGCCTTAAAATTTGATCAAATTCGGTTTCAGCCTGTGTTTGCATAATGTACATATTCTACTAATATAACAAAGAAAGAGAATCCACAAATTCTGAGAATCAAAGATTCGTAAACTTGAAAAGAATTTTATTGCGATTAATATCGCTAAATTTTTCCTCGAGAAGGGAAACTGATTTTATATATAAATCAAATCGCAAAAAAAAATTTGTCATTAAATTTAAGATTGCGGATACCGCGCGTGCGTGAATTGTGGATTCGATATGTTGAGGGGAAAAAAAAAAAAAAAACAAATTACGAACATTGCTTCGCGAAAGGAAAAAAAAAAGCACCAAATGTTCCCTATTCACGCGCGTCATCGTCGGATCGTGAATGCAAGAGTGTCGCGCTTGCGCACTAAATCGCCGCCGATAATGATAACGTGAAGTGTTGCACGACGTATTGCATCTAACGTTCAGAGTGCTCGTGTTAATCAGCGAGCGACGACATCGCGCTTCGAGACGACGCTCGTCATCTTTCTCACCCGCGAGACGTGCAGCCGTCCATTTCCGTTTGGCAAGACGTGTCCCGAAAAAAGTTTTCCGATATGAACGAGCGGCCGGACAGAACAGTTCTCGACGAGAACCGGAAGATGACGTCACGTTTGCGTGCAAAGTGGTCTCGTCGCAATCAGTATGCCGTCAGTACGTACGAGAGGAGAATCCGAGAAAATCTGACATACGGAAAACGATTCAGGAGGAAAGATCGATATTTTCGGAGGTGTCATCGGTGATAAATAAAGTTCATACGAACATGAACGCGCTCGATTCTGAATAATCACCGAGATAGAGGCTGTTCGACAACGCAAGTAGTATATTATGTATAATAAGGAAAGAAACAAATTACTTGCTGCTTCTGATATTATATATATGCTTAATGACAAATAGGCAATTAATAAAATAATTAATTAATTAATATTCAAAAATCCCATTGTGCCCTTGAATTTCGTATACGAGGATGCTGCACTGCTAGTTTGATCTAGACATTTTACACTCTAATCCTTCCGACAACCTCACTTACAAAAGCTACCACAATCAAATAATAATTGTTTAAATTGCACTACACTCGATTCGAGTTGGGTCAAAGTAAACATGAGAAGAGAGACAGAGGTGGATTCGTACACGTGTCACACATGCAAATAGCTTTATCTCGGAAATTATTTAAAATCGTGAATATGAATTTTTTTATATGAATAGATAGTGACCAGCACAATCATCTCCTAAAAATATCGACCTTCTTATGTGTGCGTGCGTGTATATGTGTGTGTGTAGAATTGGAGCAATGCTCACGGTGGTTTAAAAACTCTATTTCGCGTGTAACAGACAGAGAAAAATGGACCTTATATAAATTTTCGAATGTTTTCGTATTTTTATATAATGTTGAAAAATAATTGAACAATCTAATAACGCGAAATATATATAATATTAGTTTCAATCTCCACACGATTGCTAACGAGCTCCGAACTTGCATTTAGATTGAATATGTATATTTTTTTTATTCTCCTCGTTACGAAGCATAATTCATAATTTTTTTTAGATTGATTACTCATCTCTAAGATCATTTGAGATAACTCGTCTCTAAGATAACTCATCTAAAATAACTCGTTTTATCAGCGTTTGTTAATATAAATGCAATATATAACATAGTTCAACAAAAAAAAAAAAAAAAACGAACAAGAACAAGACTAGTCACTTTCCGTAATTTTTTTAATGCTTTGAGTATGATTTCCAGTTTCTAAATTGCTCCATCACGTCACAATTTTGCCAAATTTGTAGTTAAAATATTTTATTAACCATAATCGATTAACAACAAATTCCTTTTGAGGGCTAAAAGTCCTAACAATATATTTATTTTTGACTGGAATAAGACTTCTCCAACACGTCACATATCGTAACTATAATATGACAAAATAGATTAAAATAGCCTTTTTTTGCAACTTTAACTATAAATTTCTTAAAATTGTGACATGATGGAACAATTTTGAAACTGCAATTATTTTTATTATCAAAAAAAGAAATTATAGGAAGTGATTAGTCTTGTTCTTGTGTTCGAAAAAAAAAATTATTTTTTGTTTAACTTTGTGTAATCAATATAAATACATATATAAATACATATATAAATACATATATAAATACATATATAAATACATATGCGAGAATGTATCTAAAGTGTCGAACATAAGAAAAAATGTAATAGGGATGATTTTATTTTAATAAGGGATTCTTTTAGAAAGCTAATTCATTCTCGATGCCAAAAAATATTGTTTCTATAATACGATTCTAAATATTTGACTTTGGAACTTGAAACCTGTTTTAATAATTATAATAGATAAAAATAATTTATACAATATCTGTATGAGCTGGGAATCAACGAAAAAAAAGAGAATTTACATTCACACAGAAGATTCGAAGGTACACAATTTTTGCAAACACATACTTTTGTATCTCGATTCATATTACGGCGTAATAAAAATGCAAAAATTGCGCTAATTAAATAGCGATAGTTGTGAACAAAAAGTTGTGACTTGGCATTAACAAAAAAAGTACGTAAATCACATTCTCAGTTATTATCTTTTGTTCCGGTAATGCAGTTTAATTTTCGATTTTAATGTAAAAAAAATAAAAAGTTGCCTTATCTTCATTCTTTAATTAAAAAATTATAAATCCTATAAATTTTATCTTTTTTGTTTTATAAATTATATTAATGTAAATTATATTTTATTTTTAAAATATTTTATATTTTTACATTTAAATAAAATATTTAAATGTAAAAATGTAAAATGTTTATTTAATAAAATGTTAATTTACATAAATATAATTTATAAAACAAAAAAAGATAAAATTTATAGAATTTATAATATTTTAATTAAATGTTTTACATTTAAATATTTTAAGGAGGGAAAACATGGAATATAATTTTTTTATTTTTCTTATATTAAAATTGAATTGTCTTGTGCTGGAACAGAAAATAATGACTGAAAACGTGTATTTTTTCTCTCTTTTTTTTTTAATTAACACCAAGTCACAACTTTTCCGCACTCTACCGCTTAATTAGAGAGAGAATGCAATTTTTACATTTTTACTCCGCCTTAAATTTTATATTCGTTGCGATATATGGTTTATAAAATTAGTATAAAAAATTAATTCTGACTTCTATTTGCTGTTTCAGTAACTGTACTTTTGGGGATCCTGGAATTCAATGTGATACCGCATCAGCAGATCGGCTTCTTCTGCAATGATCCGAAGATCTCGTTCAAGTTCACGGGCGACACGATCTCTATGAGTTTATTGATAATCTTCAGCGTCAGTCTGCCTATGATAGTCGTAAGTACCGCGCTCTCGTTTCTGTTTCCTCTCTCGCTTTTGTGGTCGTATGATATAAATCTATACAAGTCAGGGGTTAAATTTATGATTTTTACATTTCTATTATTATGTAGATAGCGCATTTGGAAATGCAAATTGATCACGATAAGATCAACGAATGTATGTGAAGAATATGTAATTCTAATCTCTTTTTAAGACGTCACCGGATGAGTAATGCACATTTAAATTTATTTTTCTTCTTTCAAATCGATTTAATGAATTTATCAATTGCGGGCAAAACTATAATTCGTAAGATTTTGAATGACAAAATTCATATAGGTATCTAAAATTAGCTTTACAAAAAATACGAATCTATCTCATTTTTAATTTAATAATACATTTTATAGTTTATTGTTTTAATATACATACATATATATATATATATGTATATATTTGTATACATTTTGTAGTTTATATATTATTTGCTGTTATTTCCGATTATAATACTCTCGGAAAGTAAAATTTTGAAAATTTTTTGGACGTGAATACGCTTTGTAACTTGAAAAAAAAAGTGAAAAAAATATTTCGATACTTTTTCATTACCTTAAATATGACACCATACAACCTTAAGTAACTTAATGGCTCCACGTGGATCGGTTTCAGATGTGGGTCGCGGAATATGTCTGTCATCCTGCCGACAGTTATAGGAACGTGTCGAGTCGCGACGTCGAGATCACCAGGAATAAGCAGATCTGGTATTGGTACAGTCATTACTCCATAGGACTTGTTACGCTCACGCTCGTCTGCGAGGTCATGAAAATCCTAATCGGCGAGCCGCGGCCGCACTTTCTCGACACGTGCAAACCGCGCGAGGCAGCCAACTGCACCGATGAGTAAGCGCAATCTTTTCCTACTCATTTCTCCTTTTGTATCCCGACTAGCTATTATCTGGACGCAATCGTCGACCTTTTTTTTTCACGCTAACGGCGTGGGCGGCGAAGCATGAACAGAGTGTTCTAGAGAAACCCGGGAATTGTCAAACGGGAATCATTGGCAAGACATGCCGAAAGATAAGTGCAAAGAGTGGACTTGTGGATTGAGTTGAATATTGCTGTCTCTATGAAGTCTAGAAAAATATTGTTAATTTTTTTATAAACGTATATATAGTTAACTATATTTATCGATTGCGAGCGAGGTAGATTTGTCGCTCGGATACGTGCGGTCGGTTATATGGTGTTCTATAACGCTTTTAGTATATTTCATATCGGGTTATCTAGCTTTTTATTTTACTTGAGTAATCTAGTGTAAAAATAGAATGTAAAAATATACCTATTATATTATTTATGAGATGACAATAAAAGACATATATTGGATTTTCTCTCTTCCCTGGATGTAAACGAGAACTTTTCAATATTAAATTTTACTTTTACTCTTATATATGTCCTAATTCGAGAGAACAAATGTAGTTATGTATGTGTCTCTTAATTTTTTTTGCAGATACGTCAGTTCTTATACGTGCACAAGTACTGAGTTTTCCGATTGGTTCGTCAAGGATTCCAGTAAGTCTTTTCCTTCCGGTCATTCGGCTATCTCTCTCTATACGAGCATTTTCTTAGTGGTAAGAAATTATTATTATTATTATTTGAGAAATATTTTTTTTTTGTGTGACATACTAAGAAAAGGGGAGCACGCGTCTCGTCAATTTATCCATAAAGCAACTTGTTGGCAATACAGAGAACTGAGATACCAACATCGAGTACTTTTCCTCGGTATCGATAGCCAGTATCTAAGCAACGAGAGAATTAAAGAATTCGCAAAAAAAATCTATCAACGGAATATCGATTTTCGCGGGATGCACGATAGGGGTAGACGATATAGAAACGCGAGTCTCGCCAAGACTGAATTTCCGGAAATAAACAGAAACGCTCTCTAAAAATGAGAAAAAGGAATCGGATAAATTTCGGCCAAGGTTTGGGTAGGGAATTTTTTTTTTTTCTTTTCTCGCGTCGAATATAGATATCGCGCGAAAATCCGCGAATATCGATTTTTATTCTACTCTCTAAACGCGTCATCTCGCACACGCACACAGTGGTATCTGCAAAACCGTCTGCCGAATCGGACGTTGTTTCTGAAACCGTGGCTGCAGTGCCTGACGTCCATGTGGGCCGTGACGTGTTCGATGACCAGAGTGGGCGACAACCGACATCACTGGTGGGACGTTCTCGCCGGCAACGCTCTTGGATTTCTCTTCGGTCTGTTCGTCGTCCTGATTCCCTGCCGTCACTTCTGCCTCGGACGAATCGGCGCCGGCGACGTCGCCGTCGCCACTCTTAACGAACCCCTGGAGAACGGCCAGATCGGCGGCGGCTTCGACAAGCAGCGCAAGCACAGCGTGAAAAAGCTGCTCGATCCTGCCATCGTCGATATCTCGGAGAGCCGAGAGATGAAGGACATCACGACCAAGAATTGGAAGAAATAAACACACAAAAACTTTTGGAGCATTTTTGACGAATTGCCCTCTCATTTTCGAGAAGAGATTCCGTTCCAAAAAACAACGGTCAGAAATAGAGATTTTTGTCTGTATCTGGTTTTTTTTTTTTTTTTTAATTATTTTTTTTAAGTAGACGCGCGTACTTGTACGATAGACAACGTAACATCAGAAATGACGATAATAAAATGAAATGATGATAGAAAGAGGGCTTCGTACAGCATCGTATCGATGCTATATAAATATATAAATATATGCTCTCCAAATATATCTTTTCGCGTTTCCCAAGAGATGGGAATTTTTGGAGTATCAAGCAAGCGACGATAGGTTTTTAGCTCGAAACCTACCTTTTTCGCATTCGCGAAGAAAAAAAACATGGCACGATATTTATTTTTCTATTCTTACAAATTGCTCAGTACGAAATAGTCGAATATTTTTGCATTTTGCCGAAGAAATATACATATCAAAGGATCAAAGAGTTCTGGCAGATCGCAAAGTGACATTAATTCTACTGTTCATGCATAATTTTTCACCTTTTCATCAATGTATGGATACTAAGGCCTTTACTTTTGACAACTTCAAAGATTCGAAGCTCCGAATATCGAAGCCTTCGAAGCAAATCACCAGCCTTAGTTAAGGCTGTTACTTTTGACAACTTCGAAGGTTCGAAGCTTCGAAAGAATTCGAAGCTTCAAAGTTAACTTCGAACTTTCGAAATTAAGGTGTCTTCGAAGGTTCGAAGCTTCGAAAATTCGAGGCTTCGAAGTTCGAATATCGAAGCCTTCGAAGCAAATCACCAGCCCTAGTTAGGGCTGTTACTTTTGACAGCTTCGAAGTTTAAAGTGTCTTCGAAGATTCGAAAACTTTGAAAATTCGAAGCTTCGAAGTTCGAATATCGAGGCCTTCGAAGCAAATAAGCAGCCTTAATGGATATCAACTGCGTGTTTGCGACACACTGCATTGACAGTTCTTTATAGCAGCTGCTGGGCATCGAATATTCTTTCCCGTTATATTTTAGGAGGTTTCCGAATACAAAGGCTTGTATTTTGTTTCGGGCGAAGAAAAGTTCCGACACATTTTTAACATTTAAAGTTGCTTCGGGTATCCGTTCATTGACAGAAGGGTGAAAATCGAAAAGAGGGTCATGACCTTCGCGACATAATAATTGTTGACCAACTTGCTCAGTTCTGATTTGTGACGTAAGGAACTCACGCGCGGGATCGAGTCAATTTATCGCATGGAATAATCCTGACGGAAGAGATAAGTTAATAACAGTGCATCTGAGATATTTCATCTCCCGATGCTGAGAGACTTCTCTCTTAATGTCTCAAATGCTCCGCTCGTTCTTATCAGTAATTTACACTTACACTCCCGCAGCGATTACATTATTTAAGTATTCTCTCGCTTTAACCGTCTGATGCACCTTGAACGTCAAAATAGAGGTAAGCCGCGTATAATATCGTAATGTAGTAAAAAAAATTTCAATTTGTTTTAATTTATATTATATCACGCGTAATTTTTAGAAATTTTAATATAGATTAGAGAGAGGGGGGGGGGAGAGAGAGAGAGAGAGAGAGAGAGAGAGAGAGAGAGAGAGAGAGAGAGTGGCATCAGAAGATTAAGTCGAAAGGATAGCTGGAAAATGTGAATTTTCTTCGAACGGAAATTAATTGACTCGCCTAATATTTAAGGATACTTTTGTATAACAATTTTATACTAACAATTATATAATATTAACAATTTTTAATTCACATTCCAGAATGCAACTTCCATATTTTTACATATGGCGATGCGAGATAATTCTTAATTTATTTTCTTATTTACAAGCGAATTATATGATGAGTAACAATAAGATTCATACATTATTATAAAAGAAGCTTTTTTACAGGTGTTTAGAGAGAGAGAGAGAGAGAGAGAGAGAGAGAGAGAGAGAGAGAGAGAGAGAGAGAGAGAGAGAGAGAGAGAGAGAGAGAGAGAGTGTGTGAGAGAGAAAAGTATTATAAATACGAACGCATATTTAAGAAACGAACGAAGAATGTCTATATTATAAATAATATAGTATTATTATATAGTTATACATAGAGTATTATCGTTTTATTATCATTAAGTCTCTGAGAAATGCACGTTAATCGAGCGATTTTTAATACGAGACGGCTCTTGTACTGTCTTTTTAACTCGCGAAAAGCCATTCGCGGTAAGAAATGTCACGTTCGAACCCAAGTCTCGTACTCGAATACTTTCCGCGAATAGTGTATTGAATAACGCTTACATATGTACGTACGAACACACATAAAGTATTCACTTATCAAAGTTATGGACCATAAATATAAGCAGTGTTTATATATGCTACAATGCGGACCACACACGGTGGATAATGGTTATGCCAAATTAAAAGTGATTACATATCGTACGTGTGAATGAGCTTTAACGCGGCCAATTATAATTTTTTTTATAGTACACGCCTTATATTGTACGCGCGAAAGGGGCGTGCTATTTAATACACCTGCCGATTTCTGTTATTCCGTCATTATAATCGCGAACGCGAGATTGTGTGTACATATTGTAAAAAGTATTTTATTTAAAATAGACAGACGGCGCTTGCGCACGCCTTCGGAGAACTGTAATTAGTAATTTAATTAGTCTACGCAATGTGATTCGCCTCGCGATCGTAATACATAAACGCGTATGTTGCAGTAAATGTATATGCAAATGCTTATTTTTATTCGAAATTTTTTTTTCTTTCAAACAATCTGAAGACAGTGCCTTCTTTATAATCTAGTAATTATATATGAAACATTGAAATGATTTGAAGGTTCCCGTTATATTGACTAATTTGAAAAATCCTATGAGACTAACAAAAAAAAAAAAAAAAAAATACAAAAATATAATATAAAAAAGTAGAAAAATAACATACATATATTTCTCATAATTTTAAAAATTTTTTAATATATTTTTTTCACACATATAGAAATTTACTTCCATTAGTAAGGATTTTTTATGAATTAAAGGATGTATTATTATTTAAGTCTCATTAAGATATATTTTTATATAAATAATATATAAATTTATACAAAAATTCTGCCCGGAGAGAAATTGAATATTTATAAATTTTACATTTTGGTATATATATATATATATATATATATATATATATATATATATATAATCCAATATTTGCATGAAATATAAATAAATGCTTTGTTACGGGAGAGGCCCTTCGAATCTGCGATTTAGATTTACGAAATCTTGTTTTTACGATCTTTCTCGTATAAAACAGCGTCTCTTTGCCCGACGCGAGAGAATAAAAATATGCAAAAGTAAAAAACTAAATGTTTTTTCCCTCGATCGAAAATTCTCCCCTCCTATCGACCTCGAACGTCGTATGAAGGATCGCGCTCTCCCTTTGTGAAGTCCCGCGTTTCCTCCCTCGCCCTCGTGTCGTATTCCACCCTCCTGTCGTCAAATAAATCTTACAGGACAGCGATCAGGTCCTTCGACATTGGCGAAAGAGAAGACTACTGGACCGCCACAAGCAGCACAATGCTAAATCTAGCCTAGCTGTGCGATCTTATTCGGCAGCTTGTGTTCTCTCGTAAATTTTTAATCGCCAACGAATGCATTGTACAGGATATCCCGAAAGCTCTGATATTATAATTTTAACGAGAGACCATTCTCGGATCATTTTTTGATATTATAATTTTAACGAGAAATGATTTTTTTCTCGGGCAAAAATTGCTTAGAATTATTGATATTATATTAATCTTGAAATAGTATAAGAGCTAAGATTTTATTATCAGATTATTTTTCGGAAATCTTAATTCTTCGAGATCTCTTAATTTTTAATAATTTTATAGTTAATAAGAAATTTTTAAACTGAATTTTCTGATAAAGAAAAATTAAAATTCTCGGTAGAAATTACTATTACTCTTTTTTTTCTCTGTATAATCTTATATAATACTCTTCTATAACGAAGTGGGCAAAATCGACACTATCAAGTACGAGCAGCAAATATATTTCTCCGTCTTCGTTTTAATTTATTTTACCTTCAGAGATCATAGTATACTCTCTTCTTTTATTATAACAAAGAGTATAAAGAATCTTTCTATACTTAGAAAACTTTGCATGTAAATTGTGACGTGGTCAGGAGTTTAAATATGATCTAAACAAGTTCTAGATCTTGTATTTTACAGAAAAATATTTTTTGATCATTTAATATTATTTTATAAAAATAAGAGAGAGAGAGAGAGAGAGAGAGAGAGAGAGAGAGAGAGAGAGAGAGAGAGAGAGAGAGAGAGAGAGAGAGTGAATTATTCGTATTTAAGACAGATGCCGAAATGCGGGCCATCGGTGGCCACGGAGCCCGGTTGACGATGTAAATCGCGAAAAAAACCTGTGGCGTTTTCTATGAAACGGTCCGGCTCCAAGATACACCATGTGAACGCCATCCCCTCCTTCTCACCTGTGCCCGCTCCTTTTTTTTTTTCCTCGCACGCGGATGGATGTGCGACCGAAACAACGAGCGATTTAATTTGGTGGCCACGCGTATGCGACGCGCGACGGACGGGCCGAAGCATTTTTTCGTCGAGGCCGAGTTTTCCTCTCTCTTCTTTTTTCCTTTTTTTTTTATTCCACCCCCGCCCGCCACTCCTCTCAGCTCGCACTCTCCTTTTTTTTCGCTCCCTCGACGAAACAATTGGTTAGAGGGTGCACGCGGAAGGGGTGCGGGATGCTCGAGGTGGGCGCGTGTGGCGAGGGTGGCGGAGGAAGAGGAGGAGGAGGAGGAAGAGGGAGAATCGGGGGCGCAGTGTGGTTTGAGTGAGAGATTGGCGCGGCACAGAGAGAGAGAGAGAGAGAGAGAGAGAGAGAGAGAGAGAGAGAGAGAGAGAGAACGCGCGCGCGCGCGGAGGTTGGATGAGAGAGATGAAGTGGCAGATTAACGTCAACCGACGTAGGCCATTCATAACTGGGCTCCACCGCCGCGGCCGGCGTGTATAGCAGTGCGAGCGAGTGAGAGAGAAAGAGAGAGAGAGATGTACGTTGTACATACGTACGGCGATACTGTATGTGCGTGCGCGCGCGCGCGCGCGAGGCGGGCGCGCACGACGATTTATAGAATTGGAAAAACGATATCGGAAAAATAGTAAACTTTATTGATGAATCCCTTCCCGAGACCTCTAAGCGATATCACAACGAGCGCGAGTCGACCGCATTCCCGCGCGGTGCTACAGGTGGCATGTAAGCCAATCGACGATTCCCTCCTCTTTCTCCTCCACCTCCTTCTCACCCCCTCCCTCCCCCCTTCCGCTCTCCATCGCGATTCCCTCCCCCCGCACCTTCCTATATCCGCGTACTCTTTGACTGACGCTTTCCATCCTTCGTAAAAATACCTTTGAAATTTGTCGAAATTAAAATCGCCGCGAGAGAGAGAGAGAGAGAGAGAGGGGGGAGGAGAGAGGAGAGAGAAACGTGACGTGTGTCGCTACGCGAGGATTCACTTAAGACAGTTCTTTCGCGTGTCTGTATCCTAGAAGTAGAGCCAAGTCCAAAATTATCAGTTTTAATCTTATGAAAGAGAGAGAGGGGAGAGAGAGAGAGAGAGAGAGAGAGAGAGAGAGAGAGAGAATGAGCGTTTTGAGAAAAAAAAATAAAAATTTGTGGATATTGAGGAAGCTTGCAGAAATATAAATTATACATTTATATGTAAAACGATAAAATGATGATAAAAAAAAACGTGCGGTGGGAGAACAAAAAAATTAAAAAAATATTGAGAACTCCAAAATTTTCTATAAAAAAAATCAATGCGATGCGCCAAAAGCAAAAATTACTGCTGCATTTCTTACGATATCTTACGTATAAAAAAGTAAGTTAGAGACAGTCAGAATCCATAAGAGTTTATACCGAGACACTCTTACAAGTTTAAATATATGTTTAAAAGTTTTTCGTGGCTGTTCTTCTTTACGTGCAAAAGTATTTGTTAAAAAATTGCATTTCGCATTTATGAAGAAGGTAAGAAGTTATTTAGTTATATATGTGTATTTATATAGAGTATATCGTTTCCTTTAACAAGATGAATAAAAAAAATCTTATATCCTGAATTCTTATAAAAATTACCTGTACAATTATAATTGTTTAAAACAGTAATATGTCGAAATATTATATATTTATAAATATTGCCAAGTGTAAATCTTTTAAGAATTTCAAAGTAAGGTCTGAAATAATCTGTTTATACTTATATTAAAAAATAAAAAAATATATAAACTATACGACTCTAGTTACCGAATTGATAAATGACGAATAATTAATATCACAAAAGTAACAAATAATAAATTATAAATTACTTATCTTACACTTTGGCGCGTGTTGTCCAATGAACAGAAAAACCACAGAAAAACAACGCAAAACTTTGCTCGCATGACATTACGATTTGCGTGGCAGTGTTATTTTTGTTGCTAATAAAAGTATATTTTGTTCCAGCGATTTTGTATTATAACGTAAGTGCATATATATATATATATATATATATTTACGATCGATATAATTATTTCTTCAAGTTCTTAATAAACTCAAATATATTCCGCTTTTCGCGCTTTGAACTTTTCGTCGATTTAGATGCAATTTGCGGATAATTTTTTAATTGAGAGCGCGTTGTAATATACACAAATCGCCGGATCGAGTGATTAAAGTACTGGGAAAAGCCGCGAGATACAATTAATCATTTATTAATAATTAATTAAAAATTTTTCGAGCAACTGAATATTTCGCGATAAATTTATTATGTAATGTATTAAACGATATTTCGTAATGGCAATGATAGAGAGAGAGAGAGAGAGAGAGAGAGAGAGAGAGAGAGAGAGAGATTTTTAACTGTCACATTCGACAGCTCATGACATACAACACGCTATTGTTTACGATAATTATGACCTTGTTGTTTGCCTAGCGAGACTCGAGCGAGCAACACATCGCAAGACGTTCTTTTTATCTTTATATTTCTCCTTATGTATGCATGCAAAAGAAAAAGAAAATTTATTCTACGAATATTTATATCGTCAATTCTAATTCATATATTTATACTTATAAAAATACTATTTATTAACAACGAAAGCAACAGTACCGCGCGAATCTCGTAATTTCGTGCGAGCTAAGTTTTTTCGCGTTGCTTTCCTCTCGCAATTTAATAAAGTGTGCGTCGCGTGCGATTAATATCGGGAGTGCTATATAAAGTACCAGACGATCGTTGTATTCTAGCGATTAGTGCAAGCGCGATCGTAATTAACCGAGTTTTCGCGAGTGTCATGCGAGTGCCATAAAGGAGCAGTAAAGAACAAGAGAGAAGAGGGTGGAAATTCGGGGAGGCATCTGGCATCGGAGCAAACGTGAGGTAAATAATTTATGATTTATTTAATTTATTATTTGTTACTTTTGTGATATGAGTAATTACTCATTTATCGACACGGTGGCGATTCATATATTTTACATGATTATGCTGTATAATACATTTATGGGATATTTTAGATTTTACTCTTTGAAAAATTCTTAAAAGATTTAAAATTAAAAAATACACACACACACAGCAGCAATGTTGTCTATATTATTTATTCTTGCAAATTGCATGATGTTTAAACTTATTGTTCATTGCTATAATTTTATTAGTATTTGATTTAAACTGATTTGATTAAACTTAATAAGAATATTATAAATAAATGTTATATTTCTATGGATCTTGTATTGTATATAACGCTGATTTTTCGTGGAAATTTTAAGATCTCGATGTTTTTCAATTTTTTGTTTTATATTTTTTTTTTACTTTATTTGGCCTATCCTGTATAAATATATAATCATTTCTTTGATGATTTTTCTCTAGTATTAGCAAATTTTAATTTCTTTTTTTCAAAAACGCTCCAAACTTAGAAATCCGTTTTTCATTATACTGTTATATTAAATTTTATTATACTGTTATATTTAATTAGGAAAATAAATTTGTTGAGTTACAGAACGCAGTAACTGTAAAAGATTTATATAGTTTTATATAAAATTTTACTTAAATTTACTTAATATTTTAAAAATAAAAATTGTTGATATGTTGCTTTACAAATTTCAATCTGACTGGATATATCCAACACATGTTACAATTATTTAATTTATCTTGAAAGTGCATCATTCTGAATTTTCACACGTCTTTTGAAAAAATAAATGTTTAAGTTCAATTTTTCTTAAATATATTAAAGCAAATTGCCTTTCAATAATAATCTTGGGATACAAATAAGAAATCTTAAATATATTTGTTGAAATTGTAAAATATTTTAAAATATGTGACTATTATATTAAATATACAATAATCGTTTTTTTCATTTCCACTGTTTCTGATTATAAGCATATATTTTATTTGTATTCTTTTTTTCTTACTTGTTGCAAGAAGATTAATTAATATGCACTACGAAGTCGGTATTTGTATCGAGCTTCCATTGGGCGGTAGCACAATGTCAGAGCTACAGAATGTAATCGAGTTCGATACGGTAACCCCTCACCCCCCTCACCCCCTTCACCCCCCCCCCCCTCTTCACCCCTTTTCCCTCTCCTCTCTGCGCGGGTGATTTTATTGTTATCGTATTTTGGCGTAAACCTCGTAACCCCGTAACAACGTATTATCGACGACATCAAATATCGTTACTACACATTTGCCGATAAATAGCCTCTATCACGTTTTCACCATTTTTATCTTTCACGGCCCATTTTTTTCTGCTTACGTTTTCCACATACAAAAAATTCCACAGGTCGGTGCAACATACAAGCGGTATATAGAATATATCATACAGATAAGATACAGATTCCGACTCCTTGTCAGAAAATAAGCAGCTTTTCTTTTAGTAAAATTTCAGGAAATGCATTGTTTTCGAGATATCTTACTTTTCATGTTATTTTTGCGGCAAGGATGTGTAATCGGTGATATTATGAAAATTATTTCATTTTGCTTTCTTTTTATCAAATATTTTGCAATATTGAATAATTTAATAAAATAGGAAAATAATCCTCGTTAGAAATTTTGTTAGTCCTTCGCCATAAAGCACTTTTGTTTTATGTCAATCAACTCAAATAAAATAAGTCTTTCATTAAAAATATAATAAATATTAGATTTAATTATTAAAATTCTTACACAAAGAAACAGCAGATTTACTGTAACATATTGAAAAATAATTTTCAAATTTTGTCAAAGAAAAAATTTTTGGACAAGGAACACGATAGTACCGTCTATTTGATATTGAAGAATTATTTGAAATAATAGATCGTGGAATTTTAAAAGTTGCAAGATTTTTGCCGAATTATTTTTCGAAGAATTAAATAAATAGCAATTATTGTTCCATGCCAATTTTAATTGAACTTTAATTCGCAAATTCAGCTTATAGAGCGCCAGACATTTAATATCGAAAATTAAAAACTTGCAAAAGACGCAAGAAGACACTTGGTAAAAGATTCACAAAAATTGTATTCGCTATTGAAAAATTGGCTCCAAATTTATCACAGAAATCGCGTCTCAGTCGACAATACTGGGATACGTTATGCGTAATGTTTTACGTCCGATTCGACTGTACTGGAACTCTCAAACATCTCGCTCATATATAATGTGATGTATTTTCGCCCTGTATCAATGATGCGGAACGAGAGAGAGAGAGAGAGAGAGAGAGAGAGAGAGAGAGAGAGAGAGAGAGAGAGAGAGAGAGAGAGAGAGAGAGAGAGAGAGAGAGAGAGAGAGAGAAAGAGACAAATGGCGTGCAGTCCCGGGCGTAATACCAGGAGGAGCGTGACGCGGAATACATATAACGAAATAATATCTTCATCCCTGGACCATATTCGCGTTATCAGTCGGAGCCATTTTTCAGGGAGCAACAAAAACCGGAGAAACTTTCACGGAGATGTATTGCCAAAATTACTTTTCGCGGCGATAGCGCGCTCGCGCGGCATGTGCGCGCTTAGCCTTTAGTCTGGAAATTGACACTTGTGACCAATGTCGCACCAGATCAGGGAGAGAGCCGCTAGGGAGCCCCTTTATAGAGACGAAGAACACATAAAAATGTAGAATCGAGATCAGAGTGAAGAGATACAAAAATATAATAATGACGAATAAAATTGGAAACTCTGTTGTGATCTGTACGGGGACACATTACGCATAAGTAATGCGAATTGTGAGAAAAATTTGATGGAAACGGAAAAAGCCTTTTCGGGACCGAGAAGAAAAAGTTATAATACATTCAATCGAGAAATGGATAAAAAAAAAAGAAAAAAATATACAAAGAAAAAATGTAATAAGAATAATAAAGTTTAAGTTATAAAATTTACGAAGGAAACATCAAATAATGCGAGTTCCAAAAAAAGAGCTTTGCAGAGAATGAAAAAAAGATGGAAAGCTATAAATATGAAAGATTGATTGATAAAAATAATTTCGTATAAATAATATAGTAAGAAAAGAATTGAGAATTATATATATGTCCGAGAAAGAGAGAAAGACGATTCCTTATAATTTAAATTTATTATAATTATATTATATAATTAAATTCTTATTATATTTTTTTCTCTATATTATTCTCGATTGTATATATGACATCTTTCCTCTTCTCTCGATTCCAAAAAAATCTTTCCCGATTGACATTTCTTCTACGATTCATATGTATGTGTTCCCACAGGTCATATAGTTTAGAATTTTATATGTTATTATATTATATTTTTGTATCTCTTTATTGATCTGATTGTATATCGCAAAGTGACTCTGGTACAGTGCTCGCTTTCTCTCTCTCTCTCTCTCTCTCTCTCTCTCTCTCTCTCTCTCTCTCTCTCTCTCTCTCTCTCTCTCTCTCTCTCTCTCGCTCTTTATTCGCCTCTAGAGTGCACGACTTTTTGTCTGTGAACAAAATATTCTAACAATCGCCGTGGAAACACCGGAAACAGCGGTAACCCGATATTCGTTTCGCAAAATGATTGAATCTCCCGTTAAAAATTACATCTCGCAATATCAGTATCGAATAATCGACGTTAAACAACCTGTCATTATCGATCGCCTCTTTGTTCGATAATGATCGAATATTAATGCGAATTCTATGACAACCAGCGATACCAGGAATACGACTATTTTGCAAGACTCGCATTGTAATTAAGCACATGTCGTGGACTGAAAGCAACAATTTTTTTTTTTTTTTTTTTTTTTTTTGTTAAATTTCGAAACGCGCAAACAATTCATAGAACTGTCCTCGTGATTCCATATTCATAAAAAAAAAAAAATAAAAAAATACCCCTATCATTCGCACGTTCTCGTCGAAACTTTTTAAGTATTCAATTCGTCTGGACAAACGTAAACAAAAATTTCAGGAAATATATATACGAGACATGTGTCTTTCCAAAGGTAGTACTTTTGACGTAGACACACATCGCGACGACTTATAATCATATCTTATCAGAGTTTATCGCGCCCGACTCTTTTTTTTCTCTCTCTCTCATCTCGTATATTATAATAACATTTCACGGCGAGAGAAGAGAGAGAGGAGAGAACCGTAATTATTTATGGTAGAATGAACCCGTTCTTTCACCACCCGGCTTACGGGGTTACGCGTAATACGATGTGCGTATAAGTTTCTTAAGAATTTTATTACGCTGTAACATTATATTAGGCGGAAACATCGTTACATTAGCGTAATTATGCTCCGCATGATACTAACGAAATTACGTTATATTTTCGTGTGTAACGTTACGTTAGTGGAACCAATAAGCTCCGAAAATTTGCTTACGGGGCGCTTATTTTGCGAGCATGGTCAAAGTTGTGAGTCGTTTGAAAAAAGAAAAAATACGGTCGAAGTAGACATTGAAATAATTGTATTCTTGAAATAAGAGAACTGTAATAAAATCCCTCTTAACAGATTTCTCAAGTGTTTCTAGAATATTCTTTAAAACTAAAAGTATATTCTTTGTTAACAGTTTTTTTTTTTTTTTATGTAGACTATTCATTTGGCATTATATGATCATATTGTTGCAGCAATAGTGCAATTTATACAGTGCGGTGGTGTTTGTCACAGAATAATTTTAGTTTATTAGAAAAATGGATGAAGTTAATAAGTGGCTCGAAAAAGAAGACTTTGAGCGACTTAAGAGAAACGTGTAAAATAACTTAATTAAGAATAATGCATTTTTTTTGTTGATGTAAAAATAAATCCCATTTCGTCTACATTTTTATAAATTAGGAATATCTGATATTTTATAATCTTTAAAGGATTTCCCTCTTAAGGCAAGAGAATCCTTTTGGCGCCTATATTAGAACAGGGTATTCTAAAAATGAGTGGGAAAATTTTTAAAATGAGAATACAATTTTTTCAGCGGAGACGTCGCGTCGATTTACAATCATATCCCCACGCGAGTGTGGAAAAATTCGCTTTACGCATCGTGCGTAAAATTAACCCCTCGTACGAATCAATTTCGACTGTATATTGATATATATTTTTTTTTATTCGAATATTTTTTCATTTGAAATCTGATATAAAATATTCGGATCGATGCCGGATTTTTAATCGTAACGGATGCAAATATATATGTATATATATCTCGTAATCGGCGTCAGTATCTATTAATATACGCGGGAATAAATTAATAATTAATTAATTCGCCCATTAGTAACCTATGACCCCCAATGTAATAAAGTACCGATGTATTTATGATATACTGATGGCCGCTGCTGTTTCGCCCGGAGCTTACCGGGCGCGCTTACTTGGCCGTCTGGGAGTTAGACTACATCCCGAATGAAGCTTAACTTTTTGACGTACACAGGTCCTATATAATCAACCAACGTCACGTTCATTATCCTTTCTCCAGAATCATGCGGGTGAGCATGGCGAACCATCTTTTAGAGAATCATACCGTGATAGATGTAGCTACCGAATTAAAGGGACCACTGAATCTATGCTTGTAAGAAATAAAATGCGCTCGTATAAGTTGCTCGAATATCTTCTTTTGAGAATTGAACATAATACATATTATCGATTTTCAATCGTGATGCTATTTCTATTTCTAAAATTTTGTCGGTTTTTAAATAATTTCGCCTTCGTTATCAAAACGGCGCGTCTTTGAAACAAAGGCTAATAACGCCGCGGAATGTTAATTGATAAATATTAAATTATATTACAATATTTAGAAATATTTTTCTCTCAAAAGAGCGATGTCACAAGCGCGCGTTAGCAGCCGTCCACGACGTTCCGGACGCGTCTTTGCCGGACCGTCGTTTTCTTTTTTCTTTTTTTAACCCTTCAGCAGTGGGTGGGATTTTTGCGGGCGAGGGCGTCATATCCGCCCTCGCGTAGGGGTGGAGGACCGTCCGGGGACATTTCGGGACACCCGGCGGGACACACCGGGTCGTCGTAGCTCTCCCTGTCTCGCGGGCTTTAATATCGTGACATTCCCTTTATTCCGGGAACGGAGCGCAACGCGAGATCCACTTTAATCCTAATATACCATACGTAAACGCCGGCCGCGCAAGTATTGTCGCGGCGCGCAAACCGCGAGCGACGCCGAACGGCGCGAGGAGAGTCGCCGCGAACAGCTGACGCGTCCTCCTGTCATCCGTCGCGGCGGGCGAACGCGCGAGTGACGTCACGCCCGGCGGCTCGGGCTCGCGCGGCGCGAGACGCGCGCGAGTACGACGCCCGTTCGCGGACCAAACATTCCCCGGCGACGATGTTTGTCCGAGCTGGCGGCGAAAGTCGCGCCGCGAGCGTCGCGCCCGCGATCCGCCTCGCGGCTCAGCGACGTCGCGAAAATTAGAAATTTCTCTCTGAGAAGCCTGACGCGATCGCGGCCGCGAGATTGCGCGAAGAAACGAGGGCGCGCGCGACGATCCGCTAATTATGGAAAATATCGGCGGGTCGCGCGCCGCGACAATAGCATTCCGGCCTGATCGGGGGAGAGCCCGAACGCGCCAAGCCCAGAAGGACGTCCTGTGACGCATTCAATTGAAAATCTCAAGGCACCCTCGTGCAACGTCGCAGGATAATATATAGGGTTACATTACGTGCAAAATCGATCGGTTATTTCGGCCGACGAGAGACACGGAATTCTCTCTCTCGCTCTCGCTCTCTCTGTCTCTCTCCTTTAATGAGACCGCCGTGGCTTGTTGGATGTTAATTCATGTCGCGATTTTGCCTTTGCACGTTTTTACGAACTATCCAAAATTTTTAGCCCGACTCTTGCGTGTGTGCGAGCTCTCTGGCTGCGATACTTTTTTACGATTGATATTCATACGCAAAAAAAGTTCTTAGATTTACAAAATCTAAAATTGGGATTGTTTGCGAAAATTATTAATTTATATGACCTCCTCTCTCCTCTTGTGATCATCGCTTTATATTCTGATACATTTGGATGATATAGAAGCAAAGGTACATTTTCCATTTTTTGTTTTTTTTGTACAATATTGAGTTAAGAATGAGAAGAGATAGAGAATCTTTTTATTCTGTATTTTATACTCTGTGCATCGTTTCTAGATAAAAGTACATAATAAAATTAACCTGCAGCGTTTTTAATGCAATTTTGAAATGAAAGAATATATATATATGTATATATACGAGGGTGGTCTGAAAAGTTTCCGACCTAACAAAGATACAACACATTTTTTCTGAAATTTTTTTTTTATTTTTCAACATAGTCTCCTTGTAACTCTACACACTTCTCCCAGCGATGCTCCCATCTCTGTAACCCGTCAAAATAGTACTCGGCATTTTTCTCTGCAAAATAATTGTTCACGAAGGTGATTGCCTCTTCATTTGACGAAAATCTTTGTCCTCCGAGCGCAATTTTTAGATGAGGGAACAAAAAGAAGTCGCTTGGGGCTAGATCTGGTGAGTAAGGCGGATGGTCAAGCAGTTCAAACGATAATTCGTGGATTTTCGCCATGGCAACCGCTGAGGTGTGAGACGGTGCGTTGTCTTGGTGAAACAGGATTTTCTTTTTCTGCAAATGTGGCCGTTTTTCCGCAAGTTCTGCCTTCAGCTTGTCAAGTAATGATGCGTAGTATGCTCCTGTAATGGTTTTTCCTTTTTGAAGATAATCGATTAAAATAACTCCATGACTATCCCAAAAAACAGTCGCCATCACTTTCCCAGCCGAAAAAACAGTTTTTGCTTTTTTTGGAGCCGGTTCCCCCTTTGCAGTCCACTGTTTGGATTGTATTTTTGTTCCGGGCATATAATGGTGTATCCAAGTTTCATCTACAGTAATTAATCGGCGCCAAAACTCGGATTTATTGCGCCTAAACTGCGTCAAAAGAGCGTTGGAAATGTTCATTCGAACACGTTTTACGTTGAGCAAACGTGAGCAAACGCGGCACCCAACGCGCGGACAGCTTTCTCATGCCTAAATGTTGATCTAATATGTGACAAACACGTTCTTTTGACATGTTCATAACCTCTGCTATCTCTCTCACTTTAATTCGGCGGTCGTCTAGCACCATTTGGTGAACTTTGGCGATGTTTTCGTCGGTAGTTGCAGTTTTTGGACGTCCCGAACGTTCATCGTCTCCCAAGCTCTTACGGCCACGTTTAAATTCAGCTGCCCAAAATTTCACTGTGGTAAATGATGGTGCAGAGTCCCCATACACAGAATCCAACTCATCTTTGATTTGCGTAGGCGTATTGCCTTTCAAAAACAAATATTTAATGACAGCTCGATACTCGATTTTGTCCATTTTCACAAAAAAACTCACACCAACTCACTCAAACGACTGTTACATAAAAACTGCGCGTCCAAAATGGCTGAAACTTTAGATGAGTAACTGTCAACGGATGAACAACGAAATTCAGTAGCTTTTATTTACGAGTGTTGTCATCTTCACGTTGAGGTCGGAAACTTTTCAGACCACCCTCGTATATCTCTGGGAACTTTATTTAAACTTGCACTCTCTCATGAGAAATTTTTTTAATCTAATCTTTTACTGCAAATCTCGACAAGTGGAGACACCGTTGTGATAAAAACGTTGTTTTTATATATATATTTTTCCGATTAGGATACACAAAGTCGAAATTACAGAAATTCCAAACCTCTCATATATTTCGCATCGCCGATTGGTTCTCGTTATCGCGTATTGCAACATATTCGGATCTGCTTTATATAATAGTTGTACACGTGACGTAATACATTTCGTCGTCAACAATATAATTTTCCGAGAATTGAAAAATTCAACGCGTGCAAATATGACGCGCAATTGTCTAGCCTGCTCTAATAAATTTCTCTCCTCTCTTTCCTTTAAATTTTGGATTATCCGCGACGCGAATTCGCGCGTATATACGTATATATGTATATACGTGGCATTGTTATTGCTGTTGCTGTAGCGAGCGAGCGCGGTCGTGTAAATAGGAACGCGCGCACGCTCTAATGGAAATAATATCCCGGCTCGCGTAATGAAATTATGTTTTCCTATGATCGATCAGGTGTACGCGCAACGGTGTACGCGTTGCTCGAGTGACGATTGTGTTGTCGCGGAGAGAAAGTCTGTCCGAGGGAGGTCCGAAAAAGGACAAATTATTCCCGATATATATATGTATATATATGTATGTATGTTTGTCTGTATATATTATATACATTCTACTATTAATGTATTACAAACAAAATATTGACTTTCGCGAATTCTTTCCCTCTTTTTCTCTGTCTCTCTTTTCTTTCCTTTTTCTCTATCCTCTCCTGCAAACCCACACGGGACTAAATTATAAACAGGAGAATTCAACGGGGAAGGATGCGAAGCGACGTCGCATTTGAATATTCCCTTGCCGAGTTGAGGGAGGAAAAGGCCGGCTTGCCAACCCCTTCGTTCCGCGTGGCTGCGGAATCAGTAACGAAAACGTCACGAACGACAATCGAAGACTCGACGGGAAGAGCACTAAATGCCATATTTTAAGAAAATTATTTCTTGTAGCAGAAGGCAGGAAACGTCGAATATAAAAATTATTCTTTTTCGAAATATTAATAAAAATTCACGTTATTACGTTAAATAATTTATTTATAAGCGGAAAAAAACCTCTCTAGAGTTACATATAGAAAACAAGGTAAAAGACATCAGCAGATACTTGTAACAAAAAAAATGAAAATAATTAATAATACCAATGATATTAATAAAAGAACATTTATAATATTATTATATTTGTAGGAAATAGAGAATAGATATATAAGAATGCTATAAATGACTTTTGTATTACTCTTTTTGAAAAATTATTTGCACGACTAGATTAACCTGACTATAAAAAGAGCTTTAGATATCTATTTGTAAAATCGTAGCTTTTATACAGCATCGTTCTCAAATTCGTCATACTTTGAGATTCGATTTACGCCACGTTTTTTTTATAACAAACGACACATACGTAATTGTAAAAAGGACTGAACGGGAAAATGCGTTAACGTGTATGGATGCGAGACGAATAATTTGAGTTGCGCGAAATTCACGACTGCGTGTTTCGCGCGTATCCCGGCGGGATAATGCGTTGTAACGCGAAGTAATTTCGCGGCTTTCAGATTTCAATTTTTCCGCCGCGGAATTAGCGGAAGGAAGATGGAGAAGGAGCAGAGAATTGACGCCTTGATCTAAACTAATACACTCATTATTCTTTTCCTTACGGACGAAACGGTTCCTCTCGAATCACCGTAAGATTAAATTATAAGCAAAAAGCTCATTAGAGAAGAGAGAGAGAGAGAGAGAGAGAGATGAAAAAGATGTTGGATTATAAATATATCTTGTGTCTTATTCCTCTCGGATACTAGATAAAATAGAAATCTGAGAGATGAAGATGAACTCTTTCAGATTGTCGCATCTCGGAGAATTTGCGTCCTTTTCATGTTGCGTCGAACGTGAGATTTTACACCCTTTTAGACTACCCTCCCCTCACCCCCTCTGAAATTGAGCGAAATCATTTGTCCTGACGCGGAGGAGAGGTGATCGTTTCCCCTTTTTTTCCGAAGCGAATGTAAATTGGAAAGAGAGAGAGAGAGAGAGAGAGAGAGAGAGAGGGAAAAAGAGAAAAGACGGGTGTAGCGGAGAAAATAAAAACTCGCTTTAAAGGGGATGGAGTTGCGCGCAAGTTCTCTCTCTCTCTCTCTCTCTTCTGAAGATCAAAGAAAAAAAAAGAAGCGCGCGCGGCGCGGTTTTGTGTACTTTTTAAAGTTAATCCAGTGCGTGGGTCACCGGCCTTTCGTTTCGAAAGGGGGGGGGAGGGGGGGCGGAGGATCGCGAAAATCGGTTTCGGTGTTAAATACGCGCTCTCCTTTTTTTTCGTTCTTTTTTTTATTTATTTTTTTTTTATTTCGTTGCGTGACCGACAGACGGACAGCCAGCCAGCGCGCGGTGACGTTTTCGCAACAAAGCCCCGGTTTCGTTCGCGTCCCGCCCTAATGAAATATCATTTATTCACGGAATTTAGATCCGGTGTGTGTGTGCTTCTATCTCTCTTTCTCTCCCCCCCTTCAACCTTCCCCCTCCCCCCGCCCTCCCCCTTCTCCCTGTCGCGGCATACGCACAGATTATTTCGGGATGTGTGCGCGCAACGAACACGACACCGTACTTTCCCGCTGACGATATATTAAATACGTTGTACGATATTTCGTGTAAAACAATTATAATATTGAAAAATGTTGATGAGACATCCCAGAAACGTCGATGCGTAAGGCGACGTTTATCAAACTTTCACGGAGAATCGACTGAAAATTGTTATACTTTATTTTTTTTGCGAAAAGTAATCTCCAGAGCGTTTTATTATACACAAAAGAACATGTATATGACGGAAAAATTGTAGATAGATGACGCGAGATAAATACAGCGATGTATTTATGCAATGCCTTTAACTCGCTTGCGAGAACGAAGCAGAGAGGAGTTGCGAAAATTTCTTCAAGGATGTTTTTTTTATAAATAAAATATATCTATAAAACACAGAAAACACAACGAAATATCTTTCTTTTTCGCAGCTGAAAAATAATTCATTAGCGAAAGAATTGAAACGCGCGACGATTACATTCTTAGGTATTCTCTTTCGGAGAGCACTTGAGAGTTTTCGGAGAGCACTAAAAGGTTTTAAAGAGCGAAACCGTCCGATACGCAGCGAGAAAAAAAAATGCGTATCTTATCCCGTGTGCGTGTATTTCTAGGTCTCGTGTATTCCCGAACGATTGCACAACGTTTGCACGGTGATAAATATAGCCGCTGCTTTCTTGCTCTCTTTATCAAGCTACACGTCAACTTGCATAATATGCGACGCAATGAAATAAATTCCGGGCGACCTTATTACACATACTCACTCGACCGCTCGATAATTTTAATTTCGATCGTGAAAAAAAAAAATACCCGCGCATTTCTCGCGAAAAATGCTTCGCTCGTCGGCGAAATTGGCTGAAATTCTACTTTATATTTTATAATACATGTTGATCCAAAGTTAACGTTGCCATCATCTCCGAAAATAAATCGCTTTTACGGATGAAATTCCACGTGTCTGATATTATCATTTCTCATATAAATCGAACGTCCGAAGAACGTAAAAATGGAAAAACATTTCATCATTTTTTGAAAAAAGACGCCGTTGGCTCTCTCGTTCTCTCTCCAAAAAAATCTCAAAACATTATTTTTATACAATGACAATTTTTTTGTCGTTGTAATATGAAACTCTAAGATTGATAGATAATATATCGCGGTGACATATTAGGAGAGCATCTTCCGGCAACGATATAATATTCGCGGTAAGTCGCATAATTAGAGCGCCATTATTTCGGTTATGTAATTCTATTTGCTCGGGAACGAGAAATTCTAGAATTCTACGAAAAATAGGCCGCACGAAAAAAAAACAGCGCGCGCGGCGTTTCGCATTATGAAAATACGTGGCATTATTTTATAATACTCTTATATTTTATATAAAAATATTCTTTCAGAGAGAGAGAGAGAGATCTATTCTATCTATTCTCTATTCTTCCTTGTTCCTAGGAAAATGCTGGGGCTTCGAATTATAGAAAACATTTAATAAAGACCTCTCTCTTTCTCTGTGATAGAACTCATATATTCTTCCAAAAAGGCACCGACTCTCGAATTTTCCTATTTTCTTAACTTTAAAGTTTCATTTCCCGAAGCGGAGGAAGATGGAATCGCGCCGCTGTTAAAATAGCGTCCTCTCTTCCCATTTATAATGCGAACTCACGCCATTCGCTCCGCAGAGAAAGAGAAAGAGAGAGAAAAAAACAGCGCAATGGAGAGAAGGAGAGGGAAATAAAAATGCACGACGAGCTGAATTTTTTGCGTCCCGGCGACCGATCGGAATTAAAAATGCCGGCCACGTATCGGAAGTTGGCGACGAAGATTAAAGCCCGCGTTTTGCCGAATTTCGTGACAACGATTCGTCGCGTCGCGCGTGCCGAAAAATCACGCCATTCGTGTGTGTGTGTGTGTGTGTGTGTGTGTGTGTGTATGCGCGTGTACGCGAAGCGTCAAATTCCGACATGTTTACATGTCGATGTTGCGCGAAAGTAAACGTAACAGAGAGCAACATAACGGGCGACGCAACGCAACGCGACTCGCTAACCTTCGTGCCACATGTTCTCGATCGTTCGCTCCGAAAAAAAAGAGAGAGAGAGAGAAAGAGCGACGTCCGGTTGTCCGGGAATAAAGGGAGACAGGCGGAATACATATATATATATATATATATATATATATATATATATATAGAGAGAGAGAGAGAGAGAGAGAGAGAGAGGGGGGGAGAGAGAGAGAGAGAGAGAGAGAGAGTGGGGGAAAAAAGACAGTCTTGCGTGCCCGTCGATGGGGTACTTTCACCTGCCGGCCCTTAAGGGTCCCGAACACGCGGCGAGATACGAGAATATCGAGGTGACTCGGCGAAATTCGTGAACCCTTTCGCCCAAGGGTGCCATGCTGTCGCGACGTACGCCCGTTACAGATAGCTGCAGTCGAAAATGCTCTGGATAGAGCCGAACAATTTAAATGTATCTCGCAGTATTTTCTCAGAGATCCTCGCGACTTATCAAGAGCGATGTTACTGCAGTCTCGAAAAAAGAAAAATCCAAAAAACACTGAAAATCGTTCTATTACATAACGCGGAATGCTTAATTTGTGGTGAAAATAAAATTGAAAAATTCTACATTTTTTCTTGATTGAGAATATCGAAGACCGAAGCGAGAAGAGAATAATATTATATTAATTTTGAAATTTTAATATATACATGTAGAAAGATCTCTTATTGTTAGCCTTGATATTTCATTTTTTTTTTTAAATTCATGATACCTCTAGCTTTTGAGACTGAAGCGAGATTCTCGGGAAATACCTTAATTTTTCTTAAATAATTTCGCAAATAATTTCTTTACGATTCTCAATTCTTTAATTCTTATAATCTTGAATCCATTTATGAAATATACAATTGTATCGTGACATTAGCATTTTTTTGTTACTCCAATACAGCTGTATAAGTATGATAAAGATTATATAATATTATATATATATATATATAATATTATATATAATATAATTATATGTAATATTACATATTTCAAAGATATGTGTGTGTACAAAATATTATATATGACGTACAAACTGAAGGAGCATGTTTCTGTAATGTAAATTGAAATAGAGAAAATGTTCTAAACATGGGTCCAATTTAAAAGTTACCTACAAATGTTTAAAATTCATAAAATAATAGCACAATTTTTTGTGGGATATTTTTTTTATTGAAAATTAAAAAAAAGAAAGAAAACGAAAATCATAAATCGTTCAAAATATTGACATCGCCATTAATACACAGTACAATGCGATCTTTAAATTGATCGAGTGGCTACACACACAAAGAACAAAAAAAAATTTGAATTGCATCCATGATTACAGGACATCTTCTATTTCAGTTTATATTAGAAACGTGCTCCTTACGTTATGTAATATTCTGAGATATATATATGTATATATATATAGGGTGTCCCATTTTAATTAATATAGTCGAATATCTCTGAAACTATGACTGTAATTTAATTTAACGAGAAAATATTTCATACACAAAAATAAACAGATTTCGAGGGGGAAAAAAGTTGATAATCTTGAATTTTAATTAAAGTTATTTGAAGGACAACCTAGTTTTTTTTTTAATGGAACCACCTTAATTTATATACATATATTATATGTATTGTGTGTATAGAGATTAAAAATACCTGTACGAGGCCATGTGGAAAACAACTGCAGTGCGCTCGATACTTCGATCACGCTTTGGCCGAAACGTTGGTGGCTCGCGGAAGGGTTGCGCGTCGTGCTTACGGTGTAATTACTTACGCCGTACGTAGAGAGAACGTCAATCTTATATCCCGGCGTACGACAGTCGGTGTCAGTGAATACGCACCGGATATATCCTGGCTTAACCCTCTCGGGGCTGAGTCCTAGGAATCGTAACATCGACGGGGTGTGCGCGGTCGTTGGACGTCTGGCGAGAGACGTCATGCCGTTAGGACAAATCGACGAGACTCGCAATTATCGCGAGAACAAAAAAAAAAAAAATAACATCGCGGAAAAGCTTCATCCGCTCGCGCGATCGTCGCCAAAGAGAATCCTCGCCGAAGAGATCGTCAAAGGCGCGCGAGCGCGCGCGCTTTAATTTGGCGTCATCCGCTTTAACGGAAAGGAGGTTGATACGTCCCCTTTAATATATACAACATAAAAAGTTTCACGACGAATAAAGCGACCGGGAGAGTGGGAGAGCCGAGCGGGCGGGCGCGGGAGAGAGTATGGGAAGCGCGAGTGCGGCGGCGACGGCGGCGACGAGAGCGTAGAGTGTGGGAAGCGGGCGAGAGAGAATATATGTGTGTGTGTGTGTGCGTGAGTGAGTGAGTCGACGGCGAGAACGAGCGCGAGCGAGGGTGGACCGCGCGCGCGCGAGAGAGAGGCCCTCAGTGTTCGGCGGCGCGAGCGAGACGCCGCGCGCTCGGGAAGATTTGGTCCCAAGTAGAGGATTCGGATCGCGCTCCTCGCTTCTCTTCCGGGAGTCCGATCGCGATACCGGGGATACTCGTCTCCGATCGCGTCGACGAAGGGATCGCACGTCGAAGGAAGCCGCGTCGTCGGGAAGAGCGCCGCTCTTCCCGACGACGCGACAGACCGGCCCGGTCAATAGTTGCGCGGCGCTAACGTCGGAGCGACGAGGAGCGAGCGGCGGGTGAGAGAGGGGAGGGGGAGGGAGGAGGAGGGAGGGGGCAGCCGTCGCCGCGGGAAGCCGGGTGAGACGGGCGGCGAGCGCGAGCGAGAGAGCACGAGGCGAACGGGCAGAGACGATGGCTCCGGGCGACGGCGGCGTTCATATTGTCCGCGCGCCGCCGCGGGCGCGCGACTCCCGGAATTTCGGGGTTGCGGGCAAAAAGAAAATTTCTCTCTGGTTAGTCGCGGCCGGCCGTCACCGACATTCTCAGAGAGAAGTTTCTTTTTTCCCACGGTCGGCGAAAATTCTGGAAAAATCCGGCCGCGCCGCGCGACGGTCAATTCCTTTGCCGGCCGCGCAGGTCTCGTTTATTTTTGCATTTTAAGGCATTGAAGAAAAGAAAATGTTAAAAAATAGGAAAAAGCGAGCGCTCGGGCATAGGGTGGGCCGGTGAGAGGGCGGTCCGGAGGTAGATGGGGGCGGTGGACCGGCGATATAGGGGCGAAGGGGAGGGGAGGAAAGGGGAGAGCGAGATAGAGAGGCCGGGGAAGATGTGCACAAAAACGTACCGACGAACGTACAATGAAGCAAAAAGGGGTATCCAACCTACCGGAGCGGAGTTGAAGTCCGTAGGCCCAGAAAAGAGTAGTCGGAGAGATAGAAGGAGAGAGAGAGAGAAAGAGAGAGAGAGAGAGAGAAAAAGTTCTCTCTGGCAGAACGGGCGGTAGCCGGTGCACGAGGGGGGCTGAAGGGGGGCAGAGGGGGGGCGCGGACGGGTTAGAGTCCTGGAGAATTCTTCAAAATGTAACTGCCAATCGCGGGCGTACACAGTGACGTAAGAACGTATATATACGTACGTGTATTTCGTGGACCGCCGCAATTTCGAAAAGTATACATCGCGTAGATGGTATTGTGCTTTTCGAGCGGGGACTCTCTCCGGAAATTCGCGCGAGCGAAAGAACATGGCTTTCAGCTTTCATACAGGGTGCGCTAGCGAATGAAATCTTAACCATCTTCTCGTGCTCTTTTTCCTAGATCCCTTTTTTCGTGTGTTTTTCTCGCGAAGAATATATATATTTCGCGCGCGAAAACAGTCTTATTAGATATGTAGCGCGCATCGCTCGCGAAGGGATTTTTTTTTATTCTCGTTAAACGTATTTTTCTAGGGAAATTTCTAGAGAATTTCTAGAGAATTGCGATGGGTCATGGAGGAGAAGAGTTTCGCAGGTTTTAAATATCCGTTTAAATCTGTCAGATTAATTGTCATGGCACCCGCAATTCTCTGAGAAATTCTCTAGAAATTTCCTTATAGAAAATTTAAATATCCGTTCAAATCTGTCAGATTATACTTTTCACTCGTCGTGTTGCGAAAAAAAGTTCGTGTACCAGGGTAAGCGAATGTTTGCTGCTTCCGGTGTGTCCTCAGTCTGTGTTTCCGGTCTCGCCCAAGTGTATTTCGGTGTATCTCTCCTCCGCAGCCTTATTACGTACGATTAGGGTCGACGGGGATCTTCCTCGTCTCTTTCTTCGACGCGCGGTACAGTCCTTGCGATGCAGTTTTCATATACAGTATATGTATATCACACATACATACGTATGTATACTGTCGAAACGCTATTCTCGCGCTTTAGCGTCTTCCTCGCCGGGCAATAAGTACGTGTATATTAACGCCGTGTGTAGTTAATGGAAACGAGAGTCCGAGAGACCGGAGGAGAGAGAGAGAGAGAGAGAGAGAGAGAGAGAGAGAGAGAGAGAGAGAGAGAGAGAGAGAGAGAGAGAGAGACGGAGAGAAATGAGTAGGGAGAGAATTCCACGAAATGTGTCCGTCGATGTCGACGAGAGCCGCGCGCGCGAGCGTCCGCAAGTGACGTAAGATCCATAACGGACGAGCTCGGCGTGCATGCTACGTTGGAACCGAATCGCTCATTTCTCTCTCTCTCTCTCTCTCTCTCTCTCTCTCTCTCTCTCTCTCTCTCTCTCTCTCTCTCCCTCTCTCCCTCTCTCTCTACAAAAGGCTTTACACCGAAAACGTCGAAAATGAGTTTTCCCTGTACGTGCTATATCCCTCTATTCAGACACATTTATTCGATCGTTAGAGGAGCCTCTGTGCCAGCCGCGTATAGTCTAGGGAATTGATAGATAGAAAGATATTATAGGGTGAACGGACAAATTAATCTAGTCGCATTCTAGGATGATTTCCTCAAGTCTTGGATTTCGAAATGGAGATTGCGTACGCGTAAATATATGTGCAGAAATTAAAGAAATTAAAAATTTAGATGCAAGAAAAAATCGATATCGGTGAGAAATTATAAAGTTGACATTTAACATTCTTTATAATGTTCCAAATTTCGAGAGAAATCGCGAGAATTTTGAGATGAAGAGAGAAAAGCAGTAACAAAAATATAATGTTTTAATAAAATTATAACACCTTTATATATATTAATATTTTCTCCAAATTTTCTCCAAATTTTACGAAAATTCTACGAAGAAGGTAAATATAAAAAAGAAATGATCTTTCGAAAAATAAGAAATGTGGCAATTTAAAAAAAAAAAAACAAAAACAAAAATAATAATAGGCTTTACAACAGACTATTCTATACATGGATATATTTTTCGCATACTACTGCACCCAGTATATTGTTTAGCAATAAAGGAAATGTCGCGCAAAAAAAATGGCATAGATTTTATTTACATTCAATCTAAATCACTTGTTCCCTAAAGGGATATTCTTGTGTATTTTTGCACACGCATTTTTTTTCACCGCGTATGCGCAATATTGTTAATATTGTTCTCCATTACATTTGTGTGGAAATGATTTTCGCAGCTCTATTTGGTTATTCGAGAAAAATCGGGCAGAAATTGCAGAATGCGTTAACTCCCACTATATATCTGGAAAAATTATCAGTTTTTACTATGTAATAGTAAATAAATCATGTTAGAGAATACGCACATTGCGCCATATGTGCTCTCTCTATATCGAGTTTACTCGCTCAATCAAGCTTACATTTACGTTACAATTTATAGAGAATATATAAGCCAGTTATCTTATTTACATATATATCTACAAATAAATTTACTATTGATTTGATTCAATCAAATCGATATAATACATATTGTCTCTCTATATATCTCATATAATCTATATGTAGTAAATATAAGACTTCTCGTGTCTGAATTCAAACTGATGTCCGATTAAATCGTTACGTAAGATGTTTTCATAAGAGAAATCTCTTAACTTCATCGCTATTATATGTATTATATATTTGCATTTTTATGGTAAATTTGTGAAACAACTATTGTGTGCCTAAGAGAGAAGATTATATATCTCTAGAAATAAGATGGGTCTATATATATATATATATATATATATATATATATACACAATATATATATATATATATTTAATTATATTTAATTTAATATCTATTATATTTTATATCTATTTAATTATTTTTATCTAGCTTTTATATTTACTTTATGCAATATTTTTTTCTCTCATTCCGTCCAATTGATTATTTATGTCCCAATCTCTAGCAATGCGTTGTTTCAGAGATATATATATATATATATATATATATATATATACATTTTCGTTAGTTCTGAGATAACTTGGCTGCGATAATCGCATAACTTTCTTATCATTTACGCACATGCCGGATCTCCCATTGTCGAGTAAATGTGACACTCAAATCGGGACTACGTCGACGTAGTTTGAAGAACAAAGTTACGTTAATTTTTTTTTGCTCTGCTTATTAATTAATCGCGCGTATATTATACTCTAGAGCGACGCGATGAATCGTCAATTTCCGCGAATCCGCCGGCACATTTGTCGCTTTGTCGAAATGGATTCGTTACGTCACGAAGAAGCTCTCCGATCTCTCTCCTCGGAGGAAATTATGGTTGGAGAACGGTCTCCCCCTCGTTAAATTATTGGGGTCCAAGGGCAGTACGGACCGCTTCCTTTTTATTGTCGCGGACTCCTCCTCCGTATATTCGAATGCAAAGTTAACACCGCTATATTTCGTACAAGTGTTTTTGAGTGATTCTCGAGATGCTAGAAGCAGAGAAAATTGCGTTGAAATTCTGCCGATTTTGTTATTTACGCTCAATCAATTTTATTATACCCGCTTGTTAATCGACGAATTTATATGGAGAATATTCCAAGTCTATCGTAAATCGTTTAGTTTTAACGCAATTGCACATCTTCATATATAAGATGCGTCTCGTCTGATTTTACATAAAACTTTTTCAGCCATTTCAAGCCTAATTACAAATATATTCCACATCGAAAATAGAAGGGCTTAAGCTTTAACAAATTAAACTTCGCGAGTGTAACAGGATAAATAAGAAAATCTTGCCTCTTGATTAATTTTAAGTAGACTTAACTTCGACTTTAGCTTAACAGAAAATTTAATTTGCCGCTTAATATTGAATACTGGAAGTTGAAAAATCGCAATGAGCGATTTTTAGCGCCAAATTTTATAATAAAAGTTCGAGTCAAAACTCGTTCGAAAATCAAGCATTAAGGTTGTATTCTGTTTTCGATATTAATTATTAATTATATTTTCGTACAACATTATCATTCGTTATTAACTCTCTTTTCCTACGTAATGTCATTTATACATGAAGATAATAATATCTATATATGTATATCGTAAAAGAGTGTTTCAGGAGAATATTACGCTTATAATTATCAATATTTTTGAATAACACAAAAAGAACTTTTTCTCAAATACAAAAACTTCTTTTTACGGATACGATTTCCAAATTGCTCCATCACGTCACAATTTTGAGAAACTGACGAATTCAAAATGTATACATAAATTTTATACATACAAATTTTTTGCAAATCTTTTTCAAAACTCGAAACCTTTTTTAATTTTGATGTCTACGTTAATTCCGCTATTTTAAATTTGTTCATTTTAATCGTCGGATTCATATTCAGCAACCTAAAAAATTCTTAAGTTTGAATAAACACAATTCAAAATTATTTGGGGGATTTTTAATGATTTAATCCGCAATAGAGACAACAAATTCCTTTTGAGGTTCTAATAACATGCTTAATTTTGATTACGATAAAACTTTTCCAACACGTCATCTTAGCTATAATATAATAAAATACATAAAAATTGCCCTTTTTTTGCATCTTTAACTGCAAATTTCTCAAAATTGTGACGTGATGGAGCAACTTGAAAAATTTTATTCAGTGTCAAAAAAATTAAGGAAAATGACTAGTCTTGTTCTTGTGTGTTTTTTTTTTCGAACCGTATTATCAGGATCTTCGGTCTCTTACGTATCGCGCGATATCTAGCTATTTACAATTTTGTAGCAAAACGTGCTTCAATGCGTGCAATAAATTAATACTCGCTACTCTCCCTTCCTTTTAGAGGAGACGAAAATTTATCGATACAACATCCCTTATATACGCAGGTGCGTAAAATCGGTTGCGTTTACCGGACGCGTAATGTTATGTTAATGTCGTCGCGGTTATACTGATGCACGCTACGCACGCACCTTTCGAAATCCTGATTAGTTAATGAAGTTAATAAGCGGTCGGGCGTGGCCCGTGGAACCCGATACGCGATAATGCAGATAATGGCTATAATTTTTGCTCGCCGTGGCGGTGGATTACGTTACTTTAATAAAGCGGGATGGAACGCTCGCGAGAGCGAATGTACGCGAGTCCTTCGTTATATCGCGCGCTCTCCTATAACTATTCCATATAAAACGTTCGATTTTTTTTATGGTCTCCCTTAGAGCATAATCGATAATTGCACGCGGCATATTATCGACCCTCTCGTGCCGAAGATTAATGTCTCAGTGATCGTCTTTTTCATAGAGAGACATTTGTTTCTACAAAATTGCTCGCACATGTTCAAAAAATAAGAGAGGAAAAATCGAGAGAGAAAGAGAGGGAATCGGTCTCACTTCCTGCCTCTTTCTCCCTTCCTTTCTCTTTTTTTTTATTTATTCTCTCTCTTTATCTCGCCCTCCTGTCTCGCCCAGCTCTTCTTTGTCTTTCTTTTTATCTTCCTTCTCTCTCTCTCTCTCTCTCTCTCTCTCTCTCTCTATCATTTCTTATCTCTTCTTTATTTCCCCGTTCCAGCCGTCTCTCCCTCCATCTTTCCTTCCATCTTCCTATCCTTCTTTATCTTTATCAATACAGCCTTATCTCCTGCTTTCTTCCCTCTCCGTCCTCGCTCTCTATAGCACTTCATGTCACTCTCTTTCTCTCTAGCGCGCCTTCTTTACTCCGCGTCAGATCAAGACAGGTAAAGACGGACAAAGATGAAAGATGACATGGGAATGACGGCGGGAGAGTGTACGCACATTTCTTTGCTTTTGACATTTGTTATTGGGTAATACCGACACACAACTCTCTCTCTCCTGCCACATTTTGCGTTATCCTTTGACACTCGGTACGGCTCATCTATGAATTCTCTCGTCTCGACACATATATGCGCAAATTTGAGAGAAAGAGAGAAAATATGTGGTCAATGGACCAGCGAATTCTACCGACTTTCTCTGTAGAAGCGATAAAATATTTGAGAATACAATGTAAGAGACGCGGGGGAAAGATGAATGCAAAAAATATATGACTTTTGAATTAAGCAATTCAAATCTTGCGGAGAGAAATATATTATTTAAACAATCTGTCATTGACATTCTCTTTTATCGAAGACACAAATCCCAACAATTTTTTATTTATACCTTAGAAACATTCCGCGACTTGAGCTTCACAGAAGCGAAAAAATATTTTAGTAAAAGAAAAATCTTATTCTGTTGATTGATTTTAAAGATTAATTAGCGATATATATATATATATATATATATATATAATATTGAAAATTAAAAAAAACAACGTAATCCACTCATTCAAAGATTCACAGATATAAGAAAGAATCGAACCTTTGTAACTTTTTTAAAGAATATATCACGGGTTGAGATATTATTTATAGAGAATTATTCAAAAAAAAAAAAATATATATATATATTGATATTACATATACAAATATCAATCTATATTTTTATGAATAGAGATGAAATTACGAGTCCACGTGTCGAGACGTGCAAACAATCCTGTATCACGATACGAGCAAAAAAATTGGGGCTTTTTATTATTCCATTTTTTTCGACGATACATGCGAAAAATATGTCTCGGCTTACAAATTAATTTCGCGAATTCGCGGCCGCGAGATACAAAGGGGGAGAAAATTATCTACCGCGATATATATACTCTACATTCTTTCCAGCCTATATATATGTATACGTATACGCGGGCCGTGTGTTAATAAAGATTTTAAACTCGGTTCCTCTTCTATCCTTTGTCCCGCACCACGCCTCCTAAAAACCCCCCGGGCATCATGGGTTCGTTCGAGCCGTTCGTTCGCTCTGCCCTTTCTCGGCTAGTCTCAAAAATTCTTGGTACTCCGTCGCTTCCGAGAAAACGCTGTGCGGTCGCTTCGCGTCGCGTCGCGTTGCGTCGCCGACCGCTCTTCCAGCTAGAGAAAGAGAGAGGAAGAGGGAGACAGATGTATAGAAAAGATTCAGCAACGATCCTGCGTTCCGGCCAGTTTTCAATAACGGTGCGCTTTTTTCATCTAGAGAATACGTCGCGCCTCGAGATAGATAGATAGATAGATACATAGAGAGAGAGAGAGAGAGAGAGAGAGAGAGAGAGAGAGAGAGAGAGAGAGAGAGAGAAAGTATATGTATATTATTGCATAAGAAGATGCAATGAAACAATCGAACACAGCATATTTTTATCAAGATATATTTGAAATGCATTTTTTTCATGCTCTGAAATGATAAAAATAATTGGATCAAATTCTAGTCTATAGAGATAAACTGCGAGCAAAATTATAATAAACATATATTTATTGCGAGAAAACAGATCGTGAATTATCATTGAATTATTATTAGTTATTTTAATTAGTCTATTGATTTTTATAATGTGGAAATGATTGAAATATTTTACATAATAGCCGCGATCGGAGGGGAAGGGAAAGGGAGAGAAATTTCGATTTCAATGCGCGAGCGAGTAATGAGTATTTTGTGACAATGAATCACACCTCTTGCGTGTTGCTCGCAAAAAAAAAAAACAAAAACAAAACGTATCAATTTGATGTACTCCTCTCGTGCCTTTTCGTTTCAGTTCCGCCAAACGAAAATATCAGTTCATCGATTGTTTTATGCGCAGTTTTACGATTCGCGCCTCCCGGTAATAAAAAAAACCCGACGAAGACCTACACGTATAATACACCCATGCATCTAAAAAACGCGATTTATTATATAATATGATATAATAATATCATATAATATAATAATAATTACATAATATATTCAAGCGCGAGCAAAAATTTATATCATCATTACTAGCGATGGGATTAAGTATCTTAGGTTCGAATTTGTTTGCATGATTTCGAACTTTCCAATAATTACTTTGAAAAAAAAAAAAAAAAAAAAAAACTACTTCCAAGTACATTCGAACCTTTTATGAGTACTTAGGAGAAAGTAGGAGTAAATGAGTGTGCGTGGAATGCCATTTTAAGCTTAACCTGATCGAGTTGCACCGTTGATTAAAAACGATCGATTCGCTACCCGAATAAGAGCCGGGATAACGGGTTCGTCCCGCCCTTACGGGAAGGGCCGACGATTTTTTTTCGAGAAGCGAAGAAGAGAGCGCCAACGTCAGCGATGCACCAAACTATTCAGGTAGTTTTCCTTACAGATTTCAGATCCGGCGAGAGATGCCTGTCCGCCCAGGAGAGGCAGCAGCCCTCCTTTTCTGTGATGAATATCCATGTGCGTGTGTTTCTCCCTCTCGCAGGATTCCCCCCCCCCTCTTTCTCCCCCCTCTTCCCCGCCCTTGTTCTTTGTCGTCCGCACAATACCGTAGAGGCCGAAGTCCGTGGAATGCCCTCCATCTTCCGTCTCCCTCCTACCTAACTAAGGTCCTTTCCTTTGGATCCGCGACTCCGTGAAAAGGACTTAATCACGTGCGGCACACTAGAGATTTGTTGTCCCTTTCCGCCAGGTAGCGACGTGCACGCGTGTATGTATTTACGGCGGATGGAGGATCACGCGAGGGGAGAGGATTTCACATCGGTCTCTCAAAATCGAGTTCTCCTCTCCTCTTCATCTCTCCCTCGTTGTATGATCGCCCGAACCCCGAGTTTCGGGTTTTTGGGAAAGGCCGGACGGCGGCTGCCGGGTACCTGCCTTCCTTTGTGCCGTTCGCGAGCGAACGGCACGTCGTAATTCTTTAAAGCCTTTTCGGAAAGGCCGCCCGCGTTTTCCACGGCTGGATATCCTTTTTCGCGTTTCCAAAATTGCGATGTAAATCGCCGGAAAATAATCTCGCGCGCGAGACGTATATATAATTATCGTTATAGATATACGATATATATTTTTTTCTTCCCCCCCCCCCCTTGCTCCATTTTGCGAAGCGGGGTGGGGGATCGTAATGAATATTCGTTTAGCGACACGTGTACAATGGCACATCGAATAAATTAATGCGGGCTGCATTTCCATGCGAATATGTCATCCGCATTCGCGTGGCCGGTCGCCGCCGCGCGAATATCGCTCTCGTGTCGCGTGTCATTTTATAATGTTTGTTTCGCGATCGATCGAACGTATAGCGGCGCCATTTATAGGAGAGGCGATGGCAAAGGGCGAGCGCGCAACAAATGACGCGATACTAATAATCTCATGATAATGAAAACCCCGAAACGCACGGCCGGGATCGCGATCTTTGATGTTTCGCGCGCGCGCGCATTTCATTTTAACGCATTTATCTCGATTCAATTCCGATAATTGAAGACTCCATTCCGATAGCACATAGAAAACTCTCCTTTGCGCGCGAGCCTAATAATTTAAAAAAAAAGGGATGTTAAGGAGAAGAAAGCTTTTTATCAGAAATACGCTAGAAACATGGTTTCATGTACGTATGTTCGTTTCACAAAGAAGATTTTATCTTAATTTATAAAATTATTGTTTCTGCAATTTTTTTTTTTTTTTTTAATAACAAGAAATTGTAATTTGTGTGTTCTAAGGCAGTGTTTTTTTAAATAAAATTATCCAAACAAAAATGCAAACCTTTTAACCCAGCACAATATGTGTGCTGCAAGTGGATGGCGCTTTCGATGCATAATTCAGTTTCATTAGGCAGTAAAAATACACATGCAAATTGCAAGACGCACCAGTGAACGACCAGTTAACGAATATTCCCCATCTAATTATATGTATTGCTATAGATAGTCATGCGTTATATGTATTCTTAAGATCGATCGCTAAGAATATATGGATGTAAAATTACGAAAATTCCTAAAAAAAATTTAAATTCTTAAAACATTTTTTTTTCCTACAAAAATTTATTTTTATAAAAAACGCGAGTTATATTGTTTAATCTTTCTAAAAAGTTTGCCAAAAAAAAAAAAAAAATTAGTTGATCCGCTCCCTCGCGCTTAAAGGGCCGAAGGCTGTTCAATTTGGGCTACCGCGTATTTTCTAAAAATTATATATACATAACCGTAGAATATATGAAGAATCGATATGCGCTTTCATTTATAGATCGCGATTATGTGAAAGCGCAAATTAATTTTCCTGCGCCTGCACGGGGCGGACGTGTGGTCTGGTGGATTTCGCGCGCAGTAAAATCAGGCCGCGCTAATTTCGAACGAAATACATTTTATTTGCTGTGTTAGTTCGCGCCACGCGTGTACATTGTACGAGCAAATGTGGGTGGCCGCCTCGCAACAAGAGAAGCGATCGACTTGTGGCGTGCGAGAGCGGCACCGTAATTACGTTAATGGCGTATATCGTAAAACACGCGCGTGTTTCGATCGTCGGGACACGCGCCGCGCGCATGTGTATCCGTTTAAAATATTATGTATTAATCGTCTACTGGAAAAAAAAAATCACCGCATTCATTCGGGGCTCGTCGGCTAATTGCACGTGAGACGTGTCCGCTAATTGTCGCATCAGGGCCGCTTTGAACGCGCGCGATAAAGCGCGTTTAATTCGCTGATTGATTAAGTAATAATAAGTACTCGACTTAATCACGGCCGGTCGCTGTCTCTATACGTTGCCCGAATAGATATACAAGGTGTCCCGGTAATAATCGTCTCTCGTTAATTTCTCATTAATTATTGCGAAGATCGCAAAAGGGTAGAGGACTTTTTTAACCCGCTTTATTTGCACAAGAGAGGTGAGACGATTATTACCGGACACCCTGTATATATGGAGGCGATATATGTATACGATCGATGTATGTGTGTGTAACGCATAATTTATAATTTACAATCAGGACGAAAATATGTGGTGATAAAATATAGCTTGCACTTACTTTGCGTGTATTTCTTGCTTCCTCTTCATGTTTCTATTCTTATCGAGACTACAAGAGATAATAAGACACTTGAACTTTGTTATGTAGAATGTTCCAGAACTGTGCCAGTTGTTTGGTCGAATTCATCGATCTTGATTTCATCCATCTTTTCTCAACGAAAGTTTCATTCTTCTTTCGCAATCTTTCACAAATCTTAACTCGATCAATGAAAACCAATCTTTTTTGTGTGTAAGACGAAAAATATTTACCAATATCGGAAGATCCGTAAATACAACGGCCAAATTTTGGATTATCCTATATAACGAAACTATTGTCTAGTAAAACAACTGTTGTCCTTAAAAAGGATGGAGGAAAATTTCTGGATGGAAATTTGTAGGAGTTCTTTTTATACGATATAGGAATACATGTATATATATAACGGGAGGGAAATGTGAACGAAATACACCATGTGATTTCTTGAAAAACGTAACATATTCTATATTTAACAAATATCTTCTCCATGTTTAATATTTACAGTTACGCGATGCGTACGTGTTGTGTTTTGCCTAACGTACTTCGTCAATTGAGTATTTACAAATGCATATAATTACAGTGTGTCTGTCGCGGACGGAGTGATCAGCAGGCCGAATTCCGCTCGTGTTCTCTCGCATACGCACATACATATTGTCTATACACATACATGTATGTATATATATATATATATATATATATACATACATATATATATATATATATATATATATATATATACACATACGCGCGCGATAGTGAACTCTACTTGACGTTCAAATATCGTTACCTTAACCGAAATGTCCACATTGTCTTGATTTTTCAAAACAATTTAGAGTTTGCGGAAAATTCTTGAATCTTAACAAATTTTCCTGAAAATTGCGAAAAAAAATTCCCCAATTTATAATTGTGATAAAGGTATGAAATATAAATAAATTTCTTTTTTATCAATAGATTAATCAATTTGATAAACAAATTTTAATTTTTCGCAAAATGACGTCGCGTATAATCGTTATTATATACATATAACGTTACTATATTGATTATTTACAGAGAGATTTGAGGCCCGCAAAATTTCTCGAGAGAGAGAAAGAGAAAGAGAGAGAGAGAGAGAGAGAGAGATCGTGCCCCCTTTTTTCGAAATTATTCGGAGACTTTGGGTTAAGGTTTTAAGCCTTACTCATGCAATGGTACGTTTCGCTCAAGGTACGGAATCGCTTTCTCTCTCTCTCTCTCTCTCTCTCTCTCTCGATATCGATCGCGTTTCCTCTTTCGCACCGAGTCGCACCACGATACGATTCGTTCGGGATGTAGAAGAGAGGAGGAAGAGGAGACGCGAACGACGAACGAGGGTTGAAATTCGTTTGCGACGCAAGAGTTTTCCGCTTCTCCGGGTCGAACCGATTAAAGCGCGCGAAACGTTTTCTTAAGGGTAAAGAGACGGGATTCGATCGGAGAAACGTATATATGTACATGATTCGTAACATCGTGTCGATCGTTGATCGATCGTGATTTATTATCAGCGATCGTTCGCAGCGAAGATTGGGAACGATTTATAAATCTCGGTGCATTCAATTTCTGATGTAATAAGTAACGAAAGAATGCATCTCACACTGATCTTTTTTTCCATTCTTCTAAAATAAACGTGACGGATCATTTTGACCGCATGCCTGAAACACGAGAATGCGAATTCTCATCGCTGGAATTACAACTTTCTTTCAACTCCCGATTTATCGATATAACGAATGGACGCGGAATCTTTGTAGAGAGTCTCTTGCATATTTTCTCTTATTTTAATTATTTAATGTTATTTTTTCTCGCGAACAATACCGATGTATTAAATTTGAAATTTAATTTGTTTCGCCATGTTAATAAACGGAAATATGAGAGATCATATTTTTACTAAATATTTTTTTATCATATTTTGAAAAGAGGTAACATATGCACTGTAAAAATAAGAGATTACAAGAGATTCTCTCTACACGATACACGATAACAAGTATCCGCGATTTTTTCTCGGAGAAATTCATAAGCCTCGCTGATTAAAATAATAAGAGAAAGAAGGGAAGAAAGAGAAAGATCGAGACAATATATCGATATATCTGTCGCGAGTTCGAGGGAAGATCGAGAGGACATTAACGTTGAATCTTAAGGCCGCGGATACATTAGTCGAAATGTTCGAGGTATTTTCCACGGTCTGTCCTACATATAAGCTATACTTACAAATTTATTGAACAAAATAATCGAAAGGCATAATAGAAAGAGAGAGAGAGAGAGAGAGAGAGAGAGAGAGAGAGAGAGAGAGAGAGAGAGAGAGAGAGAGAGAGAGAGAGAGAGAGAGAGAGAGAGACAAGAAGAAAAAAATCACGAGATCACTTTGCCCGCTCTCTTAATTATCGCGATTTTCAATTATTTCGATTTGTCAACCAATCAATCGCCTCGATTTGAATACCGATCGTCATTTTAAACAGTCGTACAATATCGTAAATCGAAGTTGGCTTAAACTCTCCGTGGCTTATTCGAATCAATGGCATATTTGGAATTCCTATGTCAAATGTGCCCTCTTTCAATAATTAAAATATGTTTAGAACCTGAAAGTGTATGATCAAAAATCTATTTACATTTGTTATTCATTATTGTTAATTGAAGATGTAATTTACCAGTTGTTAATTAAATTATTAAATTACACAAAATGTGTACATACACTTTCAACTATTCATTCAATTAGTATTCGAATCACGTAAAGCGTTCAACCTAATAGTTTAATTTGTAGTTATGTTGTCTTAATTATTAATTAAATTATTATTTTTAAATACATTAATTTCATTCAGTTATCAATTAATAATTAAATTAATTATTAATTAAAACACAATGTAATAGAATCTTTCACAAACAATAAGAGTGTTATATTTTTCTTTTAGAAAATATATGCGCAAAAATGTCTAGGCCAAAAGAAAATTGCAAGAAATGCTTAATGAGTAATGTATAGTTATTTAAATAAAATATACTCTGTCCATTGAATTTATATTTAAATCCTGTTTATTTAATAATAATTTAATAATAATTTCGATCGCGAAAAACATATGTCATTAACCGTTGAAATAACAGACACATGAAGTAACATTCTGGATTACATCAAGTAACTAATATTTCAAAAAATTAGCATACTTTCTCTGGCAGGTATTGAATGGTAATAAATATTCGCTATTTGAACTTGCGTATTATTGACGCTGTTGATTCCATTTTTAATTAGCAAAGGCGAGTGTTTAGAAATAGGCATCATTAGTTTCGCATTAATCTAAATAGCCTGACATTGACAAAAAGGGACGTTATATCGAAAGTGTCTTTTTTTTTAGATATGCATATAACGCCGAGAGATTGAAAACGCGGGTTACTTTGATTATGCGTCTGTTTATAATGATGCAAAATTAAAGACATCTGATGCAACGAGAGAAAATTATTAGACTGTGAGAATACCGCTCGAAAAAATTAACAAACAGACAGCTTTTTTAATCGAATTATGGAAAGAGGTGTCTTTTTTGTTATGCGCGATTTTTTTAATTAATTTAGATTTTTAAGGTGTGTGTGTGTGTGTGTGTGTGTGTGTGTGTGTGTGTGTGTGTGTGTGATGTGTCATACTTTATCTTAATAAAGTTCAATTATACGACGACTACCTTGGATAAGGCACAAAAGAATGAAGTTGCGTGGCTTTTTATCTGCAATAATCCAGGTATGTGTGTGTGTGTGTGTGTGTGTGTGTGTGTATATATATTGCGAGAGCAAATATAGATAAAACTGTGCGTCAGGATAAACACGCGGGATAAATATTTTTTCACGCAATCGTTTCAGATACATTTACCGCGATATCTCGTATGAACGTTTATAGAACGTTGCAGATAGCGCAAGGCTTTCAAGCAACAATTTGTGCAAGTCCCGTGTGTATGAAAAACCTCGTCCTCTTCGTCTCTGTTATATTTCATCGCGACATGATACTTAGAAAAATTCACATTTCATGTTTTCGTAACTATATCGACACGAACGCAAAAATATAATTTTTGCATAAAAGACTTTAACACACTTAACATAATTGCAAATTATTATCTCTTTATGGCACAAATAAATTTTCTTCGGAAGTTAAAAATTCGATATAATCGACATTGAAGAATTTTTGAGAAATTGTACATATAAAAAAAAAAATTAAAAAAATTAAAAAATAAAAAAGTCGCGATATAAGATCAGTTTGACGTTACTTATTCTTGCGCACTACGACGTAATACAGGACGTGCACGAGTGCTCCTCGTGATCGCCGTATGTAGGGTAAGCTTCGTCCGTACGGCGCAAGTCGCGCTTTGATTGGTCGATGATAAAACTCTCTGTTCAATAGCAAAAATAACCTCCCTTCATCGTTTCTTCTCAATCCGAAATAAAATTCAGCAAGAAACGATTATACATACAAATGCTCGTTTCGCGCGACAGGAATATCTCCTCATCGTCGACGTGAACGGACCTTCGAAGATTAACTGTCAACGTGTCGTTGTGCAAGCGAGAAAAATTTTTTTTAAAAGCAGCTCAAAGGAAAAAGCGTCCGCGCGACGACAAACGTTCGCCGATCGAATTTCTCAACCCTTCTACTATCAAGGGAATTAATATCCCAAAGCATAATTAACAGGCTTTGTTTGGAATATATTTCCGCGTCGCGTGTGTTGCGTCAGATTTTTTTTATCTATTATTATAATGTTCCATTAAAATATATTCGTGCTGATTTTCATATTATATATATGTGATAAAAATAATTTCAAAAATAATCATACTTATGGTACAATTTTCCTGGTAAATAAAATTATAAAAAAATTTTGATAATAGAAGGATTATTTTTCCAGAAACTGTGACAGAGCGGGCGAAGCACAAATTTTTGTCCAAACTCTTTCGATCCGACGAACTTAAAGGATCGTAAAAATCTCGTGATCGCGAACGCTGTTCTCTCTCTCTCTTTCTTCCTGCCTCATCACCTTTGACAGATGAAGGCGCAAAACTTCAATATTGCCCCGTGATGCGATACGCGAAGTCCGCGCGAGAGGACTCGTTAAGACGAGTAATTCGCTACGAGACTACTTAGAACTAACATTTGGCATCCTGTCATTAAACTATTCGCCAAGCGAAAGTATTCGCGCTATTCGCAAACGGCGAGTACGAGATGTTAGCGTTACATCGAGGTTGTTGCTGCTGCTGCTGCCGCCGTTGCTGCTGCTGCTGCTGAGCAAGGGCGGATCTATAAACAGAGTTAACCACTTGACACTCGCATAACAATGCAATAACAAAAGAAAAAAATACTTTTAAGTCTATCAAGCGAAAAGAAATAAAACTTTTTTCCGAGGCATTTTGAAATTCGCAAGACCTATAAATTTTGCTTCAAAGCTCAAAAAGAAATATTTTTCTGAACAATCATACAGCGTGGTTTTCTAAAAAAAAAAATAAATGTTTCGTATAATTTTTTATAAATATTTTAATTTTTTCAATATTTCGAATAACTTTTCTAAATAAATAATAACAAAAATGTAATGTTACAATAATAATATCTATAACGATAATAAAATAAATCACAATTAATAATTAACATTATATTAAATTATTATAGTAATTTTTTATATGCGAATCACTCAAAGAGTTTGACCATAATTGTTAAATGGTTAAAATAGGCTTATTTTTTTTTATAAAAATTCTCACCATAAAAATCGATCGAAAATGTCTCGGAAAAATAAATTGTTACCTTTTTTTATTGTTATATTTTTGCAGAGAGCGACAAGTTTTGAATAGTTACAGAGATTGAAGATCAATTATAAATCTTTCGTGATAAAGATCCGCTCCTGCGCTAACAAGAACAACAAAATTGACGATTCGCTTATATTAACGAAAAAAAATGGCTAACATTACATGTGAAAATGTATCTTAAAACTGATCCCAGAATTGATAAAAAGTGTGAACGCCTTGCGTTCAGATAACAATAGTTTTCCTGAATTACACAAGAGATTATTCGTTATTCAAATACAAACCAAATTCCTTTTAACGGAATCTTAATTTCAGGTTTGACTGGTAAAATATCGAATGGAGCAATTAAGGCAATAATTAATGACATATTATCGATAAAGAAAAAATCGTTCTGTATTTTACAACGAACAACTCTATATGTTCATCAATTCCGGGATACGTACGTTAATGACGGTATAATAATTTCTCGTTAAACGATCGTCGATTTCTAGTTTAATCGGTGAAGAAGCAGCATCGATGCGCAAATCAACGAAGAAAAAGAAAAACGTACAAACGTAACCGTAACAACAAAAACTGACGGATCAGTACGCGACATCAGGCGTACACGCTTGGATCGATAATCTACGCAGCTGTAATTAATTAGTACGCCGATATCACACACAGCGATACGCAGTGTCCCCGCTCCTTCCCCCGTTTTCTCACATGTCTCTCTCTCACGGAAACACGCAATCGTATCACGAATTCGGCGCGCTAAGAGTAACACTTCCGTCCGGAAATTCGTTCTTGTCTTTTAATATAAAAGCTTATAACAATGAACAACGAAAATAGCTTATAAGCCGCTAGAGTATTCCGCTTCTGTGGGTTTTTCTTTTTGTCTCTCTTCGCTTCCCCCTTCGCTTTTTATTTTTTGCGTCTCTTTCTTTCTTTCTTCCTTCCTCATCTCTACTCGTGTACGATCATCGTTACGATCACGGTTCATTATTCGTCTAACGGTGACATTTCATTCGCTGGATATACATACGTAAATGGACCGATTAAAAAACAATCTATTATTTTTTTTTTAACAATGTATCATTGAAGCCTCTTTTAGAAATCATGAATATGTCAATTTAGAAAACGTATATTATCGAGCCGTGAAAAATCCAAAAAGTCGACAAGTTAATCAGTAACAGTAGAGTGTAAATGTCTGGAATTGTTAATGATACCATCATTGGTTCTTGTTTTTATCGATGGAACAAAACTAGATAAAAAATGTGCAGATCTTTTATCTGACATCTTGCCCACATATATCTGTTGGAACACATATATTTTTAAATAAATTTTTATTAAAAATATGATGGTTGTTCTGCATTAATACAATAAAAAAATCTTGAATTAAAAATTTCCTAACCGTTAGATTAGCCGAAATAGACATAAAATGAGAGATGATCTGCACGAATTCCCCCCCCCCCCTCAGATTTTTTTTTTACAAGACACTATAAAAGACAATGTTCTGAAATCCGCTTATACCAATATGATGATATGCGCTAACGTGTTAGAACAGTATATTTTTAAATTTATTGAAATAAATTAAATTTTTAAATTTCTTTTAAATCCATAGAACAATTGTAAAAATTATGAAGATCAAAGCTAACTTAATGAGAGTGAAAGAAGCATATACTGCACATCAGTTTTATCTACATTATTCAAAGCTACACAATACAACCTATATCTTTGTTGACAAGAGAGAGATTACTTTTATCTCTTTTCGTTGTTTTCAAAGAACGCACAGTGATCTAATGGGTCTAATGGCAAGCACGAAAATCTCTCTTGCACTTGACGTGTTTTAAACACCGGTTATAAGAATATTATTGTAATAAACGTAGAAACCATATATAAATAGAAAAAAAACAAATAAACATACCATAAATATTTTCTACGTACGCAACATTTGTTTTTATCCACTCTACTGTTAATTTCATTTTGATTTTTTATGTTTTCAATATACATTTATTGACAAAAAAAAATTTGAGCAACCAGAAAAAAATACATTCAATAACAACGAAATTTGGTATACAATTACGTTACAAGTAAATGTGCAAATGATTTCAGTTTGAATGATCATGCACGCCAAAAACACCAGAGTGCATGATTGACAAATTTAAATTTGATGATTGACAATCTAGAAATCTACAGTAGAGCAATTAATTTTGTCTTCAAAGTTTGTGTTCTTAATATCAAACGTAAAAAAGCATTATCACCACACATTTTGAAACTCATTTTTAGACAAAGAAACTTCATTCAAATCTATGCAAGATTCAGATATCGATAATTTATGAGAATAATGAGAATAGTATATTCAACTATACATAGAATTTCCAAGCTGCCATCATGCAAGGTGGAGGTGAGTGAAGGTTTTGTGAAAGGTTTTGGCAACTTCAAACTTAGAACAATGATGGGTGAGAGACACATTGTGCTACCATGGAAGATTGACGAAGCGGGACCTGCAGAGGTGTTCAATTATTGTTCATCTCTGGTATTCTTGGAGCCTAGTATACATTTTTACTGGTTGATCCCTGCCATCTTGTTCTTTCTCACCATATTGATAGCCCCTGCCTCATATCGTTACATACGACTAAGGAAAATGTTATCCAAGCATGACTACAAGTCTAAATTGACCTGCTTTGGGCTGAAGCTAAGAGGGCCCATGGGAAATCGTAAAATTGGGTTGGTGATATTATACGTATACTGCTATCCTATATGTATACTGCTTGGCTTCATCCACGGTGGATGCCTATGTTGGCCTGGACAGATTTATTGGCAACAATTCCATGTTTGCTGTCACCATGTGGCCTGGTGAGAGAGTTTGCTCTTCAAATGGGTTTCTGGAGCTGACACCTAAGCTGATTCAATTACCTCTTGCCTTAGAGTATAATACTGGATCCTGGACACACAGTAGGGAGTCCTCATGGGGTTGTGTAGCAGGGAGCTGTCCAAACGAGCAGGAATGCACAGAAATGAGAACCGAGATTCCAATAATGACTGACAACAAGATTTCCAGATCTTTCTGTGACAACTTTCCAAAATCTTGTGCTTTTGGTCATGGGTGCTGGTATGGCAAAGATATAGTTTCAACTAACATCACTGATAGTGTTTACAGGTTTGTGCCAGAGAGTTTGATCAAAGTCAATAGTCTTGTTGGAACAAGATGCAAGGGTATTAGGGATCAGAGCTCTTCTTTGTCAACATCTAGCTTAAGAGTCATAGTTACCAAGAAAGCAGCCTATCTGTGCCCAATCATTTTTCCCAGAGGTGGGCCCATCTCTGGAGTGATAGGGGACATTCAGGTTAGCGGCACCTCCTTTAGATTTGACTGGAAATCCATCAAGTGTGATGGGGACTGGTTTAGAAGTGAGAAATGTCTGACACTACATCCCAGCGCAGTCTCAACCAGGTGTATGGAAATGCCTGCTCTAATTGGTGGAGTTAAATATCATTACAAAGATGGATCTGTCTATGCCTCTTTAGACTCAAGTCCTTCTATGGTCATTGGTTCATGTCAAGGAGGACTGATTTCTCATGAGAGTAATTGCTTTAACATTAAGGTAAGACTTGTGGGCAGCAGGGGATCTCAGCAAGGCTTAGCTATGTTAGCCTCTGCAGATTCCAAGGAGGGGATAGGTTTCGTGCTGATCAGTCTCAATTGTTCCTCTAATCTTAGCATTCACCTTCCTTGTGACAGCAGGGACCATTACACTTCCATTTCTGAGGCTGAAAAATGTCATGGCATAACAGATGATACAAAGTCCTTAGAGGGATTTACCTCTTTCACAAAGGAAGAAGCTAAAGTTGATCTAATATCCTTCCTACACCTCCACAATCCTCATGTGGCATTATTTTCTAGTTTCTGGATAGTATTGGTCTTGTGTTTAATGTTCATTTACACTTGCTGCTGTAAATCTCATTAAGGTTTAAAACATGAGCATCATCATTATGTTCTCACGTTTCTGCCATTCAGTGTAATCTTGTGTCCTTACAGCTCATGTGTATCAGTCATACACCTAAAGTTGATGCAGAAAAAGAACATTTTATTAACTAAGCTTAACACGTCAAGTCGGGTTTACTTGATATTAAAATAAATCTCAAACAAAAATTTGAACAAATACATCGCAACATGAAACAACGATTTTCGATTTGATATATCAAATAACAAGCGATGATGATTTAAGTAGACTTGATATATTTTATAACTATATTTCAGACAAGAGAAGATGGAACTTCGTCTGATGGAAAAAGGTAATACATACATAACATACCATGCGTAATCTTTATAAAGGGCAAAACAAGACTTTGAAACAAGCAGCAAAACTAAAATAGCAGTGTATTTTCCAAGATCTGATGACAACATACCAGACAACAAATACTCATATTCATGTGCTGCTGTCCATACCGCAAGAATACTTTCTAAAGAGATGTACTATAGGAAAATGGCATCAGCTCTAGGATTGAGTTGGGGTGCTCTTATTCAGAATACAAATCTCAGAAATTAGAAAGAATAATAAACCATTATGTAGAACAACAAGAACAGTTAGAAGAGGCGATACCAATTCAGGAAGTTTTGAATGCCATTGGAATGTTTGCATAAACTAAGTTTGCTGATTAAAACCCAATTGAGAAACCCAATGATCAACTATTCTAAGGAGTCCTCCCTTGGAGGTCTACAAGGAGACCACCAATAGGAACATCTTGAAGAATACGACAATGAGCGATCTGATCATACTGATCGCCACAAAACCCTTTTCGGCAAAGACACCACCCAAGTTGGACAGGATGGTCTTCGAAACATTGATTTTGAAACCAATGTCCTTCATAACTCCAAAGTAGGAGTTAGGAAAGCCGAAGATTCCGACAAGGTCATCACCCCTGGTCATATGGGGGCTGTGTCGATGCCAAAAGTTAGACTTCACAAATACTTAAAATTAACCAGAGTAAAAGCTTTAATATTTTTATTAAGCTTAGGAGAACGCACACTCCTCAGATATGCAGGTATATCTGGAAATGTCAAGAATAGAGCTGCTCTAGAACGACTAATAAATAACAAATCTCAGAAATTTTGTTTTTTTATTGACAGAAACAATTGATGACAAAATTCTTCCAGGCGTATCGAGGGTTTTTTAAACATTTTGAACAGACGATTGGTCAGGAGCGAGAGGAGGGAAGAACGGAGGTACCTGGATGAGTTATGGGGTGATACCCAAGAAGCGCATGAATGGGCTGAGAACCATTCATATATGTATGTCGACGTATTTGACTTAAGGCGATTGTAACAACTATTACGCCGACCTGTTAGACGATTTCGACAGGCTAACCGGTCACCCATCGGAGATAGAATGCGAAGTTGTCTACGAGAAGTTAAAGGTCAGGCAGAAGCCAAGAATTATTAAAATTGAAATCATACCGCCTACCCTTAGGATCGTTATTAGAAAAAACCAGAGGTTATAACTATAGATTAATCATTAATAAACTATATTGATTTACAAGGAAACAAAAAAACTTATCTCTTTTCTTTCTCACTTCATATCCATTTTCACAAACATAAGTGTTTGTACCGGGATTCATCGACGGCACGCCATCGCGGTTGCACCCTCAACGTCGCCCGCTTACCGCTCGGCCCGCGCGACAATTAACGTCAACCCCTCTGTCGGCATGTCCGCTCTCCTTACGCGCGCTCAACACACGAAAACGCCCGGGACGTAACAACTGGATTTCGGCTTAGAGCCGTACGTTGAAGTGGTGGAGGAAGAAAGTTGGTGATATCCCGCTAAGTAAGCGAAAAGAAGGAATTTATTGAAATTTGTTGAATGCTGATATGCGTATATTTTCGTTCCAGGTAGTCGGACGCTCCAACCTATATTTCTTCGAAAATTTGGGAAAATTTTCGAAAATTTTCCTTCCCGGGGCCGGCCCCGGGGATATGTGGGACTCCCTCTATTTAAAAGTCAGAGCTAAAAGAGTCCCCATACAGGTTTTGGAAGTAGGCAGCACAATAGACAGTGTGAAGCAGTTATTGGAGCTTCTGGGGTGGGCAAAAGGCAATGATGCATTCTTTCAGCTTATAGAAAAACTGATCAAGAGAAGACCACTGTACCCCTAGACACATTGAAGAAATATTCACGTCAAGTCTACTCAGGAACCCTAACCCACAGATTACCTTGTCCGGCACTCAGACAAGGTGGACTGGCCAACAGCACACACAACTTTACAAGTCATTGGGCATTCACAACTGATACACTTTATGTCGTGGCTAAGGGAGGACAGAATTACACTATTTGTTTTCAAAGTATTCTTTTACATGGCTTTGTTTCTTTAGCTCACTTGGAGTACAGGAGCATCTCCTTGAGGAGTGCAGGATTAGTATTACTTTGTAACACATGTACATGGTTAATACCTCCTGAGGTTTTTGAGTTACCCATAATCATGTATCCCAAAAGTTAGAAACACAAATACTTAAACTTAACTAGCAATATAATGTGATGGGGGTGTGTGTTTGTGTGTGAATACAGAATGTGAAAAAGGTTACGAAATTTACTAGGATCGAATTCTTTTTTTGTAAACTCCCTGGAAGTAATGCGAGAGCGTTTCCCGGGAAATTCCCACTCGGCGTTAGGATGTTACCGGTGGGGTTTAGGTAAGAGTCCAACACTCCCCTGAGGTGAAGGGCGTCCTATGCAGGATTCCCCATCGACAAAAAAAAGGATCGAGTTCTTTAGGAAATTTCGAGGAGTTTGGAAAAATCCTGGTATTTTATAACAGGGAAGTTGTAATATTTTTTAGTTTCGTAATTGCGCATGATTGAAGCTCCACGCTCTCTAGGTGTGTGACGAAAACACCGATACGCGCACTCTCGCAGCACAAGGTGTATAACGTTGTCGAAGTCGAAGTGGTTGATACAAATTCGTTGTAAGTAAAACGTTCGAATTTAATCCAATGGCGAATCATTTTATTCATTGTAAATATAACGAGCAATGGCTCGAGTTGTTCGAGAAAATATGTGGGAATTTTCAATGTTCGACGAGCGAGGAATTTATGCGCGACTTTGAAGAAAATGGAAAAGTTCAAAAGGAATTAGCGAAGTACATCGTGCACGGAAGCGATGTGATATAGTTGAATGAGATACTGTGGATTTCTTTTCACAATATAGAACCGAATCGAGTGAGTGAACAAGATGATGGCCGCTTAAAGAAGATGTTCTGCTTGATTTTCGCGGACAGTAAAGCCGAATTGATTGTCGTGGAAAAATTCAAGTCCGACGAAAAACTGTTGCTCGGCACGATCAATGTTTGATATTATTCAATCATTACAACAAATACATCGAATTGATTGTATTGCGCGAAAAGAACAACGTGACGGCGCCGACGGGATGTTTGAGTGAATCGTTCGAGTCGACGACGTCTGATGGTTTCGATGACATGGATAATGAATCGCACGCGAGATCTTCTTCCTGTTCGCGGCAACCTGCCGCCGTCACCTCCGCCGCAGCAGAAGCCTTTGTACTTACCGACGAAATTGTTATGCATAAAAGAAGCTATTCTTTCAAGCGAGTGATACGACGATCCGAGTCACAGCGGCGCATGAGATTGTTTCGCATAATATTTTTCTGCGAGTTGAACGCGCGTCGTTTGCCTTATAATCTGCTAGATGTGGTGTTGGAAATTAGAATTATTAAAATTCTCTAATTTCGAATGCGAAACGGTTTATCGACGAAGCCGCATGATTGTCGGTGACATCGTATAATGGAGCGGACAATGAGATTTGCATCTGTCGTTTCAGTTTACTGGTTTCTTTTCAATGGAGAAATCTGGCATATATCAATTACAAAGCCACCATAATGCACAGTGTGCCGGTCGAATCTTTTTTCTCCCTAAACAACATCGAACTAGAGTTTAACGCGACGGCTAATATCGACAGGCGTTTAATTCCTCTGTGTCACCCGGATATATTCAAGGAACGGACTCGATGTTTATTCAAAACTTACAAGAATGTTAGTTAGAAACACAAATACTTAAAATTAACTTAAGAGTAAAAGCTTTAACATTTTTATTAAGCTTAGGACAGCGCACACTTCTCAGATATGCAGGAATATCTGGAAACGTTAAAAATAGAGCTGCTCTAGAAAGACTAATAAATAACAAATCTTAGAAATTTTGTTTCTTTATTGACAGATAATTACAAAATTCTTCCAGATATTAAAAATTAAAAAAATAGATTATGTTCTATATTTTGTTCAGTGACAATTCTAAAAGTTAGACCTCACAAATACTTAAAATTAACCAGAGCAGAAGCTTGACAAATTTAAATTTGATGAGAATTAGGTCCCACAAATATTTGAAATTATACAGCGAACAATTTGTTGCGATCATCTTAATTTATATTATTTTTGTTTAACTGATTTTTTTTCGTAAGGCTACAATAATGAGCTTACGATGATAACATCATTTGCAATTACTATGATCTCAGCACTGAGGATATTATTAACTTCAGATGTGTGCAAGTAATTCCGATGATTCGAAATGCGATAAGTATTGGGAAAAATATTTTTTCAGAGTAGGTAAATATACTATGTATCTTATGGAAACTCCGGTAAGTAAGCCGAGATAGAAAAGAAAATATTCTGAAATTATTATTGGAAAATATTTATCAATTCAATGGACTGGAAATAACAGAAGAAACATCGCTTGATTATGAAGAACCTCATAAATTGCATACTTTTGAAATAATTGAAGAATATGAGGAAGCATGGAGTGAAGATAATTCAAATTTTCACAATTAGCAATGCCGTAATGACGACAATTTTGATGTCTTTTACAAAGCGAGCTATTAAATATTGGCAGAATCAGGAGTCTAATGAAAATAGAAATACCAACAGTAAACATCGGTCTTTCAAGTCAGTACAACACAAGTTTAGAAGAGTTTCATCTGAACGTCAATTGAGGCGATGGGAAGAACAGTTAAAGTCAGATGGAAATCGTCTTGAAAAATTATCTCATATTTCCAAAGTTACTCATGATAAATTTAATGCAGCTATTCAGGCAGAACTTATAATTCATGATGTTGATATAAGAAGATGGGCCTTGGAAGCTCAAAGAGAAATAGGAAATTTAAATCCTGTATTTAAAGCATCCTCTACGTAAATATCACGATTTAAAAAGTCTCAAATCAGAGATATATCATAGAATCGATCGTATAACTTACTACAGAAGTTCTAACCTGTGTCGCTTAGACCTAGCGTTAATTAAATAAACAGGTGACGGGATAAATCACGTCTTATAAGTTAGCGGAACAAAATGAGCAGAATCGATTCTAATTAATATTTTTATTTGTTGCTCATTTGTTGCTCAAAAGTTGCCAAAGAAAAAAATTTGTTGCTCTGTTATTTTTTTTTTTAAATGATGTTCCGCTAAAGGAAGATTAAGTTAGCGGAACAATATACATATATCAATAAAATTATCATAACAATAATCTAAGAATTTGTTGCTCATTTGTTGCTCATTTGTTGCTCTATAAATATTTAATTTTTTGCCTGCAAAATACGTTTAAATAATACCTTAAAACTGTTCAGCGTGCAAACTTACAAGAGTAAATCTTTAGAAAAGAATTTGTTGCTCGCTTAAATTTGGTCCTAATATATTGTCTGAATTTGTTGCTCCCGAAATATGCAAGTTTCGAATTTGTTGCTTGCAAAATAAGTTTAAATAATGCCCAAAAACCCGCTCAGCGTGCAAACTTACAAGAGTAAATCTTTAGGAAAGAATTTGTTGCTCGCTTACATTTGATACTAATATATTATCTGAATTTGTTGCTCTCGAATATGCAAGTTCCGAATTTGTTGCTTGCAAAATAAGTTTAAATAATGCCCGAAAACCCGCTCAGCGTGCAAACTTATTAGATATTAGCGTAGTCTTCTAAAGTAAAACAAAAAAATAGTTTTTGGGACATGAAATTATTGAAAATAATATTTTATTTAATTTTATAGTTTATTTATAAAAATATATATTTTTAAAATTACTTGAAAAATTTGTTGCGAAGCTGTTTTTGGTATATATGTAATCTACAAACAAATCTACATTGTTTGTAGATTATTTATATTAAAAATAGCCGAGCAACAAATTTTTTTAGTAATTTAAAAATATATGTTTGCGCGACTTATATGTTCCGCTGCGACAAAGTATTCTTTAAAATTGTTTAAACCGAGCAACAAATTCAATCTTTCATTTATTTAGTTAGTATATTGTCCGCAGATTATTTTAGTACCAAAAACAGCCGAGCAACAAATTCTTTTATTAATTTAAAGATATTTATTAGCGCGTCGTATATGTTCCGCGGCGACAAAGTGTCGCTTTTAAATAGTTTATATCGAACAACAAATTCGTTTTTTAATTTATTTTGATAGTATGTTGTCTGTAGTTTATTTTAGTACCAAAAACAGCCGAGCAACAAATTCTTTTATTAATTTAAAGATATTTATTAGCGCGTCGTATATGTTCCGCGGCGACAAAGTGTCGCTTTTAAATAGTTTATATCGAACAACAAATTCGTTTTTTAATTTATTTTGATAGTATGTTGTCTGTAGATTATTTTAGTTCCAAAAATAGCGGAGCAACAAATTATTTTATTAATTTAAAGATATTTGCGCGACTTATATGTTTCACGGCGACAAAGTGTCGCTTTTAAATAGTTTATATTGAGCAACAAATTCAGTTAATCATTTTTAATTAATTTTGTTAGTACATTGTCTGTAGATTATTTTAATACCAAATAAAGTCGAGCAACTAATTGTTTAATTAATTTTACAGTACTTATTCGCGCGAAGTATACGTTCCGCGGCGACAAAGTGTCGCTTTTTAATTGTTTATATCTTAAAAAGTCTAAAAAGTGTCTAAACTTGCATATTCGAGAGCAACAAATTCAGATAATATATTAGTATCAAATGTAAGCGAGCAACAAATTCTTTTCTAAAGATTTACTCTTGTAAGTTTGCACGCTGAGCAGGTTTTTGGGCATTATTTAAACTTATTTTGCAAGCAACAAATTCGAAACTTGCATTTTCGAGAGCAACAAATTCAGACAATATATTAGGACCAAATTTAAGCGAGCAACAAATTCTTTTCTAAAGATTTACTCTTGTAAGTTTGCACGCTGAACAGTTTTCAGGTATTATTTAAACGTATTTTGCAGGCAAAAAATTAAATATTTATAGAGCAACAAATGAGCAACAAATTCTTAGATTATTGTTATGATAATTTTATTGATATATGTATATTGTTCCGCTAACTTAATCTTCCTTTAGCGGAACATCATTTAAAAAAAAAATAACAGAGCAACAAATTTTTTTCTTTGGCAACTTTTGAGCAACAAATGAGCAACAAATAAAAATATTAATTAGAATCGATTCTGCTCATTTTGTTCCGCTAACTTATAAGACGTGGATAAATCGCCTGCCGCCACTCTCAAAAGCAAAAGCGATAGATAGCCTGCAAAATAACAAAATTCAATAATAAATATACTGTTTAATTACACAAGAAAAAAAAAGAAAAAAAAGGAAAAGAAAAAAATCCAAAATTTAATGTCACTTGGACGTGACATTAAACAAAACTGGTCTCACCGAATTATATCCAGAAAAATTACAAAATTTATCACTAGAAGAACGTTGGAAGATTCTGATAATATGCAAAAAGAAAGATTTTATCAGAACAGTAAAACCTCTCATTGAACGGTTTGGATCTAAAAATGTTTATAATACAGATCAAAGTGGTTTCCAATTAAAAATCCACTCTGGAAAATCATTATGTGACAAGGAGTGAAGAAAGTAGAACGTGTTGTGCAATCTGGTATCATCAATCACACATTCCTATACCATTCAACTGACAATTTCTTGTAATGGAAGATTACTGTCACCTTTGTCTATTGTGTTACAAGAACCTAGTAGTACTTTTTGACCTAGAATGAAATAAAACCTATTAAGAGCACTAAATATTATTGTAACTTATAAGAATATTATTACAATGTAATAATGTACACGCTTTTTTTCTTATTTTATAAATCATTTCAAAAAATAGTTAGAAAAAACTTATTTTCCAAATGTGGGCCGCGATAGCATTCTTCTTATGGATTCATGGAGCGGACATAAAATTTATATATTTGTTTTGATAGATAATATTGAAGAAAAAAAAATAGAAATATGAAACCAAGTTTATCGAATATAGAAAAAAAGTGGTCTTAGATTATTCATATTAGAAACAATTCGATTAACTTGAATTTATCTTTTATAAAAATATATTTCGATTGTCAATATAAGTAATGTAAATAAAAGTACTTTGTAATGTTATCAAATAATTACATTGACAACAAAAATTATTTTTATAAAACAAGTTTTATTTAACTGAATCCTTTTATGCTTATATGGAATATAAATAGAAAAATATATGCAAACATACGTAACTGCTTTTATTACTCAAGCAAGTAGAAAAACTTGCCGCAGTCTATTACGACAGACACCAATCATTCTCACAGCGATTACGAAACCAATCTTAGGTGATACTAAACTCGACGACATTCGAAAACGTATAAATAGACTTTATAAAAAAATATATCGAAAATAACAAATCAATAGACTTTATAGAACAATTATGTGAACATTCTTTATATATTATTGAAGAAGTACACTCAAGAAGATGTGACAAATATTGTACTGAATGTAAATATATATTGAGCCATTATAACGATTCTATTGTTTTTGATATTTTCTCTTTTCTGTCGTCTTTTGTGCAAGTAAACCGCCGATATTCCCGAGATGGGCCGACTGACAGAGGATGGTTCATTCTCTTTGTCAGTCAGCAAAATATTTGTTTGGGTTGCGATTTGCGTTGATTGTGATTGGGTTGAAGTAACATCGTTTACTTTATGATCTTTTAGTTTAGACGCTTGAGCATAGGTTACTCCTGGTCGTTTGTATTGTAGAATTTATTAGTTTTATTATGTGAAAATTCTTCATATATCGTTGAAGAAGTACAGTTGTAGAACAATTATGTGAATATTCTTCATATATCATTGAAGAAGTACACTCAAGATGTGACAAATATTATACTGAATGTAAATATATATTGGGCCATTATAACGATTCTATTGTTTTTGATATTTTCTCTTTTATGTCGTATTTTATGCAGGTAAACCGATATTTCCAAAATGAGCCGGCTGACAGAGGATGGTTCATCCTCTTTGTCAGTCAGCCAATTAGGAGTAAGCGGACCCAAGCTACAGGAATTACTGATTGAGCCGTCGTAAATCGGGATGAATATCATCTCCCGTACAAATGTAGTTTCGTTGGCCGGTTAAATACACGGAAACACCTGTGGTAACACGAAGGAAGTGTGCAAATGCGCCAAGGTTGATGAGCCTGCGAGTTTATAAGTCATTGGGTCCTAAACTAATGCCGTCCGCCACTTAATTCTTGCGGAGAATTACTCAGAAGAACCTAGTTAGAGAACTTAGTCAGAGGAATTTATTTAACAAGATTTCGCGCCAAGAAACGGAGAGCATGGCAACGTCTAAGACAACCTTAAGCAGGAAAGAGAGAAAGCATGGAGATCTTGCCGGACACGACATTTTGTGACGGTGCGGCCCGCGTAGAGAAACATCGCAAGCACAAGGTGTCTCGCTTTTAACCCCGCGGCGACCAAACCAAACTATATCCCGCGCCCAATGCCCCCCCCCCCCCATCTATCGCGTGTGTATTCGTGTACGCGTGTATGCGTGCCCGTGCGCCTGTGTCGTGTTGATCATGTGCACGCGATGGTGTGTCGGTGCACATGCCTTCGTACTCGGCACAAGGTGGTTGCCAGACAATGAGTAACGAGTCTGTATAGCAGGCAAGGGTCGAAGAAGAAAGAGTGCGAGAGAGATAGAAAAAGGAGGGGAAAAGAGAGAGGATAGAGAAGGATTCAGGGGAAGTCCCGCATCTCCAATCGATTACAATAGCACCTAACCTAGGGTAGCGAGAAAAGAGAAGAGACTCATGCGAAGGTCCTTTGCCTTTCTCTCTCTTCTTTTCTTCCCTACGGTGTTATCCCCCTCACCATCCGACGGCGACGACTACAGACGTTCTGTCTCCCTTTCTCTCTTTTCCCCCCATTGCGCCTCTCTCTCTCTCTCTCTCTCTCTCTCTCTCTCTCTCTCTCTCTGTCTCTGTCTCTGTCTCTCGTTCTCTTCCTGTGTCTTTCGCCGACGGGCTTCGGCTGGTCTCGGTTTTCGTCGGTGCTACTCACCGAATTCCCCCACCTGCCGTCGGGAATGTATGCAATGTTCGTGCGTGTGTTCTCCCTTGCTCCCCTTCTGACCTCCCTCCTCTCCCCGCCAGCTCGTTGCTCCGTATACAAGTGGATACACCATCCTTGTGTGTCATGCGGCACGTTTTTAAACCGGACACATAGCGATCCGTTGTAAAACGTGCGCGAGCTTCTCGAGGGGTAAAATCGCGAGAAGCAGCGAGAATAATTTTGTTCCGTCATTTATAAGCCCCGGTTTTGTGAATAGCCGGCTGGATGAATCGCTCGTTTGTTTCGTTTACTTCCTACGGCGCTTCTATGTTTTTACGACGAACAAAGCGCGTGAACAATTATTCGATTAAAAAAGAACCAAGTGCGCAAAGCGCGTGCGAATCGAGAATTAATAAATAGAGAGCCTCCTTTAACACATCAACATGATTAACTAATCCCCCTTGACATTTGATTTAATGCAAGATAAATGTGAGACTCACGCCACAATCAGCTTCTGCTAGTTAACTATTATCCTTATATAAAACCACGAAAATAATTCGCACAGCAAAGGATTAAGGTGTCTTATTGTTTTCTTAGACTTCGACCATATTATATACTTTCATAATTATTACAAGATATTGCGTAACACAAACGTGACGCATATGTAAAACTGTTTCGACGAGAAGGTTCGTTTCCTGATGTACATAAAATATATCTTTCAGATTCGGTACAAGTACAGTATAGTAATTAGAATAGCAGCGTTCTAGGACGCATAGCGAAAGATCCAGGAAAGACAGTGGACAAGCTGATTTGCCTGGTCCCTCGCAGGTGCAAACACCATCAGGCGAAGCATCCGGAGCACTGGATCAAATAGCCACCACTCTTGGCCTATTTATGGAGCAACAGCGTCAGATGATCAACGAACTTCGGGCTTTCACCCAACGGGAGACAAACGTGAGTGCGGAAAGCACGGAAGAGAGTGAGCGAGAGAGCGAGCCGAACAGATCACCGACGATCAGCACGGCTTCTCCAGCTCAAGCAGTCACCTTGCTGGCCCCGCAGATCCCGGAATTTGGAGGGACCGACGACGAAAACGTCCAGATATGGACTCAACGAGTTGTCCGGGTTGCTCAAGTACATCGAGCATCCGACGACGTCGTCTTATTGGCGGCCTCTAGCAAACTTACAAATAAATTTTTCTTGCACAGGTGGGTATATTAATGGAAAACTAGATGGATGAAAATTTTACTACAAACTAGTTTTGGGGAAAATTGAAAAGTTTAGCATTCCAGAATTATAGATTTAAAGTAGCGCACAGACCAGGAAAGCAAATGACTCACGTAGATGCCCTAAGCGGACAGATATTGTACGTCAATGCATTACCATTAGAAAGGGAATTAGGACATTGTTGTTATTTTTTTCTCAATTGATTACCTCTGCCTTCTTTTGAGAAATATGAGTCTGTTCGATCTTTGACAAGTTATTTACTTGACACTATACGCTATACGTACTTATACATGTCCTTTACCGGCGTTAGAAAGAGAATTAGAATTTAGATAATTACAAGATAATAGAATTTATTCAAGAAATTGGCCAATAAATAATCTCCCAAAAAATCGAGGATCATCAGCGTAGAAATTCTCCCTCGAGACTTTCGTATAATTATTAAAAAACGCAAGCCAGAAGTCATAACCCTGTAACAAAAAAAATAAGGTGCGACCGACTGCACAACCCTAGAATTCCTTGTTTCACGGGTATATAAACCGCCGATCTCGAGGCGCGCGAGCATTAGTTTTTCAGCAGTTATTAGCAGTTCATTAGTAGTTCAGATCAATTCAGTAAAACTTTAAATTATTCTTTTAATTTCTCCGATCTTCTCCGACACATTTTCTTAGTCAATATTACGTCAGATTCATAAGTCCAAGTCAAGTGTAAAATAAAGCTCGAATAAAAGACTTTGTACATATCCGCGTACTTCATAATAGATCAACCAACTCTTTTTGCAATGGAGGCTATCCAGCAGAAGAGGACCTATTTTGGGAAACCGGAAAACCAGAAGGATCCTAACGCAATACTGCCAGCGAAGGGTCAGGAAGGTGAAGCCCAGTCACAACAACAGACTCGAGGGCCAAAACCTAAACGTGTGCTGCCTAAGACGGTTAATAAAGGCTCTGCACGCCGCGACAACATTCATTCCTCCTGCGGGATAATGCGCGAGATGTTTTTAGTAGACTTGATCGCATGATACCTGATATTGCATTAAGACTTAAACTAACTCTTATGCAAGCAAGCGGTTCTGGATTAACTCTATTCATGATCATAGGACGCGCAATACGACTGTACAACAATTTTCCTTGGGGGCGTGTAAACACACTAACTAGTGGAGAACTGGTAAATTGGAACCAAGCTTTAGCAACCATAGGGAACTTTTATTATGGGTTCAAGCGAGATTTAGGTGCAGCCAGATCAACACTTTATAAATCTTTGGGGTATGTAGCAAGGGAACTACTTATGAAAATCAATGGTGAAGTAACGTTGAGAAGATTCATGGGATTAACAGGTAATGTTAAAAACAAGAGGCAACTAGATCACATAATCGAAACTTATATTGCCGCACTGGGTATGGAGGATCAACCTCAGAATGCAGAAGAATTAGCATTGATCCCTAACCGTGATTTCCTCAATGCCCAACAGATGTTTGCTTAATTTCTTAATTAAGAACATATCTATTCAATCTGAAACAGTATTAATGGCTAAGTTGAAAAGGTATTTTACTGATAATTATTATGCATTATATCACTTGAAATGTGTTGTATTCTAGTTCCAAGGTATTATAAGATTTCCTATTTTTAACATTCCAGACATTGTTCAATTTGAACATACCTTCATTCAATCATATTCACTTTCCAATCTTTAGTATAAAAACCAAAAAATAAAAGTCCGCTTACGCGGACTTGCTGGAAGACTTTGACCGGCTCACTGATCACGCAGCTCCGGAAGTAGAGTGCGAAGTCGTCTACGAAAACATAAAAATCAGGCAGAAGCCACGTATAATTAAGATCGAAATAGTTCCTCCGACGATAAAAATTGTTATTAGAAAAAGACCTGAAGTGATCACTATAGACTAAATAAATTGACTATTTAATACATATCTCGTGTTCTTTCATTAATATTATCCTCGAAATACAAGTGTTCGTCCGGGTTCACCAACGGCACGTCATCGCGGTTGCACCCACATCGCCCGCTTACCGCTCGGCCCGCGCGATAGCGTCAACCCCTCCGTCGACGTGTCCGCTCATAACCGTTGAAACAGCCCGGGACGTCACAACTGGATAAATCAACCAACTAGGCTCGCCGCTTCAATGTCGAAGGACATACAACCCACGACTGAAGACCCGCTACGTAATGCGGTATTTGTGTCATCCATGTCGGTGCGCGAGGTCAGCAATGACACGCGATTTCACCCATCGACTCCAACCCTGATGGAGGTCTCACGTCTATGCTATTCCGAGCTGGTCGCTGACGATGTCAACGTCCAGAAGACAATTCTTCCGAAATATTTAGATTACTACGCCACAGCACTCACGTGGCTGAGGCTGATCAGCCTGAAGGTCAAGCTTAGGCAATCAATCACAACTGCGGAACGCGATGCTCTCCTTCTCATTGAGAACTCGCCTTTATCCGTCCCTGAGCCAATCCTTCTCCAAATGAAGTCTCTCGGTTCAATTCAAACTATGACGAGAGAACATTTGACGCCAACAATTCCGGATTTACCAACGGAAGTTGTGAACGGACACGGTGGATACTACGGTCCAATCAACCTCGACACTCATAATCTCTACGAAGAGATACCATGCTTGGGTGTTTTGAGTGAGGCCGTCCGCCAGTCTAAGTAACTCTCAGTCTCAGTAACTCTCCACCCGGACCATACCAGTCGGCTTTATCCTTGGAAGCTGTCACACCAAACCAAAACCTATTAGGTTTTCGGCCCCTTGGAACCCGACGAAACGAGGCGAAGAATCTCGCTTTCGACGCGGAGATCACTCAAGAGGATTTCCCTGTAATACAGCCTCCATATTCCGTGACCGAGGTCCTTGTGAGGAAGCGAAGGCTTAGATGCACGCAACGATTTTGGACATCTAAGGTTCCAGACACTATACGGTAATTCTAATTCAGAATATCCGTATCTCTGCGAAGATTAGAAATCTGCAAATGATTGATAACCAGTCACTAATCAACTCATTCCTCATTTCTTCCGTCTCTCAATATCCTGTACGCTTTAGACAATAACCTTAATAAAAAGGGAGATTATAATAATATAAAAAGGGAAGAAAAACAAATGAAATAAATTATAAATATATATATATATTATATATCGAAGTTAGAATGTTCGGTCTCTCGCGATACGTGGTGCACTGTACTCTGCGGTAGAACGAATGGCACCCGTATCACTACCAGCAAGTACAGCAACTTTTGGCGAGAGATGAAGAACAGCATATGGGGACTGTGTCGATGCCCACTGGCATCAACTGCATACTTATGCATGAGACAGTATCGGGAAGGAAAGAGGGGTACCCATTTGGATACCTCTCTTCGTGGTCACTTCAATGCCATTCGGATAGCGGATCCTGTATGGTCCCAACACCCGATTGACGTAGTCGAATATCCATTCGCGAGCACCCCAAGCATCAAGTATCCCATGCCAAACGGTCTGTGCATACTGATGCGGGATGTAATCCGTTGCGTTCGAAAGATCGGAGACAAAAAAAAATGGTTTGATAAGACTTTGTGTGGATCTACGTTTCGGTCAACGGCACGGGAGACAAAACGATCAAACTTTTCTTTATCGGATATTTGATCGTAGTCCCATCAAGGCTCCGACTTCATCCGGCATAAGTTGTCTCAGAAGAATATCTCCTGGAGTCAACATGTATGCGGGGTGAATGGTCAACACCCGAACCTTGAGTTGAACCTCAGGGCAACTGAATATTCTGCCAAGCCTGGACCCTCAACAGAACCCGAGCCCATGATCATAGATCCCCCTCCCCGTCTCGGAACTCCAATAGAGAAGTTAACTTCTCCAGGGATCTATCAGAATTCTATCAGATTTGGAACCATCAAGTTAACTGGTGAGACCTTGATGTCTGTTGATAGTTTGGATAACTGTTTAGAGAGCCTAAAATGCCTGAGAGGAAGACCTTTGACATTGTCTTCTTGTGTTAAATAAGAATCTGACGGCAATTCAAGTCCGCGCTGCTGAAGATGTAGAATGGTTAGGAAGAATCTTTGCCGAAGATCGCGGAAAATGGAAACCTCTTCTGATTAAGCGATTAACTCCAATTGGCGTTAAATCTTTCCTTTTCAGGGACAGCCATGACCTTCAGAACGTAATCTGTCAGTGCGCGCCCTCTGCAAAGCGGTCTCAACGACAACCATGTCGTGAAACTAGCGAGTTTCCGCGTACACATTGACGGGTTACATATTCTTATATAGAGAAATATCTGTTAGTGATCGCTATGCTGAATGCCCTAGTCCACAAAATATCTAGACTGCAGTCTTGTAGAGTGGAAGTAAGGGATGGTTTCATAGAGGGATTTGGGCATTACTTCCTACGAACTATGAGAGGTAAAAAACCTATAAGCCTACCCTGGCGTATAGATGAAGTGGGGCCTGCAGAGATCTTTAACAACTATTGCTCTTCTCTGGTGTTTCTAGAACCTAGGATTCATTTTTATTGGATCATCCCTGCAGTGCTGTTTTTCATCATTCTTTTAATAGCTCCTGCTTCATATCGATACATAAGATTGAGGAAACAGTTAGCTAAGCATAATTACAAGTCAAGACTTACATGCACTGGGTTGAAAATGAAGGGTCCTATGGGGAATAGAAAGATTGGAATCTTTAGACTAATCTTTCACTTGTATTGGCTAGCATCAGCAACAGTTGATGCTTGTATCCCTGTGGAGAGAGTTGTGGGTAATAGTTCTTTGTTTGCAGTAAACCTGTGGCCTGGAGAGAGGGTGTGCACCACAACTGGGTACCTAGAGCTGACACCGACTTTGATGGAGCTTCCATTGATTCTTGAGTATGAAATAGGAGTGTGGAAACATAGGAGAGAATCCTCTTGGGGTTGCGCACTGGGCAGTTGTCCAAATGGAGAAGAATGTGCTGAAATGAGAAACTCAATGTTAGTTAGAGAGGGATCTTCATTCTCAAAACCTTTTTGTGACACATACCCTAAATCTTGTGCCTTTGGTCATGGATGCTGGTACGGAAAAGATGTGGTGTCTTTTGACAGTGGGGGAAAACTCTATGGGTTTGCACCAGATGCTCAGATAAAAATCAATAAGGTGAAGGGGTTGAACTGCCAGGGTGTTAGGGGAGCCCATTCCTCTCTGTCCTTATCCAACTTGCGAGTGGTTGTGCAGAATGATTATTATTTTATTTGCCCAGTTGCTTCCTCACGTGGGGCTCCTAAGTTAGGACTGATTGGTGATTTGCAGATTAGTGGCAATGATGTCAGATTTGATTGGACATCAATCCAATGCGATGGAGACTGGTTTAGGACTGATTCATGTAGGTTTCTTAGTGCACCTAATGTGAGTAAGGTGTGTATGGAACTACCAGCACTAAGTGGAGGAGTGAAGCTCTTTCAGAATAAGGGGTCCTTGTATGCTTCACTGGATTCTAGCTCAACTTTGGTTGTGGGGTCTTGTGGAGGGAAGTTAATAACAAGAGAAGATGAATGTTTCAACATAAGAGTAAAGATCATAGGCACTAGAAAATCACTGATTGGTTTATCCTTGGTTGCAAGTGCCATGTCCAAAGAGAGCTCAGGCTCAACCATAATTCACATAAATTGTTCCTCTATTCTTCAGATTCACCTGCCATGTGATGGTGGTGACCACTTTGTTGCTCTATCTGAAGAGGATAAATGCACTGGAGTGACTGATGAAACTAGGAGTTTGTCTGGATTCAGCAGCTATGAGATAGAGGCCAAAAGAGACAACGCAATCAGTTTCTTGAGATTGCACGATTCACATTTTGCCATAGTATCAGGATTCTGGATTGGTGTGGTCATCCTAATTATGGTGATATATACCTGTTTTTGTAGATCTCATTAAATTCATAGCATTAAATTCCCATATGCCTACTATCATTTAGTGTCAGCTGGATTCCAAATCGACTAAGCTTTTAGGCCTTCTTTCTTGGTTTACCGATCTCAAGATCTACGGTACCGGCGTGATAGTCGGCCTCTTGCAAGAGGATTCTGGCGTCTCTGACAAGCTCCCGAAGCCTACCATCTTGACTTGCTGTAAAATCGAGGGAGGCTGCGTTCTCATTGAGGGCCCAACTAACACCTTGGGCGGGCGTATTCGAACCATTCCTTAGAATAGTTGTAAAGAGCATCAGCAGTCCAACAGATCCAACTGTGTACGGATATGATTCCGACCGCATTCTATAGACGGATGAAGCAACCTATTATATATTATGAAACACACGAAAGATCAAATTGATAACCTATATGAAAAAATAAGTTATGACAGATGTCTAGCTGAAACTAGAATAACCCAAAATATGATGACAATAGCGTCACTGTTCCCTCCTTATTTTGCATATCAATATTATGGATAATCTGGATACACTGCTGTTACACGAGGTGAAGTGATTTACTTCATCAAGTGCCAAGCAGTATCAGTAAATTATACCACCATACCTCCTAAACCATGTTACAATAAAGTTCCTGTAATATATTATGGGAAATTACAATTGATGTCTCCCAGACTAAGAATATTGTCGGATATAGGCACACAGGTAGATTGTTCTTCAGTCTTGAATATAAATGAATATAAATTCAATGATATAAATTGAATATAAATGAAATTCTCCAAACACATATTTCGCGCAGTGCGAGAATCTCAAATTTATTAAAATCGTGGGTGACCAAACGGAAATGCCGAAACTATCGATGGACCATCGCTTCGCGCGATAAATATATCATTGAATATAAATTCAATGATGTGTGATTTATTATGACCCTACAAGGTCTTATCCCAACTTCAGACCCTCAGATACTCTCCATATCAGATTCAGAGCCCTGGGAGTTTAAAGAAATAAATAATCTTGCTGAAACAAGTATTTATACAGTAAAAGAGAACTTGACAGAATTAATAAAATAATTATTAATTATATTGATTATATTATTAATTATATTAATTATATTTTGTTTAAAATAATTATTCCGTAGCAGTGGCACTTAACGCGGTCGTCGAACAATCAGAGGTCAACAAAATTATGGAGGATTGTAAGTATCGCAAGTAAATACATATTCGTTATAATTATCTATTATAGCGCAAATAAATAATAAAATTCATTTAACAGTGCTGACAATTCCAAAGCAAAAGGAAAAGGACAATCTAAATATAAACGAGACAGAAGTATTAATTTGCGATAGAAAAGAAAAGGAAGAAGAGGGTGATTTGTGTCGAAAATTGAGAATTATCGATGATATGGAAGGTAATTATTTTTTTAATGTAAATACATTATTGTTTATTCCAAATTTTTATACACACGACTTTGTTTTCAGTGGACCCAGACGCTCCTATATTTCGTAACTTTACACCTTTCGTGAAGAAAAATAACAGAGGAGTGCTAATCGGTCACTCGTCATCAGAAATAGAATGCGAGGTCATTTATGAGAATCTAAAAGTCAGGCAGAAACCACGCGTCATTAAAACAGAAATTGTTCCTCCTACGTTTAAAATCGTTATCAGGAAGAAACCAGAAGTCATAACAATAGACTGAACGTTAATAAATTATTCTGATTTACCAAAAATCTTTTCTCTCTTTTCTTTCGCACTCCACATCCCTTTTACAAATACAAGTGATCGTCCGGGTTACACGATGGCACGCTATAACGGTCGTACCCCTCTCGTCGCCCGCTTACCGCTCGGCCCGCGCGACAAAAACGTCGACCCTTCCGCCGGCGTGTCCGTCACATCTACGCGCTTTCTCGCGCTCTCGCGCACTGCGAAACAACAAAACACCCGGGACGTCACAACTGGTGACTCCGCCGCCGGAGGAATATCGTCGTTGCCGGTACCAATGTTATAAATCGCCTCGACGACGCAACAACAACTACAACAAAAACCACTATTCGTATCGAAGAATCCGTCGACGAACGGCATCCCGTCGATTAGTGTCAACGATTGCGTCAAAAATAGTGACGGTAATGCGACGACTTTTAATCCTACTACTAGCGGTATTCGTAATAACAATGACAATCGCGATATCAATATTATCGGCGTTATCGACGCGATTGACGAGTGTAGTAAAAAAACAAACAAAAGCGACGTAATTAAGCGAGTAGCCGCTGATTACAGGCATGATTGTGTCGACAATGACGAAGAGATAATAAATAATGATGGCTATAATAATAGTAATAAGATTAATAATCAGCATCTCGTTTTAAAATCAACGGAGAGAAATGTCATTCAAAGGGATGATGATAAACTTTCTAATATTAGTCGTAATAATAGTAGTATTTGCGATACTATTCTTAGCTATAATTATAATAATTCGCAGAGTTCAAAGTCGAGTATAAATTCGTATTATAGTATTAGCGACGACAGACACAGGAGTAATATTTTTTACTACGTTTCAAATTTTCTACACGTTAACGATAGTCTATTTTCAAACGCTACTTATGTCACTTTAAACGACGCGCGGAGGTTTACATTAATATATAGAAATAAAGAAGCCAAACTTTATAAAGGCACTCGCGTCATAAAACATAAATTTACAGCAGCATTACAAAATTCTAATTTACCGAATTTTAAATGTATTTTTTTAGCGAAGTATGGTAAAATTGTGGGTCGTGTTGTCACGATTTTAAATCATTCTTTTAAAGATACCGAACATTTAAAAATATTTAAACAAGTTATTCCATATAAATGTAAAGATTTCAATCCATTGCCAACAGGATCGAAAGTAAATAATATTTTAAAATTTGATACTGTAATTCAATTGAATAAAGACTTTTATTAATTCGCGCGAAGAATAAATCGTAGATTTGGAATTTATAAAATTTCGAAAGAAAAAAAATTAATTTTTTTTCTATTTTGTAAAAGCAATAATGTTTCGCGACTTCGCGATTATGTACAATGCGGCACGGCTGTTGCAGAATTTATAACGGAAGACGAAGAGAAACATTATGCGAAATACGATTTCACGACTTTGAACTATTCGATAGACGTAAATTTTAAAGATTTTAACAGGTCTCTGAGCGAAGCAAAAATTTTAAACGATCGCATTTATTGCGATAAAAATGATGCAATTTGTCGCATCGCTGATTTTCATCCAGGGCAATTCGAGGATTTACCTAAAATTACATAGTAAGTTATCTCTAATGTATACTTACACTTTATCGCTTTAAATAAATGTAATAATTATTATCTACTTCTACGATCGAGTGTTCATCCATTCCGATATTCCCATCAATAAATTTCTCAAAATATTATTCACTTTCATTTTTATAAATCGAGAATTAAAATGTGTCGTTAAAAATCTAGCCGAGTTACGAGTCCCTTTTCCTTATCGTCACGAAATATTCTTCGTAGGAACTCGATAGCCTCGGTATCTCGCCAACATTACACCACGTTGCTTCGTGGCTCTTGGAGGACCGCTTGATAAGCGGTTCTCCTCCCGCACCTCTATCGTCACCGAAGAACGTCACGCGAAGACTCTCGCGGTGCTGCAGACTCCTATTCAAATTGCTCTCCTTATTACTAATATTCAAAGAAGTATACAAGGTGAGGGGAAATTACCAGACGGATCAAGTGTAATTAATATGTTTTCGGATAGTGATTTTAGAACCTTTGTAAAAAAAACAGCAGAGAATATTTGGGAGAAATTAAAATCAAAGTTACAAATTTTCGGTAATTTCTTTTCAGTGTTAATTGGGATTATAGTGATTATTAGATTTGTTAAGTTTTTCTTGAATGATTATCAACTCCTTTGTATAAAGATATAAGTTGTGATTGGCAACTATGTTTCTTCTGGTGAGAAAATATGGTTCATCACATCTTGCTCAGGAAGAGAACAACAGATGATCTAAGTAAATATAAAGATGATAAAACACACTCTAAGAATAAAGAAGTTAAATTGATGGAACAGGGAGAGATAAAATGTAATAATAGAACTAATAAAACAGAGAATGAGGAAGAACATAAATTTACCACTATAACCTGAGATTATATAAACTCAAACCGACATTCTATAAATCAACCATCGAATATGACCCTTAATACCGAAAATAATTCGGTATACGAACAACCAGGGAATCTGGCTGATATTGGCATTTATAGTCAACAAAAAGTAGATGACCTGAAAAACCATATTATGTATCCATTAGAACGTCAGTCAGTTCAAAACATATTGTCTAGAAATATGATGGGGATAAAGACTGACGATCAAAATACTGATAACTCTTACCTGTTGTCCCAAACATCTATTGATAAATTAACCAAAAATTTCTTTGAGAAGACTTGGTCATATTTTACAGACTTTGGATTATCCATTACGTGAGATGAGACAAGTAAGTATTACATATTATAATTAACATTAATTTATATAAAATTATATAAAATATGTTAGAGATAAAAAAATATATGAAAAAATATTAATTTAATTATGAATTTTATTTTATGCAAAAAAAGAGAGAAATTTAGCACATTGTAATAATTAATATTTTGATTCATTTTCCTTACTACAAAACCTGATCTTACAACTATTAAGACCTCATCAACAACAGCACCCATTGTTGCCAGAGCACGATTAATGTTAGAGATAATATATTTAGCAGGGATCTTTGCTGGAATAATTGAAAAAATCCAAGGACGAGGAATATGGCGAGCTGAATGAGCAAAGGGCCAAGAAATCCATCTCACAGAAATGCGACGAATTGGACATGCCATTTTCCTTATTACAAAACCATTAAAAATTGTATTAAAGAATTTGATAAAGTGAAAAGAAATTATTAACGATTAAGAATATCGCAGAATAGTGCAAGGAAGACAAGTGATGTCATATTGAGCAAAATTATTAGATAAAAATAATGTCAAAGACACATAAGCGAGAGCAACAAATAAATGCGAAGAAACGTGGGAATATTTGAAAAAGTTTGACATAATGTCGAAGACAAAACAGTAAATTAGTAATAACTCGATGGTAAAAATAATAATGAGTAAAATTTAAAGTTCAAAGAAAATTATTTTTCGATGTCATATATCGATTTGAACAAAAAAATGAGTTTCACATTTTGTGAGAAATAATTACCTAGATAGGTAAACGCAACTATAATGAATATGAAGAATCACAAGAAAAAATTATTGTAGAATATGCGTTCAACAAAAAGTATGATATGAATTTTCGTTGATGGGCATTGCAAGAACGAATATAAGCCGAAAATTTATTTATTGCAAATACGCCTTGCGAGACAAAATTATATTTTGCGTATGTGCGTGCATACGTATAAATAATTAATTGTTATTAAGAGTATCGCGGAATAGTGTAACAAGGAAGAGAAGTGATGTCATATTGAGCAAAGTTATTAGATAAAAATAATGTCAAAGACACATAGCGAGAGCAACAAATAAATGCGAAGAAAGGTGGGAATATTTGAAAGAGTTTGACATAATGTCGAAGACAAAGCAGTAAACCATATGTATATAAGTTGTGTGCGTTTCATAAAAATCGACACTTTGCTGATATTTTTTGTTAAATGCAACCAAAAATTACATTATTAATGCATTAAATACATATGTAGTCGACTCGACGAAATTTATCTGCTCCGCGTGTCATTGTTCGATTAATTTAGATATTCGTTTGTGCGAGAACAATCGGAAATTTCACCCAACCGAATACTTCTCATAATACCGCAATCGCTCTAATATCGTCGAAGGGCGGACCGTTTCACATACCGCGTTTTTGGCGGTTTCGGAGGCCATCGGAGTCTAGGTAGGTAGGTAGTTGAAATTCAGGTTTTCGAGGCCCGGTTCGCGGGCAGACGCGCTCTCGCTGCCGCTGTCGGCCCTTCGATCCCACTGCTTCTAAATACCGGCCGCCTGTACATTCCGGTACAGGCCCGCTCAAAAATTCTCCCAACTGTCGCGAATACCGCGGTACAACAGCCGAAAACTTATCGGAACGAAAAAGTAAGCTTGACGTGTCGGAATCTGGGTTGCGCAGCGTCCTTTTCTAGGAAAAGCGTGATCCGCACAATTCGCATCACCAACTAGTATCTTAAGTATTTTAAGTTATCCCATTGTGTTTTCGTTGGTAAGAATTAACTTTTTTTTCTTCCAATTTCATTCAAAATTCGGAACCTGTTACGATAAGATTAACTAAAAATTTTAAAGCGCTTTTATGCTACAGAAACGAGTACAAACCACAAAATTCGTACACCTTGTGTATATCAAACATATTCCTTTTCTTTCTTATATATTATATATCTTTTAAATGTTATAATGGACACACATTACTATCGAAGGAACAACGCATCCTAAAGGAAAACAGATTACATGCCTATCATTTCATAAAAAATTCAAAATTTATTACCTGAGGATTACGCACGTAGAGACCATTTTTGTAGTGGTTATTGGCATAAGAAGAACAACCCGGATTTTTGCAATATTATATAAAAAAAAAACATCAAAATTTAATAAATTTAAAAAATTTTCCCTTTTAATAAAAAACTGGTGACAGCGGTGGGATATCTCAAAAAGAAAGGGATATCCTTATTCGTTAGGGAAGCTATTCCGAGAGATACAAAAGACACCATTGCCTTTTCATTATACTACTTAGTTCTGAAATCAAGAGAAGTCAAAATATAATTGAAAACACATTCGATTACGAATTATATGCCTATGTGTGTGAAATAAAAATATAACATAATATAATCTTTCTTTTCAGGAAAATATAATAAAATACTATCAATTCTTCTATACACATATACATGTACTTTTAGACCTATCCTTGTATATACTTACTCCTCTCCAAATATTATCGATACAATTCTCATATATAATTGTAAGCGCCCGGCCTTTAAAAAAATTATTCGGCCGATATACATATATACATATTTTCGCGTTCGAAGATCACTCTTATATTTAAGTACTTCTATACGAATATATTATTGTAATTACTTGTACTACTAATGCTAATGTGAAAACGACATTTATATAATAAGTTTTTTATATAATATTCATATAATAACCGATACAGCTGTAATCGCCGCGGATAATCATTATATATATTGTTATTATTTTTCATATATTAAATAATTAATTAAAAATGAGTCACTCAGACAGTGATAGCGATCATAAGGGAGCACGCGCTACGTATGAAAGAGCAATCAAAGAAATCCGGGAGAAAGAAAAAGAATTAACGGAGCGCACGCGGATGCTAGAAAACATGATGCAGACATTTGTGAATTATTTGCCCAAGAGTAATGTTTCCGAACCTCACGCGACTACGTCAATTTAATCGCCTCCAACTCACATACCAACGCCGAATTTAAATCAACAATCCGCTACGCCTGCAACAAATATGTCGGGATTTTCGTACCCGTCCGCATATCCAAAGTCGTATTTACGCGACGCGCTCGAACTCGTACCGAAATACGATGTGCACAATATACCGGTCTGGCAATTCGCGAGAGCCTGTAAACGAAGCGAAGGAAACAGTACCTCTGGTAGACGAAACTATGTTCGTTCGCATGTTAAGAAATAAATTAACCCATCACGCGTACCTAGCTGTCGAAGACGAAATACACCCTACGGTCGAAAAGTTTCTAGATTGTTTAAAACGTTCGTTCGGGCCTGGAAAAAGTTCAAACTATTACCGCGGACAGTTGAGCATGACATTAAACAAAAACTGGCACAACTTTTGTAAACGCTAAATAATTTCCCAATTGTTCGCATCCTTCACATCGGATGTCTCAGAGGTTGTGTCAAAAATTGAAAGAAAGACCGGAAGTTTCTCTGTACGTAAATGTGAACGTCGCAAAAGAATGACTAATGAAGATACGGAAATTGGTGTTCTCGCGATGGGATAGCTCGTAATCCTCAGATTAGTTCACGACAGATTAAACGTGAGTCTGTTCTGCAATCAGCAGAACGAGTGCTACGAATCTTTGCTCGCCACAAATCTCATCCATACTACATCCAGCCTCCACCAAGAATTACCCGGCATGGATTTTATTAATCATGTCGAATTTTGTCAACTACAGATCAATCTGTCATTTTTTTCTCGTTAAAAGATGTATATTTTCTCACATACATGCAAAACATGTGGTTTCATAAGATAAAGCACCATCGCACCATGTTTTTTTTCTTCAGAAGTATTGAAAACTGTCTTTCCAGAAAAGTGGATTTGAAACAAGAACTGAACAGTTTCTGCCATTTCATATTGTTTTTCCAAGATACCTTGACTGTGATCATTTCATCAAGAGACAGTCTACAATTATACATATTAAAAAGTACATGTCAATTAAAAAAAATCAAGATCTCCTTGAAATGACATCGACTCCACTTAAAAAAATTAACTTCGCCACATAATGCCTTTGATCCTAAACAATCTGATAAATAAAAATTTCATATCTCGGTTCAGTTTCGGAAATATGTAAATTAACTCTTAATTTTCCAATTTGTGTGTATGTGTATGCGTATACACATACATATACGTTGTACGGTAACTCTCACGTAACTGCGAAATACGTACGTCGACGACGGCGAGAAGGAAGATGAGAAAGATGGGAGAAACTTTCGGCGCGTACACCTATTTTTTACATGGCAGGAACAGCAACTTCCATGCTACTCCTGCGGCGGAATGTTCAGGTTCCACGAAAAGAACGGGGGGGGGGGGGGGAGAGAGAGAGAGAGAGAGAGAGAGAGAGAGAGAGAGGTGACCGTGCGGCACGCACGCATACTGTACGGTTTGATTCTCCTTCTCCTCCTCCTTCGTCTGCTCCTCGAGAACGAACGCTCGATCTCCACGTACGGAACTACAAAGACCTTTCGCGTCGTCTCGAATAAATAAGCGTGGGAATCAACAGGGACGTTATCTCTATAGCAACGGATCCGAGCCGTTTATCACGACGTAAGGTTGACGTTAAAAAATAAAAATGTAGCGTTCAAACTGTGTAGAAATTTTTAAAAATTAATTACATTCGGTTTAAATCGATGGAAATTAAACAATAAGTAATTATTAAGAGCAACGAATTCTTCAGATATTTTCTCTTTTATATGATATATTTATGGTCCTCGATAATTACACAGAAAATTTAATTCAATTAAAAATTCAACAAAAAAACTTTTTTTTCAAATATATAGAAAAGGAAGAAGTAGGAAAACACAACAATCACCGGAAATAAGTAAGGGAGACAGGAATATGGATATATTGTTACGCGTGAGACAAGTATAAGTATTACATATTATCATTGACATTAATTTATATAAAATTATATAAAATATGTTAGAGATAAAAAATAAATGAAAAAAAAATATTAATTTAATTATGGAAGAAGATAAATAGATTTTAAGTTACATTTGAGCTTATGTATAGGAGAATTATACATGAATTGACCATGGATAAAAATCGGGAACGAGGATCACAATCCTCGTAGTCGAAAGCACAAGAGAGCTTTTAAGGCAGAAGATCATGTATTTTTAATTTACAATAAAAAACCGACTTTAGCAAGGAATACCTCGGTCCGTATCGTATAATCGAAGTTCTCGATCACGAAAATGTAAAAATTAAAATAGGTAAATTAACGCGAATAGTACACGTAAACCGATTAAGAAAATCACACTATAGCGAACCAGCATGTTATTTGAACGAAGAAGCTCTTGTCCTCCGTGACATGTACGTAGAATTACTGCATCACCCCAGGACGTCACAACCGGTGACGTCGTTCCCGAAAAATATAAGAAAGCCACTCCTAAGAAGCACTACTCTGATCCAGAAAAAAACTTAAGTGAAGCAATTATGGATGACGAAGCAGGTCCATTTACAAACATTTTCAGTGTAACCATTCCAGAGGTAACACCCAAAAGAATACTCCATGGTATTCCTACAAAAACACTGACTCCATCCAAGGACAAAATACTCAGGTGTATTTCGACTTGCTCAAGCAGGTTACAGAATCTGATGTCAATGCTTTTACAATACTCAAGGGTGCAGAAGATGTAGCACGAACCATTGACTGTGATAGAACCAAAGCCTTGTGGAATCGCTTGAACTCATTATTTCGCTACTTAGACCATATTGAACTTCCTGAAATAGCAGGAGATATTTGTTATTACATGTTACACAATCCAGATCATTTAGACCCGTATCTTAAATGTCTTGGGCGAGTCCGACCATTTCTATCAGATCCAGCTACTTGTACGAAAGTTTTAGAAGAAAAAGCCACCCAGCTGTCTAGTGTCTTCGTATCTATGATAGAGGAGTCCAAAGCTCACCAAGATGAAACATTGAAATTTGCTCAACAAGTTTCCCCAATGTTTCAGCCAATTTATCTGGACCACAAGAAGCGATAGAACAAACTGTAGTCAAAGTATCTAAACTAGATATAATACCAATTTAATTATAAATTTTATTTTATGCAAAAAAGAAAGAGAAATTTAGCACATTGTAATCATTAATATTTTGATTCACCCCCAATAGAAGAACAACGTGCATCAACTCTTAGACGACCTCATGATCTTACTCCATGGTATTCCTACAAAAACACTGACTCCATCCAAGGACAAAATACTCAGGTGTATTTCGACTTGCTCAAGCAGGTTACAGAATCTGATGTCAATGCTTTTACAATACTCAAAGGTGCAGAAGATGTAGCACGAACCATTGACTGTGATAGAACCAAAGCCTTGTGGAATCGCTTGAACTCATTATTTCGCTACTTAGACCATATTGAACTTCCTGAAATAGCAGGAGATATTTGTTATTACATGTTACACAATCCAGATCATTTAGACCCGTATCTTAAATGTCTTGGGCGAGTCCGACCATTTCTATCAGATCCAGCTACTTGTACGAAAGTTTTAAAAGAAAAAGCCACCCAGCTGTCTAGTGTCTTCGTATCTATGATAGAGGAGTCCAAAGCTCACCAAGATGAAACATTGAAATTTGCTCAACAAGTTTCCCCAATGTTTCAGCCAATTTATCTGGACCACAAGAAGCGATAGAACAAACTGTAGTCAAAGTATCTAAACTAGATATAATACCAATTTAATTATAAATTTTATTTTATGCAAAAAAGAAAGAGAAATTTAGCACATTGTAATCATTAATATTTTGATTCACCCCCAATAGAAGAACAACGTGCATCAACTCTTAGACGACCTCATAATCTTACTCCATGGTATTCCTACAAAAACACTGACTCCATCCAAGGACAAAATACTCAGGTGTATTTCGACTTGCTCAAGCAGGTTACAGAATCTGATGTCAATGCTTTTACAATACTCAAGGGTGCAGAAGATGTAGCACGAACCATTGACTGTGATAGAACCAAAGCCTTGTGGAATCGCTTGAACTCATTATTACGCTACTTAGACCATATTGAACTTCCTGAAATAGCAGGAGATATTTGTTATTACATGTTACACAATACAGATCATTTAGACCCGTATCTTAAATGTCTTGGGCGAGTCCGACCATTTCTATCAGATCCAGCTACTTGTACGAAAGTTTTAGAAGAAAAAGCCACCCAGCTGTCTAGTGTCTTCGTATCTATGATAGAGGAGTCCAAAGCTCACCAAGATGAAACATTGAAATTTGCTCAACAAGTTTCCCCAATGTTTCAGCCAATTTATCTGGACCACAAGAAGCGATAGAACAAACTGTAGTCAAAGTATCTAAACTAGATATAATACCAATTTAATTATAAATTTTATTTTATGCAAAAAAGAAAGAGAAATTTAGCACATTGTAATCATTAATATTTTGATTCACCCCCAATAGAAGAACAACGTGCATCAACTCTTAGACGACCTCATGATCTTACTCCATGGTATTCCTACAAAAACACTGACTCCATCCAAGGACAAAATACTCAGGTGTATTTCGACTTGCTCAAGCAGGTTACAGAATCTGATGTCAATGCTTTTACAATACTCAAAGGTGCAGAAGATATAGCACGAACCATTGACTGTGATAGAACCAAAGCCTTGTGGAATCGCTTGAACTCATTATTTCGCTACTTAGACCATATTGAACTTCCTGAAATAGCAGGAGATATTTGTTATTACATGTTACACAATCCAGATCATTTAGACCCGTATCTTAAATGTCTTGGGCGAGTCCGACCATTTCTATCAGATCCAGCTACTTGTACGAAAGTTTTAAAAGAAAAAGCCACCCAGCTGTCTAGTGTCTTCGTATCTATGATAGAGGAGTCCAAAGCTCACCAAGATGAAACATTGAAATTTGCTCAACAAGTTTCCCCAATGTTTCAGCCAATTTATCTGGACCACAAGAAGCGATAGAACAAACTGTAGTCAAAGTATCTAAACTAGATATAATACCAATTTAATTATAAATTTTATTTTATGCAAAAAAGAAAGAGAAATTTAGCACATTGTAATCATTAATATTTTGATTCACCCCCAATAGAAGAACAACGTGCATCAACTCTTAGACGACCTCATGATCTTACTCCATGGTATTCCTACAAAAACACTGACTCCATCCAAGGACAAAATACTCAGGTGTATTTCGACTTGCTCAAGCAGGTTACAGAATCTGATGTCAATGCTTTTACAATACTCAAAGGTACAGAAGATGTAGCACGAACCACTGACTGTGATAGAACCAAAGCCTTGTGGAATCGCTTGAACTCATTATTTCGCTACTTAGACCATATTGAACTTCCTGAAATAGCAGGAGATATTTGTTATTACATGTTACACAATCCAGATCATTTAGACCCGTATCTTAAATGTCTTGGGCGAGTCCGACCATTTCTATCAGATCCAGCTACTTGTACGAAAGTTTTAGAAGAAAAAGCCACCCAGCTGTCTAGTGTCTTCGTATCTATGATAGAGGAGTCCAAAGCTCACCAAGATGAAACATTGAAATTTGCTCAACAAGTTTCCCCAATGTTTCAGCCAATTTATCTGGACCACAAGAAGCGATAGAACAAACTGTAGTCAAAGTATCTAAACTAGATATAATACCAATTTAATTATAAATTTTATTTTATGCAAAAAAGAAAGAGAAATTTAGCACATTGTAATCATTAATATTTTGATTCACCCCCAATAGAAGAACAACGTGCATCAACTCTTAGACGACCTCATGATCTTACTCCATGGTATTCCTACAAAAACACTGACTCCATCCAAGGACAAAATACTCAGGTGTATTTCGACTTGCTCAAGCAGGTTACAGAATCTGATGTCAATGCTTTTACAATACTCAATGGTACAGAAGATGTAGCACGAACCATTGACTGTGATAGAACCAAAGCCTTGTGGAAACGCTTGAACTCATTATTTCGCTACTAAGATCATATTGAACTTCCTGAAATAGCAGGAGATATTTGTTATTACATGTTACACAATCCAGATCATTTAGACCCGTATCTTAAATGTCTTGGGCGAGTCCGACCATTTCTATCAGATCCAGCTACTTGTACGAAAATTTTAGAAGAAAAAGCCACCCAGCTGTCTAGTGTCTTCGTATCTATGATAGAGGAGTCCAAAGCTCACCAAGATGAAACATTGAAATTTGCTCAACAAGTTTCCCCAATGTTTCAGCCAATTTATCTGGACCACAAGAAGCGATAGAACAAACTGTAGTCAAAGTATCTAAACTAGATATAAATCCAATTTAATTATAAATTATATTTTATGCAAAAAAGAAAGAGAAATTTAGCACATTGTAATCATTAATATTTTGATTCACCCCCAATAGAAGAACAACGTGCATCAACTCTTAGACGACCTCATGATCTTACTCCATGGTATTCCTACAAAAACACTGACTCCATCCAAGGACAAAATACTCAGGTGTATTTCGACTTGCTCAAGCAGGTTACAGAATCTGATGTCAATGCTTTTACAATACTCAAAGGTGCAGAAGATGTAGCACGAACCATTGACTGTGATAGAACCAAAGCCTTGTGGAATCGCTTGAACTCATTATTTCGCTACTTAGACCATATTGAACTTCCTGAAATAGCAGGAGATATTTGTTATTACATGTTACACAATCCAGATCATTTAGACCCGTATCTTAAATGTCTTGGGCGAGTCCGACCATTTCTATCAGATCCAGCTACTTGTACGAAAGTTTTAGAAGAAAAAGCCACCCAGCTGTCTAGTGTCTTCGTATCTATGATAGAGGAGTCCAAAGCTCACCAAGATGAAACATTGAAATTTGCTCAACAAGTTTCCCCAATGTTTCAGCCAATTTATCTGGACCACAAGAAGCGATAGAACAAACTGTAGTCAAAGTATCTAAACTAGATATAATACCAATTTAATTATAAATTTTATTTTATGCAAAAAAGAAAGAGAAATTTAGCACATTGTAATCATTAATATTTTGATTCACCCCCAATAGAAGAACAACGTGCATCAACTCTTAGACGACCTCATGATCTTACTCCATGGTATTCCTACAAAAACACTGACTCCATCCAAGGACAAAATACTCAGGTGTATTTCGACTTGCTCAAGCAGGTTACAGAATCTGATGTCAATGCTTTTACAATACTCAAAGGTGCAGAAGATGTAGCACGAACCATTGACTGTGATAGAACCAAAGCCTTGTGGAATCGCTTGAACTCATTATTTCGCTACTTAGACCATATTGAACTTCCTGAAATAGCAGGAGATATTTGTTATTACATGTTACACAATCCAGATCGTTTAGACCCGTATCTTAAATGTCTTGGGCGAGTCCGACCATTTCTATCAGATCCAGCTACTTGTACGAAAGTTTTAGAAGAAAAAGCCACCCAGCTGTCTAGTGTCTTCGTATCTATGATAGAGGAGTCCAAAGCTCACCAAGATGAAACATTGAAATTTGCTCAACAAGTTTCCCCAATGTTTCAGCCAATTTATCTGGACCACAAGAAGCGATAGAACAAACTGTAGTCAAAGTATCTAAACTAGATATAATACCAATTTAATTATAAATTTTATTTTATGCAAAAAAGAAAGAGAAATTTAGCACATTGTAATCATTAATATTTTGATTCACCCCCAATAGAAGAACAACGTGCATCAACTCTTAGACGACCTCATGATCTTACTCCATGGTATTCCTACAAAAACACTGACTCCATCCAAGGACAAAATACTCAGGTGTATTTCGACTTGCTCAAGCAGGTTACAGAATCTGATGTCAATGCTTTTACAATACTCAAAGGTGCAGAAGATGTAGCACGAACCATTGACTGTGATAGAACCAAAGCCTTGTGGAATCGCTTGAACTCATTATTTCGCTACTTAGACCATATTGAACTTCCTGAAATAGCAGGAGATATTTGTTATTACATGTTACACAATCCAGATCATTTAGACCCGTATCTTAAATGTCTTGGGCGAGTCCGACCATTTCTATCAGATCCAGCTACTTGTACGAAAGTTTTAAAAGAAAAAGCCACCCAGCTGTCTAGTGTCTTCGTATCTATGATAGAGGAGTCCAAAGCTCACCAAGATGAAACATTGAAATTTGCTCAACAAGTTTCCCCAATGTTTCAGCCAATTTATCTGGACCACAAGAAGCGATAGAACAAACTGTAGTCAAAGTATCTAAACTAGATATAATACCAATTTAATTATAAATTTTATTTTATGCAAAAAAGAAAGAGAAATTTAGCACATTGTAATCATTAATATTTTGATTCACCCCCAATAGAAGAACAACGTGCATCAACTCTTAGACGACCTCATGATCTTACTCCATGGTATTCCTACAAAAACACTGACTCCATCCAAGGACAAAATACTCAGGTGTATTTCGACTTGCTCAAGCAGGTTACAGAATCTGATGTCAATGCTTTTACAATACTCAAAGGTACAGAAGATGTAGCACGAACCATTGACTGTGATAGAACCAAAGCCTTGTGGAATCGCTTGAACTCATTATTTCGCTACTTAGACCATATTGAACTTCCTGAAATAGCAGGAGATATTTGTTATTACATGTTACACAATCCAGATCATTTAGACCCGTATCTTAAATGTCTTGGGCGAGTCCGACCATTTCTATCAGATCCAGCTACTTGTACGAAAGTTTTAGAAGAAAAAGCCACCCAGCTGTCTAGTGTCTTCGTATCTATGATAGAGGAGTCCAAAGCTCACCAAGATGAAACATTGAAATTTGCTCAACAAGTTTCCCCAATGTTTCAGCCAATTTATCTGGACCACAAGAAGCGATAGAACAAACTGTAGTCAGAGTATCTAAACTAGATATAATACCAATTTAATTATAAATTTTATTTTATGCAAAAAAGAAAGAGAAATTTAGCACATTGTAATCATTAATATTTTGATTCACCCCCAATAGAAGAACAACGTGCATCAACTCTTAGACGACCTCATGATCTTACTCCATGGTATTCCTACAAAAACACTGACTCCATCCAAGGACAAAATACTCAGGTGTATTTCGACTTGCTCAAGCAGGTTACAGAATCTGATGTCAATGCTTTTACAATACTCAAAGGTACAGAAGATGTAGCACGAACCATTGACTGTGATAGAACCAAAGCCTTGTGGAAACGCTTGAACTCATTATTTCGCTACTTAGACCATATTGAACTTCCTGAAATAGCAGGAGATATTTGTTATTACATGTTACACAATCCAGATCATTTAGACCCGTATCTTAAATGTCTTGGGCGAGTCCGACCATTTCTATCAGATCCAGCTACTTGTACGAAAATTTTAGAAGAAAAAGCCACCCAGCTGTCTAGTGTCTTCGTATCTATGATAGAGGAGTCCAAAGCTCACCAAGATGAAACATTGAAATTTGCTCAACAAGTTTCCCCAATGTTTCAGCCAATTTATCTGGACCACAAGAAGCGATAGAACAAACTGTAGTCAAAGTATCTAAACTAGATATAAATCCAATTTAATTATAAATTTTATTTTATGCAAAAAAGAAAGAGAAATTTAGCACATTGTAATCATTAATATTTTGATTCACCCCCAATAGAAGAACAACGTTCATCAACTCTTAGACGACCTCATGATCTTACTCCATGGTATTCCTACAAAAACACTGACTCCATCCAAGGACAAAATACTCAGGTGTATTTCGACTTGCTCAAGCAGGTTACAGAATCTGATGTCAATGCTTTTACAATACTCAAAGATGCAGAAGATGTAGCACGAACCATTGACTGTGATAGAACCAAAGCCTTGTGGAATCGCTTGAACTCATTATTTCGCTACTTAGACCATATTGAACTTCCTGAAATAGCAGGAGATATTTGTTATTACATGTTACACAATCCAGATCGTTTAGACCCGTATCTTAAATGTCTTGGGCGAGTCCGACCATTTCTATCAGATCCAGCTACTTGTACGAAAGTTTTAGAAGAAAAAGCCACCCAGCTGTCTAGTGTCTTCGTATCTATGATAGAGGAGTCCAAAGCTCACCAAGATGAAACATTGAAATTTGCTCAACAAGTTTCCCCAATGTTTCAGCCAATTTATCTGGACCACAAGAAGCGATAGAACAAACTGTAGTCAAAGTATCTAAACTAGATATAATACCAATTTAATTATAAATTTTATTTTATGCAAAAAAGAAAGAGAAATTTAGCACATTGTAATCATTAATATTTTGATTCACCCCCAATAGAAGAACAACGTGCATCAACTCTTAGACGACCTCATGATCTTACTCCATGGTATTCCTACAAAAACACTGACTCCATCCAAGGACAAAATACTCAGGTGTATTTCGACTTGCTCAAGCAGGTTACAGAATCTGATGTCAATGCTTTTACAATACTCAAAGGTACAGAAGATGTAGCACGAACCATTGACTGTGATAGAACCAAAGCCTTGTGGAAACGCTTGAACTCATTATTTCGCTACTTAGACCATATTGAACTTCCTGAAATAGCAGGAGATATTTGTTATTACATGTTACACAATCCAGATCATTTAGACCCGTATCTTAAATGTCTTGGGCGAGTCCGACCATTTCTATCAGATCCAGCTACTTGTACGAAAATTTTAGAAGAAAAAGCCACCCAGCTGTCTAGTGTCTTCGTATCTATGATAGAGGAGTCCAAAGCTCACCAAGATGAAACATTGAAATTTGCTCAACAAGTTTCCCCAATGTTTCAGCCAATTTATCTGGACCACAAGAAGCGATAGAACAAACTGTAGTCAAAGTATCTAAACTAGATATAATACCAATTTAATTATAAATTTTATTTTATGCAAAAAAGAAAGAGAAATTTAGCACATTGTAATCATTAATATTTTGATTCACCCCCAATAGAAGAACAACGTGCATCAACTCTTAGACGACCTCATGATCTTACTCCATGGTATTCCTACAAAAACACTGACTCCATCCAAGGACAAAATACTCAGGTGTATTTCGACTTGCTCAAGCAGGTTACAGAATCTGATGTCAATGCTTTGACAATACTCAAAGGTGCAGAAGATGTAGCACGAACCATTGACTGTGATAGAACCAAAGCCTTGTGGAATCGCTTGAACTCATTATTTCGCTACTTAGACCATATTGAACTTCCTGAAATAGCAGGAGATATTTGTTATTACATGTTACACAATCCAGATCATTTAGACCCGTATCTTAAATGTCTTGGGCGAGTCCGACCATTTCTATCAGATCCAGCTACTTGTACGAAAGTTTTAGAAGAAAAAGCCACCCAGCTGTCTAGTGTCTTCGTATCTATGATAGAGGAGTCCAAAGCTCACCAAGATGAAACATTGAAATTTGCTCAACAAGTTTCCCCAATGTTTCAGCCAATTTATCTGGACCACAAGAAGCGATAGAACAAACTGTAGTCAGAGTATCTAAACTAGATATAATACCAATTTAATTATAAATTTTATTTTATGCAAAAAAGAAAGAGAAATTTAGCACATTGTAATCATTAATATTTTGATTCACCCCCAATAGAAGAACAACGTGCATCAACTCTTAGACGACCTCATGATCTTACTCCATGGTATTCCTACAAAAACACTGACTCCATCCAAGGACAAAATACTCAGGTGTATTTCGACTTGCTCAAGCAGGTTACAGAATCTGATGTCAATGCTTTTACAATACTCAAAGGTACAGAAGATGTAGCACGAACCATTGACTGTGATAGAACCAAAGCCTTGTGGAAACGCTTGAACTCATTATTTCGCTACTTAGACCATATTGAACTTCCTGAAATAGCAGGAGATATTTGTTATTACATGTTACACAATCCAGATCATTTAGACCCGTATCTTAAATGTCTTGGGCGAGTCCGACCATTTCTATCAGATCCAGCTACTTGTACGAAAATTTTAGAAGAAAAAGCCACCCAGCTGTCTAGTGTCTTCGTATCTATGATAGAGGAGTCCAAAGCTCACCAAGATGAAACATTGAAATTTGCTCAACAAGTTTCCCCAATGTTTCAGCCAATTTATCTGGACCACAAGAAGCGATAGAACAAACTGTAGTCAAAGTATCTAAACTAGATATAAATCCAATTTAATTATAAATTTTATTTTATGCAAAAAAGAAAGAGAAATTTAGCACATTGTAATCATTAATATTTTGATTCACCCCCAATAGAAGAACAACGTTCATCAACTCTTAGACGACCTCATGATCTTACTCCATGGTATTCCTACAAAAACACTGACTCCATCCAAGGACAAAATACTCAGGTGTATTTCGACTTGCTCAAGCAGGTTACAGAATCTGATGTCAATGCTTTTACAATACTCAAAGATGCAGAAGATGTAGCACGAACCATTGACTGTGATAGAACCAAAGCCTTGTGGAATCGCTTGAACTCATTATTTCGCTACTTAGACCATATTGAACTTCCTGAAATAGCAGGAGATATTTGTTATTACATGTTACACAATCCAGATCGTTTAGACCCGTATCTTAAATGTCTTGGGCGAGTCCGACCATTTCTATCAGATCCAGCTACTTGTACGAAAGTTTTAGAAGAAAAAGCCACCCAGCTGTCTAGTGTCTTCGTATCTATGATAGAGGAGTCCAAAGCTCACCAAGATGAAACATTGAAATTTGCTCAACAAGTTTCCCCAATGTTTCAGCCAATTTATCTGGACCACAAGAAGCGATAGAACAAACTGTAGTCAAAGTATCTAAACTAGATATAATACCAATTTAATTATAAATTTTATTTTATGCAAAAAAGAAAGAGAAATTTAGCACATTGTAATCATTAATATTTTGATTCACCCCCAATAGAAGAACAACGTGCATCAACTCTTAGACGACCTCATGATCTTACTCCATGGTATTCCTACAAAAACACTGACTCCATCCAAGGACAAAATACTCAGGTGTATTTCGACTTGCTCAAGCAGGTTACAGAATCTGATGTCAATGCTTTTACAATACTCAAAGGTACAGAAGATGTAGCACGAACCATTGACTGTGATAGAACCAAAGCCTTGTGGAAACGCTTGAACTCATTATTTCGCTACTTAGACCATATTGAACTTCCTGAAATAGCAGGAGATATTTGTTATTACATGTTACACAATCCAGATCATTTAGACCCGTATCTTAAATGTCTTGGGCGAGTCCGACCATTTCTATCAGATCCAGCTACTTGTACGAAAATTTTAGAAGAAAAAGCCACCCAGCTGTCTAGTGTCTTCGTATCTATGATAGAGGAGTCCAAAGCTCACCAAGATGAAACATTGAAATTTGCTCAACAAGTTTCCCCAATGTTTCAGCCAATTTATCTGGACCACAAGAAGCGATAGAACAAACTGTAGTCAAAGTATCTAAACTAGATATAATACCAATTTAATTATAAATTTTATTTTATGCAAAAAAGAAAGAGAAATTTAGCACATTGTAATCATTAATATTTTGATTCACCCCCAATAGAAGAACAACGTGCATCAACTCTTAGACGACCTCATGATCTTACTCCATGGTATTCCTACAAAAACACTGACTCCATCCAAGGACAAAATACTCAGGTGTATTTCGACTTGCTCAAGCAGGTTACAGAATCTGATGTCAATGCTTTGACAATACTCAAAGGTGCAGAAGATGTAGCACGAACCATTGACTGTGATAGAACCAAAGCCTTGTGGAATCGCTTGAACTCATTATTTCGCTACTTAGACCATATTGAACTTCCTGAAATAGCAGGAGATATTTGTTATTACATGTTACACAATCCAGATCATTTAGACCCGTATCTTAAATGTCTTGGGCGAGTCCGACCATTTCTATCAGATCCAGCTACTTGTACGAAAGTTTTAAAAGAAAAAGCCACCCAGCTGTCTAGTGTCTTCGTATCTATGATAGAGGAGTCCAAAGCTCACCAAGATGAAACATTGAAATTTGCTCATCAAGTTTCCCCAATGTTTCAGCCAATTTATCTGGACTACAAGAAGCGATAGAACAAACTGTAGTTAAAGTATCTAAACTAGATATAATATTAATTTAATTATAAATTTTATTTTATGCAAAAAGGAAAGAGAAATTTAGCACATGTAATCATGTTAATATTTTGATTTATTAGATTGCTGTCATTTGCAAGATGCTTAGTAGAGGATGCTTGGTGCAGAGTTTCGCGAATACAGTATGTAAGAGTATAATAGCTGTATTATATTTTTTATAAAACTCACAACACTCTTAAAAGAGGGTGATATATTTTTTCAAAATTTTTGCTGTCTTATTTGCGCTTTGATGGTGCAATTTATTTGAAACCTAATTAGGACACCCAGCCAACTCGGATTTAATCTCAGCGATGCAGCATTCTGGTACCTGAACAATTCACGCGTTGAGCGAACGAGCAAAGATGATTATAGTCCCTGAATAGCCCAGAAGTATCACCGGCAATCTTAGCATTATCACCATTCCCCGCCACAGAGCGAAGTATAACAAACTATGTTTCATTTTCTCATGATTAGTTAAATCGCATTTAATGTGTAACGAATTTTTAGTGTGGCTAATGTCGCGCTACGAAGTCGTTCCTATTATTGCAGCTTCAATTCCCCTTTTATTTTTTTTTCAGAGAGACCGGATTAGCTGACACGATCATTTAAGAATGCATTGGCTATACAATCTCAGCAAAAAATGAGACTCTTGTTCTAGAAATGTGCAAATGAAAATTCTGTTTTAAAATGTGCAAACGAAAATCTATTGATTAGGTTAATTGAAAACCATTTTTGTAAAAATTAGGGGCTAATGTAAAGTTGGCTCCCCAAAAGTTTTTTAGAATAACTTATTTACTAGAGGTGTGCAAACAAAAATAAAAAAGTGCATTCATGTGCAATCAAATCATCTAAAAAAAAAACAATTATTTTTAATATCGGAGATAGATAGAAGTTGTGAACCATATGATAGCGATTATAGTTCAGAAGGTTTTTGGGTCACAAAACGTCTGCCAAGACGTTATGAAGAAGGAGATAGTTCAGAAGAGCGACATGATATTAACACCTACTATCGAAAACAATATAAAAAAATCATGGTTGACTTCCTCTAACTGAAAATTTAGGATCCGATTTAGTTAAAACGCCGGAAGAATGTAGGAATGCTTCATTGGAACCGGGAACCGCACCTTCAAACATGTTTAAGGATACAAAAAGCGACATGTTAACTCCAACCATTGAGAATAATGTCCAGAAGTCATTGACTTCTTTGTCAAAGATATATGAGTATTTAAAAGAGGATAACTCAATAATAGCAAATTGGAGTTCTCGTCACAATTGGAAATAAAAAATGGAGAAGCGACAAACATAGAAAGACTTTTTAAAAATTGTAGCCTTTAGGGAAACAATAAACCATTACATTACATTACATATTTGAAGGAGTGTCTACTCTCAAATAATAGAATATACTAAAAAAGGAGAACAGAAAATATTATATTTTATCCACTATAATAATTATGATTTTCAAATAATAACTAATAATAAAATTGCAAAACTTTGCGGTCAAAAAGTGTTTTTAACTGAACACTCTAATTTAGCTATCATTAATTACTTGAAAAAATATAATAATTTTATAATTATTTATTTCGCTTTTCAGAAATATTTGATTTTTAATATTAAAACAATACTTTTTTCAAATAATTTTGCCGAAAGATTATTAAAATCTTCCAAATAATACCTTTAAAATTAAAGAAAATTATTGCAATTGTGCTTTAATAGTTGAAGCCGAAAGAGAAGTAATGAAGAAAGAAGAATTAAAACAACAAAGAGAACTTACATTACACTGTCAAAAAATTCAGTAAATTTACACAAATAATAGGTGTAAAAATTACAGAATTGGACAAGCTATATTCCTTACAACAAACCAGACCTTACGACAATCAAGGCCTCCTCAACCACAGCACCTATTGTGACTAAGGCCCGACTATGGCACCCAGTATGGGTACAATTGAGCTCGAATAATTATAAATGATGGGTACTTAAGAGATTATTCCCCAAAGGAGATGATTTACTTGGCCGTCATTTTTGCTGGCATTATTGAGCAAATTCAAGGACGGGGAATTTGGCAAGCCGAATGGGCAAAAGGACAAGAAATGCATCTCTTAGAAATGAGAAGGTGTAAAAATTACATGATTAGTCCTGTAAATATAAAAAATCATGTAATTTTACAGAAATTATGTAATTCCACAAAAATTATGTAGATTTGTCTTTTATTATGTAAATATATCTTATTTTATATGGAAAATTACATAAATGATGGAATATTTTAAATATTTTTATGTAATTATCCAAATTTTTGTAATATTATGAATACAACAGTAATATTCCATGTATCGCTGTTGAATATTACTGTTGTATTGCGTAATATTACAAAATTTCTTTCTTGAGTCCCATAAAATTTCTTTCGATTATTTAATTAACAATGTTCAAATGCGAGATGTGCAACTGCGTATTTTTATACGTTTTGATGCACCGCGAGGTTGTTTAGTTTATATATGGCGCGGAGAATTACAATGTGACATAAGCGCTAAGCGTTCCTCCCTTCATTTAATTCTAATATATTAGTATTTTATATTAAATTAGATATTATATATATAATACCCATATTAGGTGGTAGGATAGATAATTTCATAATAATATTTTATATTTTATACTAGAATAAATTAAAAGTAATTAGTAGTGTTGATTCTTACTAAATTAATCTTTGTTATTTCGTATATTATCTGTTAGTATAATTCTAAATACATATTCTATATTCTTATATCTTTTACTGCTAATATGTATATATAAAATTTAGGTGATTGTATTATAATACACGAGGTATTAGTATATGTATTATAATACATGCATCAAAATACGTATTTTCTATACGTTTGTACAACAAGCATCAAATTCTTCATAAAGCTCGCCTTATTTAAAAATAATCTGTCTGTTTATAAAAATTGTGGGCAACATTTTAATAAATATCTTAATTTTAAGAAACATATTCTTAGATGGCACACAACAGATTATAGGAAATAAACATGCATAACTTATTCTTGCAAAGAAAAAAATTGCAATGCTTATTTTATAAATAGAGTAAATTTTTAATAAGCATTTATATGTATAATTATATAAGATAAAATAAAACTGGGATTTGTTGTGATTACCCAGATTGTTCTACTAATAAAATTTTCAAAACAGTTTTCAGCACTTATACAGTACACATATATAGACATAATTATTCAAATTATAATTTTGATAAGCAAATTATTGCTAATAACAAAGAAGTAATAAATTTTGATACCAGTAATAATTGCAACTTCTTTTCACAAGAGGAAACTTTAAATCAAGGAACTTTTAATCAAAAGTTTTTTTTGTGATGTAAAAAATAGTAAACAAGCTATATCACAATTATACTTAAATTTGACTACAAAATATTTCCTAACAGAATTTGCTCTACAAGCCGTAATAGATGTCATCTATAGTTAAACTTATTCATTAACACTTTATTACGACTTTAAATGAAAGATCTTGAAAATGATATAAAAGAAAAAATAAAGATATGTTTCAACGTAGTAATTTTTTCTTCTCAAATGTTCAAAATTCTGTAAATGGTTGTCTTCAAAATACATATTCGAGAAATATATATTTTCAACAAAATTTTCATATTGTGATGCCTGTACAAATTAATTTAGAATTTGATAATATAATCACAAGCAATGTTCTCATCATTATATTCCAATTTTGAAAACTATAGAAGTATTATTACAAAATTCTGATATTCAACATTTGTGTTTAAATTCGTATAATAATTATAATAGTAATGTGCTTTTTGATATAAAAAATGAGTGTAATAAAAAACAATTTTTTTTTATAATAAAAAAAATGCGTTGCAAATTATATTGTATCAAGATGCATTTGAGATATGTAATCCATTGGGTGCATAAAAAAAATTTAAACTTGGCATATGATGCTACAAAATTTGCCTGCTTATCTCATTGTCAGATCAAAAGTTGATAATATAAAACTTATAATGTTATGTTATGAAAAACATAATGTTCTTTAGTTGAGAAAAAATAACGGAAATTTTAATATATGATTTAAGAAGTTTAGAAAAAGAAGGAATAGATATTTCTGTTGGTAATAGAGACACATTTTTCAACAAAATGTATCGATTGTCGAACAAGTTTCTCATGAATAAATTCTTTCTTCGTCGATAGAGAAAAAATTGCGAAATTAATAACGAACGTATAGAAGTGATATTATTATATTCGTGAAATAAAATAAACTTAACAAACAGTACTTAATCTTGCTAAAAATATAAAATACGATCCACATGAAGGTCGCGATCTACTCGGCGCAAACAAAAGATATGTATAATTTGTGCCCTGCGGCTTACGAAATGAAACGTAATATTGTTTAATCCCTGGCGCATTTAAAAATGCTTTTAGCGATTTTTATCAGCATTAGGATATTATTCACCGATGACATAGTATAGTGTATCTTACGTTACGTAACTGTATTTTTCCAATACATCATAATGCATAAGTATATATTTGTATCATTCAAATATAAATATTTTTCATTAATAGAAAACGAATAATGTTGCAAATATTTATAAAAATAAAAAAAATGTTTCTTATAATTAAATAATTCGTAGATTGTGAAATTTACATCACCCGATAAATGTGCTATTGCGTAAAATATGTAAATTTAGAAGCGCGGAATAGACCAAGGACATGCCAATATATAAAACGCATCACTTTTATTGAATATTAATGTTTTGCAACATTGCAACATATATTGCTTATTTTATTGTAATTTTGTTTGCCTCGAGATAGGATGTCGAGATATATAATATTAAAATTTTTTAATTATTTATTTTATGATTAATTTTTTTGAAACAATAACTACTGTTAAATTTTCAAAGCTAACTGTTAAGTTCTTTTATCATTCGATTAATTTTAAGATCAATCATTACAAGAATTATTCGATCAATCTTACTATCAATCATTACAAGCGAATCGAAATTTTAAAGAATTATCTCCTACAGCGATTTTAATTTAATAGACTATGTGAATGGCAATATTACATAGGATGTTCCATATAATGATTTAAATGTTCCTCCCGTATTTTTTGAAAATAAATTTAATTAAATTTAAAAAAAAATTAATAAGTATTAATTTTTCGAAAAAAGTGTAATATATATTAATTTATATATAAGGAAAAAATAGATCTTGTTATAACTAGAAAAATCAAAAGCAAAAATATATTATGGCACAAAATATCGGAAGCAATAAAGTTGCAGAGCTACAATGTTTCCATAATACAAGCGGATAATAAATCAAAGCATTAAAAAGATCACATAAAAATACGGTCATAAATAACAAAAAAAAACAGCTGAAATTGATAATCATGTTTTTACGAAACGCAAGTATTACTGCAAGATTTATGAAGAATTGTTAGAAATCTTAAAATCTTTAAAATTGTCTGCTTACATTTGTTCATCCTCGCTTGTCCTAGTTCAGACTAGTTTAATTATAGTGCAAAACCAATGCAGCGATAAAAAAACAAATCTCTTATCACAGTAAATCAATAGCGATATTTGAGTAATTTTAAATTTTTTTATACCAATCAGTTCGATAAAAATATACGCCAAATTTTTCGAATATATTTTCAGTATTTTTACGTCGAAAAAAAATCTTCGAATAAACCATCGCAAATATGCTTTTAGTCGTTCGATCTTTCTAGCTCTAGTTCTAACTTTTTCTTACGTTAAATTCTCCGATTCAAATTTTATTTCAATTTAGAACTATACTCTATTATAAATTAAATTATGAGTCCAATTACACTTGTATTCTAATTTTAAATTCAATCTTGCGTAATCAAATGCAATGCTAAAGGATTTCTTATTTTGTATTAATTCAGTATTTAACTCAATGACGCGTATATTTAAATCAAGCATTCAAACGGTTTTTCTATAGAAGTAAAAGGTGAGATATTAACAAAGAAACTATGCAACAAACAGATATTTTTGAAGTATTTTTCTTTCTTTTCAATCAATGATGATTATATTTTCAAAAAGCTCTTTCAGTTTACCATTGATATATCGATTGTCAAAACACTACCATCGTACAACATCACATATCACATCGTAATAGAATCCAATTAATAAAATTCATAAATTCTATAATTATATAATTCGAAATTATATCCACGAACAAAATTGCATCGCTAAAAAGATGATAATACAAAGAGAATTACAACTGGAAAACTATTACTTTTGAAAATCAATATTTTCAAATTGTTATTGCTGTTGATTAATTTGCATATTTACTAAAGAAACTATACACATATATAATGTTAATTTAAAACATTAATTTTGTTCTTAAATGTTTAGAATAAAATTAATTTCATTCTAATCTTCTGTTTTAATGAAATGGACCGAGAAGTTTCGTGTGCAGAAGGGATTATTGCCTTATAATATTTTCTATTCTTTATACCAAGAATGTTATAAATAAACGTAAAATGTTTCTCTATCAACTCCATTCTATGAGGTAGTCGAATGCTTGATCTAGATATGTTTACGTCCTTGCTTTATTAAATTCCATTTTAATTTCTCTGAACTCTGAACATTATTAAATTCACCCTCTTGCATAGTTGACACCCTTTGGCAGAAACTCAGAAAGGATCTCTGTTTGACTTTTGTAATTGAATTCGGTAGTGAGAACTCCGGCGTATTGAGATCGTGAGAGAAGTGACATTAATTCAGGCAACCAAAGATTCTCATCAATATAAGGCCTTCTACATAATGATGCATAACCGTTATTTTCTTCATACTTATTTTAAGAAAGACTATTAAAAAAATGACGATCAGGCGCTTATAATCTCAATTTTTTCCAAATACATCGACGGTCAAAATTATTTTTCTTTACACAATAAGAATAAATAAAAATTAAAAATGCATAAAATATAAATTGTGTGGGGGGGGGGGGGGGGGGAGAGAAATCCGCGTTCCTGTATAAATATCTATCTCCGATCATCTAGCTGAAACGGCTTCGCGGCTTACATTCGTATCTCGAGATACATACGTAGGTTCGTCGAGTGTCATCCTACGCTCGATTGTCGCGAGATCCGCCTAAGGTAGTCAAGAACAACTGAGAATTCACTGTGCATGCTTTGTACGTGTTTCACAACAAGCCATATAAAGAAGCAGTCTCACGATCGGTTCTTCGTTGCGGCGACGCGATCAAATTAACTTCATCTCTCTCGTAAAGAAGAATATAAAATGCCAAATAGCAATAATACAGGTTCATTTGTATTAGATTTAATTGATTCATGCGGATATAAGCAGAGCCGATTTGCTGTGAAGCTATCTTATTCTACTATCAGGGGTAGAAGGCAGATTACTCAAGAATTTTTCTAGAATATTTTCACGTGCGAAAGGATTTTTTTCTTCGACAGATCGAATTTTTGCGCACGCTGTGCGCAATTGACACAGGATTTATGCGACGTGTTCCAATCTCAGCCTTTCAATACTGCATTGCATCACTGACCTTCGTACGTATGATTAAACTGTTAGATAAGAACGTGCGACACACGGATAAAGTAGCTCGTAAAGAGATGTGTATTCTTTTGTATGCGCCTTAAAGGAGAATCTATGAATCAATGTGTTTCAGAAATATATCCCTTGCAACATTAAGAACAATTCATAGTGTTTTTTTTTATTTAATTCTACTTGTGCAATGTACGAATAAAAATGATAGAATTTGGATTAAAAAGAAAAAGGGCACAATCAAATTACAAGAAGGATACAAATGTCAATATGAGACATTTAAGACGAGTACTAAACATGAAATGGCCGTCTATTTTCCAAGAGCTAATGTCAATATATATTTGATAATATAAATATTCATAAAATTGCAGAACAATTATGTATAAAAATATCTGAAAAAAGATCTCGCACAAAACTGCATAAATATCTTTTTTTTTTTACGAGATAAAGACAATGTCAAACTTAAACCAACAGCATTAATGATTCATCAACAAGATTTTCCAAATCTTTTTCATATTGCACTCCATATTGCTGTCTCATTACTATACTGTACTCATTAACTAGAGATAAGAGCAACTATCGATTAATTATCGAGAGGAGCGTGCTTATGCGAAACATCTGATCGAAGAGGGGTGATGACATTTGTCGATTCAATCTGTTAAATCATCATCACGTCTCTTATTATATATATATATATATATATATATATATATATATATAATATATATATATTTTTTTATTTATTATATACATATATGTATATTACATATATTTTTTTTATTTATAATCTTTATATATATATATATATATATATATATATAAGATTATAAATAAAAAAGAAAAAATTTTGTTTATTAAAAATAGTCAAAATAAAAATAAAGTTCGAGGCAGCAGTATGTGAAATTTTATCTTAATTGCGTGTCGTTTTTTTATTTGACTTGGCCCAAGTGCTATCGATTGTCACCCGCATTTCGTGATTTCCGCGTTTGTCTCGATGATCGTACACGATGATCGCAATTTCGCGCGTGCAGAAAAACCTCAGACGCGCTATTTCGTTTTTTTTCCCCTAAATTTCCAAAGTTCGTCGAATATGCCGTCGAAATTTCTCGAGGCGTGTGGAGACCCATGAAACTCTCGTCGTTTAATTAATCTAGCAATCGTCGATCGTCCGACGCGCGACGACCGAATATAATATCGGAAATATTGTATATGTTTGCGCTCGAGACGGTCGCTTTCTTAGGGAGAGGAAGCTCTCTCTCTCCTCGAGGGGATTCCCAAATATGTACCGTCTTCTTGGGAAACGATGTCCCTCGAGAGCGAGCGCAGTTTGCTTTTCCCATCCTACGAGAAAGGGGAGTCTCGAAACGAGCTAACGCTATCCGCCGACGACGACGGCGACTTCGTCGTCGTCGTCGTCGTCGTCGTCGAAGATGCCGAAGACGCTCGGACGACTTCGACATCGGAGTGTTCGGAGTGACAGCAAGAGACTTACCGCCTGCGGCAGAAACGTGCGCGCGAAAACGAGGTTGTCCTTGAGCCGCCACGAGGGGTCGCTGTCGCCTTGGTAACGATCACGATGACGTTGACGGCGTTGATCCCGAGCACTCTGGCACGGAAAAAGCCATCACCGCACTGTGGCCATGTGCCACAGGCCAAGATTCAGGATACTGAGCTGCGGCAGGTCCATGATCCGACCTAGACCGCTGGTGGTGATCTTGGTGCAGCCGTACAGGTCGATGTACTTGAGGTTCTTCATGCTCTCGGCGATGATGTACAGGCCACGATCGGTGAGCCGGCTACACTGGCCGATGTTAAGGGTCTCCAGGTCGTGGAGGGTCTTGGCGATCTTGCAGATACCCTCGTCGCTGATCTGGCAGGCGGACAGCGACAGGATCTTGAGATTGAACAGACCCTGGGAGATGTGCACGAGCGCCTGATCGCCGATCTTGTCGCAGAACGACACGTCGAGGGAGGTGATGCGACTACCGCCCTCGGCCAGATACGCCATACCGATGTCGGAGATGTTGTCGCACGAGCGTAGATTGAGCTCGCGCAGACTCGGCATCCTGGCCAGATGCTTGACCCCGGAGTCGGTGATGCACACGCAGAAGGACAGGTTGATGGACTTGAGGGTGGTGAGACCGAGCGACACATGCCTGAGCGCCTCGTCGCTCAGCCGTTGGCAGTCCTGCAGACTCAGATGCTCCAAGGCGAGGTTGCCGTCCGCGGTCTCGCGATTCAGACCCGCCAGATGAGCGATACCCATGTCGGACACGTGCCAGCAACTTCTCAGATCCAGCCGCTTGAGCTTCTTGAGACCCCACGCGATCAGCAACAAACCGGTGTTGGTGATGTTGCAGCAACCGCCCAGTTCCAGGTGCTCGAGATTCTTCAGGTATTGCGCTATTCTGCTGATCGAGGTGTCCGACACCTGTTTACAGAGGGAAAGATTGAGCTCGGTGAGGTACGGATACTCCTGGCCGAAGGCGTTCGTGAGACCGGCGTCGGTGATGTTGTAGCAACCGGACAAATTGAGCGCCTCGAGATTCGGCACGCCCTTGAGAACGTCGTTGATGCCGCGTCGCGAGGACAGGACCTGCACCCTCTTGACGCCGCGTCGCACCAGGCTGGCGAACAACGCCGGGGATTGTTTCTTCAGGTGCAGCCTCGCCTCGACCCCTCGCCAGACCGAGCGGTAATAAGCGGCGTCGCGCCACGCGGTGCACACCTGCGCGGCTCGTCCCTTGTCGCACACGTCCAGATAGCTGAAGATGAGCGCGAGGATCTCCGGATAGAGGCAGGACACGTGGGTGCTGGCTGCGGGCTGGCCGTGAGTAGCCGCCTTCCCGCGCTGGTGCACCTGATGCGGGTGCAGCTGATGCCGGGACGAGATACCGCCGCCCTGGCCGATCGTAAAAGCCGGCAGATCGCGCAGACCGCCGCTGCCGCCGTTGCCGTCGGTGCCGTAGTGTCGCGCCGCGCCGCCCGAGTTGTGCTGAAGGATTCCCTGGCTCTGCGGCGTCGGTATCGCCAGGTGCGGCTGATGCAGGTGATAGAAGTGGCCCGGGCGATGTAGCAGCGTCGTGCCGCCGCTCGGTGTCAACGGCACCGGGAGTTCCGTCATCAACAGCTGACTCTCCTCCATATCGTCGCCGTCGTCGTCGTCGTCGTCGTCGTCGTCGTCGTCGCCGTCGTCGTCGACGTCGTCGTCGTCGTCGTCGTCGTCGACGCCGCCGCCGTCGCCGCCGCCGCCGCCGTCGTCGTCGTCGTCGTCGTCCTCGTCGTCTCCGTCGTCGTGTTGACCGTCTTGCGACCCCGTCGCCGCTGTTCCTGCTGTTCCCGCTGCTGCTGCTGCTGACGCGCGTCGAAGTCTTACACGCGGCGATCCCGCCGCCGCGGCGATCGACGACGAGCGAGCGATCGTCGAGCGCTCGTCGTGTCCTTGCCCGTCGCGGTGATGATTATTCTCCTCTATCTTGAAATATATCTTGCTTCTCGCCTCTCGCTACTCTTCTTCCACTTCCTTTCGCGTATCTTCCACCTCTCTAATCCGATCCTCGTCGCTCTCGGTCGCTACGACGCGACCTCGGTAACGGCATAACGAGCGTTCTTTTTTGTTGTTTTGTTTTTTTGCAGCGCGAAACGATCGCGCAATTTCTACGACGACGACACGTATCCAACGTGACGACGAATGTCACGCACCCACATGCGCGTGCGCGCGCACTCGAGAATCTCTCGCTATCGATCGCGGCTATCGATCGTCGCGATATCACCGCGTCGACGGACGATCTACGACGCCGCGAATATGTGTGTGTATGTGTGTAAGGGAAGGGGGAGGGGGGGAAGGATTTATCTCGCGGAATCGAGGATGAGATCTCGTCGGCGATATCGACGGAAAGCAAAGAGATACGACACACGCGACTTTGATATCGTCGACGGAGCACGATACGCGCACATATAACACGATATACACACACACGCACGCACGAGACTTCACCCGAGAGAGTTACTTTTCACCAAAGTACCATTCTCTCGCGCGGCGTATGCAGAAAAAAAAGAACGCACTACATCGCGTTTAACCTCTCTGTCTGAAACTCCTTTCGTTCCTTCTTCGTTCCTTACAGTCGCGCCTTTCAGTCCTACTCGCGCGCCCGAGAGTCTCTTTCTCTACCTCGACTACGTGTATCTCTATCTCGCTCTACGTCGCTCTCTTTCTCTCTCTCTCCTTCTCATGCCCGCTCGCCCCGCCTCGCCTCACCGCACTCGTCCGCGCACTCCATCTTCGTCGCGCGCACCGCAGTCACTTCCTCCACCCTCTCGCTCTGTCCCGTGTGGCCGCGACGACTGGCCGACTCTTTTTGCACGCGAGACGACTACACTACGAACGACTGGCGTATAATACCGGGGTCGCTTACGCGCGCTTCTTCCGGCGGACGATAGGGCAGCGCACCACAAGAGAGAGAGAGACCAACGCGGAACACTCTCTCTCTCTCTTTCTCTCTCTCACGTATACGACGCGTGTATATGCGTGCACGTATGTACGTATAACGAGAGATATACGTCCGTATGTGGAAAAAAAAAGTATGGATGAAAAGCGTCGAGCGACAAGCGCGCGCTCCTCGCTCCTACCGTATGCTGACCGCGTCGCGCGATACTCCTCTCCGCCGTGTTGAACGTCGCCCGTAGACGTCTACGATGTCTGCCGTGTCCGGGTCACTCATCCGCGGGACGCACACCCGCTAGAGCGACACTACGACAAACTGTGAACCGGTGCGCTGCCAGCCGCGGACTGTTGTTCCGTCCACCCGAGCGTAGATGTCGTGCCGTCGTTCCGTCCGGCACAGGCGGAGCGAGCCCCGCTGATTGGTCCGCGGCCGCGTCACGTGACCGTACCGGCGAATATCGATTCGGGTTGCGCTGCGGCGGCATTTTTAAGTTTTCGTTGCGGCGGCTGGTCGGGCGGGCTGAGGTCCGGGGGAGGGAAGAGAGAGAGAGAGAGAGAGAGACACCGTGTATCCTCCCCCCTCTGCCACCCTCCCCCCGACCACATTGCGCGTGAGAGACTATCTCGCTTGCCCTCGGAATGCCGATTCGTTGTGTGTTCGATATATCAAATAAACTCAAATAAACACTGAATTCTTTCTCTCTCGATTTTTTTTCCCTGTCATTTCTTCCGCGCGCAAACGATTTTCGTCAGAGAATTTTCGAAAGTTCGAGGGGGCCTCCGAGACGCAAGAGATAATCTTTTCTTATCCGTCGTCTATTTTGCGCTCGACGAATATTTCAATCGGTTGCCATCGATTGAAGATTCTTCTACGTCTCGTTCAATCGACGGTTGCGAACGTTCGCAAGCGTTGTTTGGTCACGATTATATTTCCTTTTCAGATTTTACAAAAGAAATAGACACATCGGGGAAAACAAATATCTCGACGAGCCGCTTAAAATGACTTTGGAGAAAATAATAAAAGCGATAAATATTGAACGTAAATATTGAGACAAGTTGAGACATAAAGGGCGAGCACAATAGTATCATTGTCATCTCTTTTTCAAGCAAGCTAATCTCAAACAAACAATAAATCATTGTGTATTTTCACACATTTCAATCTGAAAAACGTTTCGCTTGTCAAGGGTACAAAATGACCCCGTATAATGAGTTTAAGCAATTTACGACACAATGTGTAAACATATACACACGATTTTTATACCGATTAATTGTAATATATGATTTAAATAATTATATAATATTCGATATATACAATTTTTACATTATATATAAAGTACGCATTGATTGGATTTTTTTTTTAAATCTCCGCTCGCTTGTACTGGCACGAACTGGAATGTTTAAGCAGCGCGATTCTACGATTCGACTTATGACGACGATTTGCACGCTAATTAATGAAATTGCACGATCGTGCTGCACATTCGAGATATCAGTAATGCATTTCGATCGATCCGAAGCATACACGTGTGTAGCCTGAAGAAATTGCGAACGCATATTTATAGATATAACATTCTCGTTGAGAAATTTATATCAATAATTTTTCCTTAGTATTGCACATAATATAAATAATGTCCAAACAATTAAGTATAATAATAATAACATAATAGTGTATGATAATTTCATTGACTGCGATTGATAAGTTATAGAAAACATCGGATATGTACAAAACGCACGTAAAAGACGAGACGACAGCAAGAATGTTATCATACAGTCTATCTCTAACGAATAATAGCGTATACAAGATTTTCGTCTAATTATATTCTATATCGATGAAACGGCTCTTCGGAATAATATATATATATATATATATATATATATATATATATATATATATACATTATATTCGTTTAAAAAAAAATCATGCAATATACATTTTTTTAAATAATTTAGAAACAATTTTAATATAATATTAAGAATCATTACATACATAAAGCTCTCTTGAAATTATCCCTTTGCTCTTTCTTTCTTTCTTGCGCGCATATCCATAACTATTTAATTAATAGCGTTTCTCCTTGTTTACATTTTAGATTATATAAAGAAAGAATATGTATATACAGTCCAATTTGAGCAGAAATTGTTTAACTCAATAGAGATAGGAGTGAAAGCAATACTTATTTAATACATACATGTAGATTCCTATTTATTTATAATCGTACGTATGTATAATAATATTACAACGTCGTAACTGTATAACAGTAAACAAGATGAATATGCTCAATTGAAATACTTTGTGAATAATATGCCACTAAAACTGGCAAGTAGAGAATATGTACACATTTTGTAGGATGCCGCTTTATTGCCTCTAAGGGAGATATGTAATTGATATTAAACGAAAAAAAAAAAGAGGAAGAGAGAAACAATGGTTAATAATATTAATTACAACAATTATAATGGGGGGGGGCAGACAGTAGGTAAGTAGATACACGCAGCAGTATTACAGTGGCAGCTGGCGACACGACATTATCTTAACTATTATCACAGATTAATACAGACAGCTTCTGTCATAGCTGGACATGACCGATCTCATTATTCGTATTTTATCGTCTTGCTATCTACCCTTCTGCAATAAATATTTAACTGTGTGTATGTGGGCGTATGTGTATGTTCGTCGCAAAATGCATGAACAATTTAAAGTACTTTTTTTTCTGCGTATTTATATGTATTACCCGAGTATATATAAAATTCAGACGCGTAGATATAAACTTGTTTCTTTTTCTCGTTATAGAGCCGCTATTATGCATGTAAACACACGTTAGACCGTATATAAAATTAAAAAGTGACATATATAATACTGTTGAATATTTTATTGATGCGCACAACTAAATACTGTGTATTCCGATGTCTTGGAAGTATATAATAAGGGGCATATATATATATATATATATATATATATATTTATATATTCTACTGGAGAGAATTTATCACTTTCAATTATTAGAGAAGATTGCATCTAGTAATTTCATTAAAGGCGTTTAAAAAACTTTTCTCTCTAAAAAATATTTCTAACTGTTGTTCTCATATATGCGCGAATTGTTTGCTCAAAATCCATAATTACAAAATTTTAGTGTAAAAGAAATTTAATTATAAAATTTATAAGAAAATTATAAATATGCTTATACTGTAAATTTCATAAATCAAAAATCGCAATTGATTTTCAATTTGTTATGACAATCTTTTGAACATGGTAGAAAGTATATCGAATTTCATATGACCAAGCAGTTTTTTTGTGTAGTTTTCAAACAGTATGCAGTCTTTTTTGTATATCAGTTAATACATTCAATTGCCTTAATGTCCGATCAAATCTTTTAGAGTGCAAAGCGTCATCAAACTACAGGAACCTTACATTTTACTAAAATGTTCTACAAATTATTTGGATTAGCTAATAATATCCGTCGTTTGTTCAAGAAACTTTAATCCTACTCACTTTAAATACAATTTATTTAAAATATGGTAACTCATTGTCGAATGTGCAGCAAAACTCTATGCAATAACCAAAAATTAGCGAAGATGCTTTGAAGGAGCGTTCATTAGTTACATTTTATTTGATTACGTGATATGAAACGCGCGCACGTTGTATGATAATAATTTTAATATTGTGGATGTGTATATGTGTGAGAAGTTACCCTTTCGTAAATAATACAAATGAATAGGCCTTTGTTCTTAAACGCAGCACGCGAAAGCACAAAAGGAATGTCGCGTAGACAATCGTTTTTACTAAATAAGCCCTACGCGTTCGCTCGATATTTAAATATGATATATACTAACGTCAAAAGTGTATACCTTTTTTTTTAGTTAGCATACAATCTTAGGTATCATAATTGGAATACAAAACTCACAAAAAAGTGTTAGAAAATATCAGGGTTTCCAGCGTCTCATGTCCGCTACTGATACTAACACATGCTCTCTGTTTTATTCTGTCCTAATTATCGTATGAAATAATATTTTGTGAATAGGGAGTAGCATGCTTATACAACGCTCGCTAACAACATTTTTTCCTGTGCTGTTTTGTGCTTTTCCTCAGATTGACTGTCTCGTTGGTCTGTATGGCTTGCCGCTCCTTGCGCTCTTTTTTGGTCCGCAACACTTGTCGCGTTATTGCCATGAACATCTGCAAAATAATCGCATTATTGTAAATATCATCCACCAATTTATTTACAAATATCCTTAAACTTTGACGAATTTGCTTATTATATATAATAAACAATGGAGCAATAATGAAATAGAGCTTAAAGTTTAATCTATTAGAGTTAATTAATAAAAAAAGAGAGAAATTAGGGCGATGTACATCTTCAACATTAATGTTGTCCTTGGCGGAAGTTTCAAATAACTGTATCCCCATTTGATTGGCGAATCTTTGTGCGTCTTCCGTTAACACCACTTTCTGATTAGGTGAGTCGTTCTTATTTCCTACAAGTACCCTGTTAACCACATCACAATTCTGTTCGATTTCATGCAACCATCGCTTAACGTTCGCGAATGTATCACCGCTGGTTACATCATACACAACTATAACGCCGTGTGTCCCCCTGTAGTAAGTCGAGGTTATTGTCCGGAAACGTTCTTGCCCAGCGGTATCCCAAATTTGCAGCTTTACCCGCTCACCGTCTATCTCCACAGTTTGTATTTTAAAGTCCACTCCTATTGTAGTTATATAACTGCCGTTGAAAGTATTGTCGGCGAATCTCAGAAGTAGCGAGCTTTTACCTACACCTTAAAGACAAAAAAGTGAATATATTATTTACATGTGTATTAAAATGTTTATAAAAATAGTTTTCGAAAAAAAATATACAAAATTACATTAACATTATATAATGCTGTGACAAATATATTTTTCCATATATTTTTTTGTACCACACATATAATTATTTATTTAACTTACGACAACTGATATCAATAATGTATGTATCGAGTAAAAAAATATGTGTATAAATATAAATTTTTTATCGCCACAAACTAATATATTAATAATGAAAATAATTGATTACGAGAAACGAATAAGTGATAAAAAGTGCGCTGATAAGTATCTCTTTGTCATTTCATTATCTCGTATGATTTCTTTCTCCTTATATATTGCAATATGTCACCGCTCTAAATCCACCCTACAGGAAGAACAATTTTCACATCATGAAATCTAAGCTATGCCAACAGTGCAGTCGACAGTCAATGTGTATATATCATCAGACTCATCATTTAATAAACTGACTCTACTAGTAATGATAGGCGATCATCAACGACCCTTGACGCATAAAGACTGCGCGATCTGTCATTTTTTCCTCCGATTTCTTACACTACCAGAAATGAAATTTATCGAAGAAAAGAGAAAAAGAGAGAGGCGGAGAGAGAGAGAGAGGCGGGGGGGGGAAGAGAGAGAGAGAGAGAGAGAGAGAGAGAGAGAGAGAGAGAGAGAGAGAGAGAGAGAGAGAGAGAGAGAGAGAGACACGGAGGAGAAAAGCGCGGCTGACAGAGATCTCTTTAATTGCGTGTCTCACGTACAGTATGATGATGCTGTGTATGTGCATGTGCGTATATTTACCGCTGTCCCCTATGATGAGCAGCTTGAACAGATGATCGTATTCTCGGGCCATCTTATAATCCACGTACACTCCTCTCGATGCCGCGCCTCGTGGCGAGGAAAACGTAAATACGCGATGCGGCTCTCTTTCTTTCTTTCTCTCTCTCTCTCTCTCTCTCTCGCGCGCGCGCGAGATGATGATCTTTGCCCGATGATCAGCCCGAGAAACGTTTTCACGGGCGTGTGTATATAATACGTGAGAGAGACGAAAAACGGTATACTACCCCCGCGCGATCTTCGGCAGCGAAGAAACTCGCGACTCGTCCGGATCGGAAGACGACTGTGATATCAAATGACCGCCATGTTTATACGCCGCGGTATCACCATTCATTATCATCACGACGAGGAAAAAAAAAAAGGCTCTCCGCGTTCTCTCCCTCGTTTATAACGCGACGCCCATCCCATATCAAATTGTCACCAGCCTGTCACCGACCGCCATCTTGCTTTTTCGTGATATCTCGCGCAGGCGTGTTTTCAACGCCGGACGTTGAAAACGCGGCTCGCACGCGATTGGCGGATTTTGCTTGCGCGCGTCAGCTGTGCGGCTGTCAAATCCTGTGGCCGAAACTTTAGAAAACACTTGGTGCACAGAAAGAGTGAAAATAAAAAAACGAGTATATAAATTCGGTCGTTATTACAAACAGAATTTCGATTCAAAATTGACACGTTCGACGGATGTGAGAAAGAAAGGAGGAGTGTGAACGATCTTGAGAAAATAATATATCAGTTTGTGAGAAAGATGAACAGAGAGTATAGGTTATTACAAATCCAAACAGAGATGAAATGATCATTTTAATAAACTAAATAGAAATCAATCAAGGGTTTCTATCGAATAACTGTGTACTGAGATAGTTTTATTAACAAAAAAAATCAAAATGAACAAATTATGACAAATTTATGGTATACACGCATTGCAAGTATTTGTATTAATAGTGTAATGACAATTTTTTAAATCAACGATAAGGAAAGATGTGAGAAAATCTTAACAATGAGAATTATTTTTATAATACTGTATATACTGAAATATCTGCATATAATATAAACTTCGAATGTTGCATATATCCCATGCAGACATGACAGTTTAATGTCACAGGGAATATTGGAATATTGTCTAGTGTATGTGAGATTTACAGCATATATATCTTCTGACAATATTCGATAAAACGTACAGGATGGTACTTCCGACACGTAAAAGCAACAGAATCTCGTACCATCATCATAATATCTTTGTGATATGTTTGTTAATATTTGTACTATTTATCGTTTTGATATCAGTGTACCATATTTTCAAATTTGGCAATACACAGAAACATTCCGAGCATATTCCTATAACGCTGAATGACATAAATGCTCTACCCACTCAAGCATTATCCACCAGTTTGGTTGCAAGCAATGCAACCAATTCTTCCTGCACATACTTCACTTGTTTCAATGTATACCGATGCGGCAGCCAGGGAAATAAACTTCTGGTATACGTCTATCCACCTAAGATATATTTAGACTCTGCTGGTAGACCAATAACGAATCAGATGACAAGAGAGTTTTATCAAATTCTGAACGCTATTATCAACAGTAAATTTTATACTTCTAATCCTTATGAAGCTTGTATTTTTGTCCCTTCCATCGACACTCTCAACCAGAATAGATTGAGATTGCAAGAGGTCTCTCGAGCATTAAGATCATTACCTTTGTAAGTTTCATCTTAATCGTTGTAACTTTTAACAATTTACACTTTCTATTAATAGAATTTGTTATTATGTATGTAGCTGGAACAGAGGAGAGAATCATCTAATTTTCAACATGGTGCCTGGAAATGTGCCAGACTACAACACTGTTATCGACGTGCCAGTGGGAAGAGCGATGATTGCAGGCGCTGGAATGTCATCTTTGACGTACAGACCTGGTTTTGACATTAGTTTACCAGTCTATAGTCCACTAGTAAACAATCTCAAGACAAATTACAGTAATGCAAGGTAATTTTATACATATATATGTATTGGTGTAAAGAATATGTAGCTGTAAGTTACACATACTCTTTCTTAAAAACAATTATGTATTTTCTTTACACCAATTGATTCCTCTCATTATTTTCTGTATAAAAATATTGAGGTAAGATCATCGAAAAATGATTTTTTTTAATGGGACACCCTGTATATATATATATATATATATATATATATATATATCACTGATTTTTTTATAACATGTGTATATAATACATTTGTAATAAGAATTATTTTGCATTCCAGAATATGGTTAGTGATGTCTTCGCAAATCAATTTTAATACTGCTTTTGAACAAGATTTAATGGAATTAAAAACGACATATCCAAAAGACATTCTAGTATTAGGTCCATGTCTACATTTTAATCCCATGAATAATACAATACGTTGCGTCGGTGAGAGCATATACAAGTATCCTGATATCATGCAGGTAATATATTTATAATATAATTATCGCAACAATTTAGTTTTCTTAATATATAAATGATGGAAATCTTTTTTTCTCAGTCGGCAACGTTCTGTTTAATAATCCGCGGCGCTAGACTTGCCCAAAGCGCACTTTTGGACGCAATGGCAGCTGGGTGTATACCTGTGATTATAGCCGATTCTCTAATGATGCCATTTCATGATGTAATCGATTGGACTAAGTAAGCAATAACATAGATTAAAATCTGTAGTATCTGTTTTGTGATACGCAGTTATTTTTTTAAATTAATTTTTGCTTCTCTTTCGTTACTCTCTCAGGGTTGCTGTTTTTGTACGCGAAGTCGACGTTTTATTAATAATACAACTGTTAAAAAAGATATCCCACCAACGCATCATGGAGATGCAGGAACAGAATGCGTGGCTCTACAATCGTTATTTCAGTTCAATGGAAAAGATTACGGAAACTACATTAGAAGTACTCACGGATCGCGTATTTCCGCATTTGACGCGAGATTACACATATTGGAACATGCCATCTTATAAGGTGGACTTATGGTTAATGAAAGAGTTGTTGAAAGAAAACGTTGAATTTTTCATACATCAAATGAATGGTTTCTTTTATAGGGGAAACCTTCACCACTCTTTCTACCAGTAACTGCTCCTAAAACACGCGGCTTCACTGCTGTAATATTAACATATGACAGACTGGAGTTGCTGTTTTTACTAATTAATAAACTTGTAAAGGTACCAAGTTTGTCTAAAGTTCTGGTAATTTGGAATAATCAGCATAAAAATCCACCGCCTTGTAAGAAATTTGAAAATATTCTTGATTTGATCTTGATTTTATGCCTTTAATCTATTTTTATACATGTTATATATATTTATACATTAATTTTATTACATTCTCTTTACGACATAATATTATGCAGCTATGAGATGGCCGAAAGTGAATAAACCATTAAAAGTAATCCAAACGAAAGAAAATAAGTTGTCGAACCGATTTTACCCATACGATGAAATTGAAACTGAGGCAGTATTATCGATAGACGACGATATTCTTATGTTAACTGCTGATGAAGTGGAATTTGCTTACGAGGTACATTTGAACATGAAGCATTTTATATAATTTTTCAATGAGCGCATATATACACACACACACACATACAATACACTTACGCATTACCTTTTTCAGTCCTAATGAAATTTATCTTGAACACTTTTAGGTATGGAGGGAATTTCCAGACAGAATTGTTGGATTTCCATCTCGCATACATATGTGGGACAACAGCACTAGTTGTTGGAAGTATGAGAGTGAATGGACAAACAGTATCTCTATGGTTTTAACAGGAGCAGCTTTCCACCATAAGGTACATGTTATAAACACGTTCCCTTAAGTTAAGAAATTACGAATCCAATTTTGTTATCCACTTTTTACTGAACACGCTACAAAGATATTGTTATAGAAATTCTTGGATTTTATTTCTCCTAGAAAAAACAAAAAACCAACATCCTTTCCTGTTATCCTCACCAGATGTGCACAATTTAACAAAGTAAATTATATAATTTATATTAGTATATAGAATATTATATTGTTGTACAAAACTTTATCCGATACTATTTTTTTCAGTATTGGAATTACATGTATACGACAGCTATGCCTGGAGATATAAAGGAATGGGTTGACGAGCACATGAATTGTGAGGACATTGCGATGAATTTTCTAGTAGCAAACGTTACTGGAAAAGCTCCGATAAAGGTAAGCAAAACATCTCTTGGTTCAAGTCCAAGTGTGGCACTAGCATTTTTCTAAAAAAAAAATCACACAAAAACCTTTGTACAGGTGACGCCAAAGAAGAAATTCCGGTGTCCCGAGTGTACCAATACCGAAATGTTATCCGCGGATTTGACGCACATGGTGGAACGTACACAGTGTATAAACAAATTCTCCTCTATTTATGGAACTATGCCGTTGGAATCGGTCGAGTTCCGCGCAGATCCAGTACTCTTCAAGGACGTGTTTCCCGAGAAACTAAAGCGATTCAACGATATAGGCAGTTTGTAATTGTGATATACATATTTTCTTTTAAATTAATTATGGAAAAATCAAGTTTATGAAAAATATAATATATAGGTTTATCGAACAAATTATGCAGAGTGTCTCCAATTATAATCGGAATGGGGAATCAAAGATATTATATGATATATATAAAACTATATATTAACTATCCCTTGAAGAAAAGTGAAAGTGATTTTGATATCTTGGCACCTCCAATTGATTGTAAAATTGAATATACTCTGTGTATAAATGTATATACAATTTTATAGATATTATAATATATTAAATTGTTTTGGTGGATGTGAAGAGTGTTTATAATGAATAAAATAATTAAAAATTACTTTCAAACTGTTATCAGAATTTATTGTATTTGTATGCACAAGTTAACAAGTTAAAAATTTAGGAAAATATGTGTATCTCACAAAATTGTGATTATGTAAAATGATTCAACCTGGCAGTATTATTATGCGTGAACTCCATCAAACAAATTAGCGCCGATTCGTATAAAAATTTTATATAGAAAGTATTTTTAGGCTACAAGTTATTTTTACAAAAGCTTATTATATCTGGTGATGTATATAATCTTATTCAGACTCTGCTTCAGACTTCATCTTGAAGCAGACACCTTCGACAACAGCTTTCTTACCTACCTCGTGCGATGGCAAGGCCGACATGTAGCTCTACAAAAAAAAATATGCTTTTTAATACATACAATTTAATTTCATAATAATAATCATAAAAAAGATTTAAAACTGAACGCAAAAAAAAAATGGAATATATACCACTGGTGCACGTTGGCATGTATTCATGTAACCGATTATCATGGAATTCGTAGAATGGCTCCAGAGAAAATCGCCCAATCCTTCTTGTGGCGAATAACGTACAGCGATGACACCGCCGAGTTTCTGTTCGAGTCCATAGAGAAATTTCGAATCTAAAGGAGAAACGCGAAAAGATTGTCATTGCTTTGGTTGATCGCCGCGCGATTGTTTATGCTAAATCTGCGATGCACCGATAAAATCTACGTTCATCGCTCGATGGAGACTCGTAGTCGGACAAGGGGTGTTCGAGATAGCTTCTGCAACTGTACGGGCTAAAGAGGTGCGCACAAGATGTTCCCCGCAACCTGATGTGCTGGCGCCCACCGAGTAAGGAGCATCCTTGCAAGCCCAGGCACCGCAACCCCAGACTCCAGCCTAATATTTATAAAATATAAAATATTTTAGGATATAAAATATAGATAACAAAAAAAAATCTACATACAAGAATCGGTATCAAAATTTTACAAAACTTTGCAAATGTTGATATAATAGTTATGTGTTACGTGGACAATTTCTTGTAGCTATTATGCCACACAAGAAACATTGCAAATCAATCATACCTGCCCGACTCTTCCAGGATATTTCAGAATTATACCACCACTCGAGCAAGCCGCAGCAATATTTCCATTATCATCAACACATATTGCACCTACTGTGTCCATCCTTTTCTTGGCACACTGCAGCATAATAATCTCTAATGTTGATAAATTTTAAATCAGATAAAAAATAACTTTATACCTTTTGAGCCTCTACACTACAGTCTTCCACTTTTCTTTTATAGTGTTTGTAGATTTTCTGAGCTCTCACTAGATGTAATATTAAAATGTTTGATTAATTCTACACATTGGATAAATAAATTAGAGACTGACAAATAGCGGAACTTTTATGCTGTGAGAAATCTTTTAAAAATAAATTTACTAAAATTTAAAAGATTTCTTATACTAATTATGCATACTTGATATTAATTGTTCCGGTGGTAATGTTTGTATGCCCATCTCATGTGCCCAAATATGCGCGCCATTTCCCACCAAAAAGCTAGTAAAAGAGTTATATATATATATAAATAAAATATAATAAAAAAAAAATATATAAAATCATTATAATATATTTATTAATATTTTAAAAGGATGAAATGGCATTGAATGTGTACCTAGGTGGGATTCGGCCGTATGCAAACTTAATAGATTGTTGTTCACACAAACGTTTCGCCAACAAAACTGGATTTTTTATTCCACTAACTGCACCAATCGCACCGTATTGCAAACTAGTGCCATCCATCACACTCGCGTCGCATTCCACTGTTCCATTCAAGGTGAGATTTGATCCAAATCCAGCATTTGTCATAGGAGAATCTTCCAGCACCATCACTGTTTCCACCACCGCGTCTAATGCATTGCCATTGGATCTCAAACTTTGAGCTCCCTTGAGAAGAACAAGATACACAATTATAATTACAACACAATTTTTTTTTAATGATTTGAAAGTTATATGTAGAGTATCCCAAGACTTCTGAATGCCCTTTTAATAGCAGATTTTGTAGTCAATTTGGAGATTTTTTTTAGCAAAAATATCAAGAGAGATTATTTTTTGCAAGTTTCCACAATTTTCTTTTTATCATATATCTTTGTAACTATTCTTAAAATTAAAATTCTATTAAAGTAAACTGAAATTAATTGAAGAATGTAGTTTTCTTAACTTTTTAACATCATAAAATATAGTAAAAATATTGTAAAAAACCTTTCTTTTCCAATCGTTTCCAAGCCAGTGAATCTGCTACTAAAAATTATCTAGTGGTTTTGAGACACATTTTGTTTATAAAAGACTGAATATATATATTATATTAATTAAATTGCTTAAAAATCTTACCACTTTGCATGCTTCGTGACACAACTTTTGATATTTTTCTTTGAGAGATGCAGAGTGCTGTCCAGCTCCTGACAAAAAAGAATAACAGCATTGTTAGTAATGATATAAGAAACAATTATAAGTTATATTTGAATCAATTACATACCCACATGTACAGCGATAAATCCTTGCTTAATATCACTCATGAGACTAGAGTGTTTCTTCTCTTATTTCTTTTAATCAGCGAGTGTTATATATTTCTGCCTTGTTTCAATACTTCTCAAGTACAAAATTTTTTGTATCTCAGCTGCAAAAAATGTCATTGATACAAATACGATTAAAGCAGTCGATACAAAAATTGCTTGTTATAAATATAAGTTGTTATATATATTCATTTATAATAAAAGAAAGAAAAAAAATACATTTTTAATATAATAAATTCTAGTATTTTAATGGATTCTGTTGTTTTATTAATTAGAAATTAAATTAAGATTATCAAGATTTTTAGATACCAAAAAAATAAATAAATATATAAATAACTATAGTATATAAATACTATAGTATATAACTATAAATATATAAATACTATAGTATATATCACACATAGTAATTATAACTGAATTATTCTTATAAGGACTTGTATAGTAAACCTTAAAGATTCTCTCAGACTTTAGACGTATATTTTGTTGTAAATACATGAGCAAAGACGAAGATAGAAAGAAGGCGTGAAAGTACAGTCGAATCTCTTTAAACTAAACTCCTCTATTCTCAACGCACGATTTCGATAATTTAAAATTAGGGGGATTTGGCTCCCCCCCCTCTCGCACACACTCTCTCACACCTCTCACTCTCTCTCCTTTCCTCTTCTCCTCTCTTCTCTCTCTCCCTCCTTACGGCTTAAGGCTTACTTTATCTATTGTAGATCCGGCTTTATGATTGACGGTTGCGGATTGACCAATCAGCTGGCTGCTGTGCTCTGATTGGTCAATCAGCAACCGTTAAACATAACCCCAACCGCAAACCCGTAGTGTAATACAGCCTTAAGGTTTGCCGCCGCTGGTTATGTTCGAGACATTTGTCACATTTGTAAAATTAAATATGTGCCGTGTGAACAACGAATCGTAGTCGGAATTTGGAAGACCGAATGAGAGGGAATTACCGATTGCAACACTCTCGTTCCCCTTTTGACAGATAAACGCGTCGAATTGAAGCGCCAACGTTCGAGTAAGTATTCGGCCGAAATCGGATGCCGCGCATCTCGTGGTGTGTAATAAGAGATGTAACCTTAAACTTACATCGGTTACATCAGCTGGATTTTTATTTATTTCGTCGATGATAATTTCGCGCGATACGAATGGCGATAATGACGATAATTCTTTCAGGTCAAATACTCATATTTGCACTCGCAAAACTCGACGACTTCGATAGAAGTCGGACGAAATACAGATCAGAATATTCGCATATTTTTGCCTAATTTCGGATATGGTGTATCCTTTGAGTATTATTTGAAAATGCGTAAGTGTGCGAGATATAGACGAAGATTATTCCTTCGCATTCTATTTATTTCTCATTATTAACCCTTCTGTCAATGAACGAGTATCCGGATACCCAAAGCAACTTTAAATGTTAAAAACGTGTCGTTGACAAAAAAAAATTATGCATCGACAGAAGGGTCAAATGTGGCTCTTTGATCTTTAGCTTGAGATAAATAAAATTTTTAAATTGAACGAGAACATATTTAGTACTCGGAGGGTGCTGGAATGCGTGTAAAGATCTCCATATTCTTTTTTCAGGTTGAGCTAGAATGAGTACAGTATCGTGAATGTATTGAATGGATAATAATACTATCGAGATATACATCTCTCTCGACGGTAACAATGATATTTGATTTCCTGAGGAAACTTTTTGGATGGGCAGATGAGCGTGCTAAGAAACGAAAAGCTTCCGAGGATTGTAACTTTGAAGAAGAATTTCTAACGTCAAAGAGATTTAAAACCAGTTGCAATACAGCACATCCGATGGAGAATTATTACGACGTTGATGACAGCGATGATGATGATGATGATATCGTATTTGTGAGAGAACAGAAATGCTTGCCGACAAGACCGTGTGCCAAATTGAATGGCACCCACAAGAAACAACCGCAACAATCTTGTTATGCGCCAATCGCCTCTCCCGTCTATAAAGCCATGTGCTCTCCATTTATGTTACATCAATCCATCAAGCATCAATCCAACATGGGGCACTTAATCAATCGTGAACACAGGGTGCAAGACCCCGATCATAAATGTCCTACGTTATGTAAAACCAATCAGTTGAAGGAGAGACATCAGTACGAAGAGTTGCTACAAAATTTTCTTCCAGATAGGATACACATAATAAAGCATAAATGCACGGAACACACCTACATGCACAAGCCTGTAGAAGTAATCGATTTAGAGAAGCGCTCGGAGGTTACAACACGTAATGACAAAATTCGACCTGTCACCAACAATGTTCCTGTCGCCACACATCAATGTACGACGTCATTCTCTTGCAGAGGCAACTTGTCGAGCTACACTAGAATAGACAAAGGAAAAGTTCCTACTTTAGATGATAGCAAGAGAGGTAGCGCGACGTATTTACAATCCATCAAGATGGTTACAAGCGACAAGTCCAATGTCAGTAGTATAGCGAAGCCTGCTACTGCGCCTGCTAAGTCACCTGTCAAAGCCATCGCAACTAACTCGTTGCGCGACGAGCTGGCCGCTAAAGCGGTCATGAGGCAAGACTTCATCCCGCAGGTTGCCAAGAGATACAACGAGCGGATCGAACAGCGGCACAGAGAGGCCGAGGAACTGAAGAAGATGACGTGTGTCCTGTCGAAGCACAACAGATACGCGCGGGAAGCGGCTCTGGAAGAACAGCTGGCACGCTCTATGAGACTATGTCTGGCCGTTCTGGACGACAGAGAGGAACCGGAAGAACCGGCGTTGCCGGTGCTGACCGATGAGATGCTGCGAGAAGTGAGATGCGCCCTCGTACCTTGTCCGCAGGACGAGATCCTTGCGGAAGGCTTCGGCCTGAGGATCACGCGAAAGGACATCCATACGCTGGCTGGCTTGAATTGGCTGAACGACGAAGTTATAAACTTCTATATGAATCTGTTGATCGCCAGAGGCGCGTCCTTGAATAAATATCCCAAGGTACACGCCATGAACACGTTCTTCTATCCGAAATTGCTCTCAGGCGGTCAATCCTCTCTCAGACGATGGACCAGGAAGGTGGACATATTCGCTCAGGATCTCGTGGTTGTGCCGGTACATCTGGACATTCACTGGTGTATGTCGATAATAGACTTCCGGGACAAATCGATCATCTATTACGACAGTATGGGCGGCAATAATTCCAAATGCCTGGCGGCGCTGAAGCAGTATCTGCAGGACGAGAGTCTGGACAAGAAGAAGCAAGCTTACGATATGAGCGACTGGACATTCCAGTCTGCCAAGAATATTCCGCAGCAGATGAATGGCAGCGATTGTGGAATGTTCTCCTGCATGTTCGCCGAGTATGTCTGCGCGAACAAGAAGATAACTTTTACACAGGACGACATGCCGTATTTTAGGAACAAAATGGTTTATGAGATACTGAGAGGTAAACTTTTATAAAGGAACAAAACGGACCCATGTTAGGGAAACGCGTGCGTTTGTAAAACACTTAGGCGATTTGATGCTATAGAGAATATTGTCCGAAAATAATCAGTAATAATATGTTATTATATTAATCTCAGTAAAAAGAGAAAGTGAAAGTTACTTAATGCACTTTCTGTACATCATCGTACTCAAACATGCTTTTGTCAGAGATTAAAGGAAACAAATGCAAAATTCGTTCAATCAATTTTTTCAAAGAATACTCCTGTTTTGAAACATTTTGAAGAGAGAAAGAGAAGAGATGCGTTTACATTGTATAATTATTAATTCTATAGCTTTCAAATAAACTGTAACAAATTAACACGCATAGATATATGTGTACTATATATAGATGTGAGTTTTTCCGCTGTACAGACAGGAAACGTGGTAATCCATAAGTCTCATTGTTTTTGGCAAATATATTGTTATGGACAGAAACATTTGTAACATTGTGTTTTATGAATTTTTAATTTTGCAAGAGTCGCAAGAACCAACAAAATTCTGAAATTGATCAAACCAGAGTTTTGCAATATCTTTTTGTCCATGACAATATAATTACGCCACTTTCGGTTTGACTTATGTATATGTTATTATATTTTTTAGCCGTTTCTGAGTTAATTTATACGTAAACTTAAAGTTGTATAGAATAAAATCATATTATATTAATACCTTGTTTACATATTAATACAACGATGATTAGTATTAATTCGTTGCTTTGAAAGAAATAATTTTAATTTTAAACATTTATTAAAGATATCATTATATATTGCATTATATGATTTCAAATTTAAGATTAAAATTTCTTCTGTCGTAAGAATATTTTGTAATAAATATTTTTCTGTCTTTTTTTTTTCCTTTTAAAGATGAGCATACATTCTTTCACTTTAATGATACCAAGATATATGAAACAGATTATTTATTTTTTTTGTTACTTATATTCTTTTGTATTTTTTATTGATGTACATGTAAATTGATAATTATAGCAGGATAAACCTAAAGGCGTGCTTATTTATTCAACAGCTGATCACACACACATACACATATATATATATGACATTTTGAAAGTTGGTCTGTCAAAGTGTTGGAATTTATTGTTGATGTATATCCTATAATTAACGTTGAAATATATAAACGAGTGTGAATTTATTTTATAGAATCGTGTCGCACATTATTTTCGTTATAATTGTATTCGCAATTATCGAATGGAATTCGTAAACACTTAAAATCTATATTCTAACCTATGTTAACCGTGTTTACGTCGTAAAGTAAAATGAGTACGTACAGCGTAATTACGTCCGATTTTGTGAATGTATCGATCACAAATTCCGGGCAAGAATCCTGTTGCGTGGAACGACGATTTCAGAAAGGTATAACTATCGATGAATTTAAGGTAAGATTTCTTCCCCCCTAGATTTCTCCTCGCTTATTTATTAGGGCTGGTGATTTGCTTCGAAGTTATCAAAAGTAACAGCCTTATTACATAGAAAAAAATTTATAAGTTTACAAAATTGCAGGGTAAGTTGGAGCTTCTTACGGGTGGCAATTCAGCTACAATGATAATTGAGGTCTACGACAAGAATGACAGGTTCATTTGCAAGTTGGAGGAAGGTCAGCGTCTTTTGGGATCTTATCCAATTGACGATGGCACGAGGATACATGTAAGAGAGTTTGCGTCTTACTGAAAAAGTGCTTCGCTTCGCAAACAACTTCTTTTTAAAGTAAAAAGTTATAAAGAATAATAATATTACAGGTCATAGATAATTTCTCCTGCACTACAGAAGACTTGAATAATGTGAAAAAGTTTGAGATATCCGAGGAAGAATATGCTAAGAAGCCAGGTAAAACTTGTGCATTTATTTTGTACGCTAAATTGTGATAAGTGACGATTTTCTATTTATACTTGGGCATAAATATTGTAATAGATACTGTTAAGGCGTTTCTGGAGAAGAATAAGCTGGGGAAATATAATGAGGAAGAAATGAAGAAGAAAATAGAGGAGAGGAAACAGGAGGAAGAAGCGGAGGAACATTTAGCCAGTTTATGCAAAGTCGGAGATCGCTGCGAAATATCTGTCCCGAATCAGCCAAGACGGAGAGCTACTGTTTTATACGTTGGTTAGTAGAATTTTAGTACATTCACTCTCATTTCACCTACTTTCATTCGAAAAAGAAATATATTTAAATGTTATAATCTTGTCATATTGTATGTTCAATTAGGTAAAACCGAATTTAAAGAAGGCTGGTGGATTGGCGTTAAATACGATGAACCTTTGGGCAAGAATGATGGAAGGTAAATGTATAATTTAATACCATTCTTAATTGTGATACCGAAATATTTTTCTTATTGCATCATGCTTTCTACATTGTCGACAGAGTCGGTGGTAAAAGATATTTCGAATGTCCACCAAAGTATGGTGGATTCGTGAAGCCAGCGCACGTGAAGGTCGGAGATTTTCCCGAAGAAGATTTCGACATGGATGAAGAACTTTAAAACACCCAGCATTCTCTTACTGGATATCTTTTTATAATTTTTGCACATTCAAAATAGATAAAACAAGCTTTAAATTAAATAATGCTCATAAATTAAGGTTCTTAGTATTTCCTTCGCTTTATTATGTCAGGTCGCCAGTCAACGGGATGCGTTTTTTCAGTCTGAAAATATAGGATAATACAATGTTATCAGAAAAGAATAATTAGATAATCATCATAGATGATTATTAAATTGCAAGTGTATAATATAATTATTTATAAAGAAAATCCACACTTACAGCAGTATCATCTTCTTTATATACTTTTATAGTCTTATCAGCCTCTGTTGTAATCATGCGAGTGCTTGACATGTCAAATGTAATGCTGAATATTCCAGCCTCGCTGTCCATTGAACCAGGTTGAACTGGTGCTTGAAGTCGCTGGAAATTGTATCCGGTTCTCCAGTCCCAGAGGTGCATAGTGCCGTTGTCAGCGCCGGATACTAAAACCCCATCGGCATTCACAGCTAGACAATTGACTATAGCGTTGTGACCAGATAAGTTTTGAATAAACTTCCCCTCCGGACACTTCCACTGTTTAATATTGTCCGGCGATGCCGATGCGAACATGTACAAGGATGGATGAAAGGTCAGAGCTCTAACGCTCTTCTTGTGATTCGTCAGAGTGGCTCTGGACTTTCCAGCTGCCAAGTCCCATAAACGAATTGTACAATCGTGGCTGCCGGTGACGATTTGCGGTTCAGCTGATTGACAAATCACACTGGCCACCGTATTCGTATGCCCGACGAGCGTATGGACATTCGCCTTCGTACGCATATCCCATACTCTTCCCGTGGAATCACGTCCCGCTGTTACGAGAACATCTACGGTGGGATGCAACGCCATGGAATATACGGCCGATAAATGTCCGTGATAATGTCTGATCACTTTGTTATATTCCAGATCCCAGCATTTAACTTGACGGTCCTCGCCGCAGGAGAACAGGTAAGGATGCCTTTGAGAGAAAGCAAGACCGCGCACGCTGCTTATGTGGCCGGTTAAGGAAACTTTCAGTTTTCCGCTTGCGAGGTCCCATATCTAATTTAAAAAAAATATATTATGCGTAAATTGTTACTTTTGCTAATTTTCTATGTTCTGAGAAGCGTCAATAATAAAATAAATTAGAATAAATACTTTAAAACTGGATATCCACTTTTTGATTACTAGTCAATTAGAATAAATATTTTAAGACACTAGATACCCACTTTGATTACTCTGTCAGCTGAGCCAGTAGCAAACCATTCGTTTCCAGGTTCGACAGCGCAACATCTCACCCATCCGAGATGACCGCTAATAACCCTATACAATTTCCAAGGCGCGTGCCACTTTGGTTTAGCCATTGAAGGTGTTTTCTTTTGAGGCACTGTTAGTGCACCGCTACCTGTATTACCTCCTCCACCTGTTGCTGTCGCAACTATCCCTGTGTTTGCTTGTGTTATATTGTAAGGAACAACTGCCGAAGTAACGCTAGCTTCAAAAGTTTCATCTAAAAGCATATGTTTAAAAATGAATATAATTATATATGTAATAAAGACATTTTTTTATCTCGATTATATCTATATTATATTACCTCCTGGTGGTGGAGGATCTGCAGTGTTATTTTCTTGCTGCGCTTTGGCTATGTTATTTTGTTTAACACGTTCCAACACTGGGCCGTAACTGTCTTTCGCTTTTATAGCCTTCTTTATTTGCTGTCTGAGAAAATTAATGCTCGATATGAGTGGATTAATTAAGAAATTTAATTAAGTGATTTGTAGTACAAATGTAAAGTACTTACAAAATAGGATCCACTGGTGGTAAAGTTCCTTGATTTAATAGAAACATGTCGTGAGTCCTTTTTAAGGAACGAAACACTAATGTATGTACAGAGTGTCTCTGGACGTCCTGGAATAGAATAATGAATCAATATACGAAATTTGTACAAATCTATATTATATATACATAAATATTATTATTATATATACATACACACATAATGGCCATACATATATTTATGTAATTTAAAATAATATTAAATATAATTCAATATACTTATTACCATCTTGTAACACAAGCAGAATATGTGTGTGATCAAACAATATTAACAATATAAACAAAAAATATTTGTTTATATACAGTCCTATAATATTCTCTATTCTAGATTTCCTTCTATTTCAAGTCAGCTGTCTTTCTCTAAACTAAAACTAGGGATCTTCTAGTCAAGAAAAAAAGAAACGCGTCATAAGACGGCAACTCGTGATTGGTTCACCATTTTCTTCTCAATTCCCCATTTCTAGGTTTTTTTTTTTAATCGATCAATCGGAGTGAAGATCTCTCTTAGGGAGCGTTTCCACTAGGCGCGTCACGCGTCGCGTCATGCCGCGCGTCACGAGTTAAACCAATCAAAACGTTCCATTTTGGACTATAATATTGGACTATAATAAAATGGAACGTTTTGATTGGTTTAACTCGTGACGCGCGGCATGACGCGACGCGTGACGCGCCTAGTGGAAACGCTCCCTCAGTCAAACGAACGACGCTTGCCTATCTATATATTTTTTTATCGATGGTTAGGTTCTGTTGTCCTTGCGCACTGACGGTTTGAATTCAAAAAGGTAACGGCATGTGTTTTTGGATGTCGCTTTGCGAAGGGAGTGAGATATATGTGAACTTCTTTCGTGCAATAAATTGATACTTTGCGAGGATTAAGGTACGTATCCGATGACAGCGCGATTTGTGACAGCTGTTAGTTTTAATCGACAATCTTATATTTTTTTCTACAGAGAATAATAAAACGTCGCAACGAGATGGCTCACCAACTCGAGTGGGAACCAATCGAGCAAAAGATGTGCTTGAAGTTTAGGCAAGCGCTCAACGAGTTGCAGAAGACCTGGGAAGACATCGGTTGCACCAGAGAAACACGGGAGATGTATTATGAGCAGGCACATAATCATATAAGTGATCTGTTGAATGATATGGTAGTAGAGTCGCAGACAAAGAAGCAGCTATTGTTAGACAATATTAAGGATTTGTTGAAGCAGACATCAGTGCTATCTACGGAGCTGCATCTGGACAACTTGGAGGCCAAGAGCCACGATCAGATCCCTTTAAGTAAGGTGGAGCAGATGCTTCAAAGCAAGTTACAAGATTTGGAACATATAAAGAAGGAACGTATGATGATTCTAAAGGAATTGTTGGCGAAGGAGGATGACATTTGCAAGAAGCTCGGTGCCAAGAAAATAAACATTACCGTGGATGTTCTGCCCACCAAGCAGGAACTCGAGAGTTTCAAGATATATCTACAAAAACAAGAGCTTGAGAAGGTACGTTTGGAGAATGTTTTTACAGATATACGTCATTCTATAATCAAGATGATGAATGACTTGGATATATCACCGTCCTCATCGTTTCAACAATTGATCTGCGACAATCAGGAAGAGTTTGTGCTCAGTGCAAGTAATATGACGAAATTGAGGGAGTTTAGGGATGAGTTAAAAACACAAGTGGAAGAAATCAAATGCCGTGTCGAAAAAATGAAGGAAGATCTGTTGGCGTTGTGGAAATATCTGGACAAACCTGCTGATGTTTGTCAATTGTTCCTCGACAGGTATTCCGACTACAGCAGTAGTACCATAAACGCGCTCAGCGCAGAGATCAAACGATGTAAAGAGAGCAGAAAGGAGAATATTTTCAAATATGTGACGCAGATAAGATTAGAATTAATGAACTTGTGGGATTTATGCAAATACTGCGAGATGGAAAGAAACACATTTGCGCCGTTTCACTCCAATACATTTACAGAAGATCTCTTGACGCTACACGAATTGGAGGTGGAGAGACTGCGCAAATTTTATAACGAAAATCGAATGATATTCGAGCTTCTGGAGCAGCGCGAAAACCTCATAATGAAGATAAAGGAATTACTTCAACGTGCAAATAATCCCGATCGCTATCACAATCGAGGAGGTCAATTGCTGATGGAGGAGAAGGAGCGTAAGGTGATACAAAAGAAATTACCTAAGATAGAAGCCGAGTTACAGCAATTGATAAATGAATACGAGACCAAGCACAACCAGATGTTCTCCATTTATGGCACGTCGTTGGAAAATGTTTTAGCGGAAACCTGGGAGAGTATCAATCACGAGAAGGAGACGATTAAGAAGGCGAGGAAAGAGGCGAAGGACAAGTCTTCCGTCAAGAAGTCGCCCTTGAACAGTTCGAAGAGGACACCGGGTATGTCCTGTCTCAGCATTCACCGGGGTGGTCCAACCCCCCTGTCGAAGCGCAAATTGTTCAGTCCGTCTCCCAACTCGTCGGTGAAACGCAGAAATAAGAACGTCGACAAGACTAAGCCCACTGTCAGCGCGTCCAAGATTAGGAGAAGCGGAAGAATTCCGAAGATCTGTGTTCAGAAAACCCCTAAAAGCGGACAGAAGAGGAAGGAATCGTTGTCGCCTGTTAACATCACGGACACTACTTATAACCAGTTTCAGGGCCACATGACGGGCAGGGAAGAGTTACAAAGCTCCATGCTGCCGGAGCAGATCCTGAGGAGCTCCAATAAAGTCAATGTCATCAAGACACCGATAGTACGAACACCCATGAAACCGTTGAGGAAGAACCTTGCTACGCCCACGACGCCTGTCACTCGTGGCTCTGCACGAAAAGCACCTCACAGTCCGCACAGAATCAATAGCACGCCAAAGTTGGCGACAGCACCGAGTAATTTGCCTTTTATCTTTTAACGAAGAACTCTCAATATATAACGATGTAATAAACCTTCTTATCTGGGAGAACGACTTTGAAGAAACTAATTTAAACAAAGACCTACACACAAATGTTTAAAGATTTTGCCTCTGGAAGATTTTTATCATATGTGGTACAGTACAAACGCGTGAGATTCGATATAATATTATTGCTTTATTAGTGACATTAGAACAAACGCAAGAATATAATTTTTTTCTAATGTAAACGTATGCAATCGATATTAGTTTAACTTAATTAGTTTAAACTATTTTTATTACTAACAGCATATTATTAATTTAACTTAATTATAATTATTTGTTATATTGCTAGATTATGCTTAAAAAAAAAAAAAAAACTATTTTCTCATGATATTTTCCTTTTACTGAATAGGAATGTAATTTGAGAAAACAAAAATATATATATATGTATAATCTGTTTGTAACAAATTAAAAGTTAATGAAAAGTAATTTATAAAGATTGAGCTTAAAGAGGAAAGTGGAATAATAGGACAAAAAAAATATTTCGTTCTGCGATATTTTATTACAGATGACTAATTTTATAAAACTTTAATGTAGATAGAGAGAGAGAATACTTCTTACGATATCTTTCTCATTAAAATATAGTAAAATATTTTTACACGTACAATCAAAAATAATTATCCGTTTTGATGTAAACCAAATGTATAACATTATTAAATAAATAATATCTTAACAAAATTGTTTACCTCTTCTCGTGAAAGAAGATCGATTGTAGATAAAATTCATAACGCCATCTGGAGTTTGACGTGAGATTTAAGAAGAGGCTGAATCAAGGTTAAGTTACATTGAGACTTGATTCGGAATACAAGGACGATTTCTGCTTGTTTATAATTCTCTCTCTCGTATTCTATACAAAAACCATCGCTACATAATTAACTCTTGAAAAAAAAAAGACAGGAAACGAAGAATGGGAGATATAAAATCCTTCTTCCATCAATGGTGTGCGAAGAATGGTAAAGAACCGCAATTTGATGTTCGACCAACAGGTAAGAATCAGCATCCAGTATACTAGATTAACCCTTCTGTCGATGCATGATTTTTCACCTTTCCATCAATGTATTAATTAATTCTTCGATTTTATCCTAACAATAAGATATAGAGATGGGATCAAGTTTAATACGTTCTTGTACCGTGCAAACAAATTCGAACCTACTTGTAAGACACTTAAACCCATCACTACTGAGGATTTTTGTATTTTCCACAGGGCCGAAGCACAGGCAACGTTTCCTTTGCGAATTGCGAGTGCCCGGGTTCGATTATGTCGGTGCGGGAAACTCGACCAACAAGAAGGATGCGCAGGGAAACGCTGCCAAGGATTACGTGAATTACCTAGTTCGTACGAACCGTGTAAATTCGAACGACGTGCCGAGAGACAACACGACGCTGCCGGGCACGATGGCTGGACCGGACAGCTTCAAGCCGGAGGTCTCGACGCCGATAAAATCGGTGTTTCAAGGAGGGATGGGTCCGAATGACATTGGCCAGGCTTACAGGCCTTACAACGAGCACGGCCAGAATAATTACACGTACATGGATAGATTGGCCGATCAGAAGAGAGTGGAGGACGCCGAGGACGTTGACGTGAATTCTGGAATACATGGAAACTGGACGATAGAAAACGCCAAATCCAAGCTACATCAATTCATGCAAACTAACAAAATTAACGCTGATTACAAGTATACCCCGGTCGGTCCGGATCACACGAGGTATGGAGACGAGAAAGATCTCTAGCACATTGGATTGGCGTTTACGATGCAGTGATATAGTTCAATTTATATATATATATATGTGTTACTTAACTATTTTCTAAACAATCACTTGCCGATTGTTGTACCATTTGAACTTTAATAAGGCCATTTTGGAGTATATTGTTTGCTCACATCTAAAGCTGGTGCAAGAGAGTAATTATTGACTCTCTTGTACACAGATGACGATGGAATTAAACCAAAACTTTTATTAAACTGATTTAATAATGGTTTTGGTGCGACTAAACAAAGAAACTCCTCCCAATGTACTCCAATATGGTCGTCTGTAACATCTTCAAATGGTAAGTCATTGTTATTCTTTGCAATTAATTGGGGGAATAAGTGGAATAAACAGTAAACTTTGAAATAAAGAGATTTTTATTGCGAGAAATGAATTAATTGAATATTTCATATTTGATATGCTTTAATAAATTTTATGAGAAATTATTGATAAAAAAGTATATATTAACTTCAAGTAGTTTTTCAATAAACAAAATTTGTACATGTATGAAAATCATTTCTCAATTTATTTCAACAAAACATTTTTTATTTGTAGAGTTTTGAATGTCTTACTGAATTATTTAAAGTATCTTATTAAAAATATTCATGTTCTTATTCAATTGTATGTTATTTGATGCACATGTTTCTTTCACACTTGTTCCCTTAATTATTAAATGCATTGATAATACATTATTGTTGTATAACACATATAGTTTATAATGTTTATAATAAGAATTATCCTTTCGGCAGGAGTTTTATGGCAGAGATGTCAATTTATGTAAAACAACTTGGACGAAGTATGTTGATTATTATTTATTAGTTAAAGTATATCTCTAGTTACATTAAAATCAATGTTAATACTTTAACGTACTTCAGGTATAACTGGTCGTGAAACTGGATCGAATAAACAAACAGCTTCTAAGAGCTGTGCTTTGTCTATTGTTCGTCAACTATATCATTTAGGCGTTATTGAACCATTTAGTGGTACATTAAAAAAGAATAAAGATGCCGAGCAGATGAAACCCTATCCTGTCAAAATTTCACCAGAACTGGAAAGTCAGATCCAGGATGTCCTAGTGAATTTGGATATAAAACCAATTGATATTAAACAGGTACTAATTATTTCTGTTGTCTAACATACGCTGCAAAAATCGCACACAACACACATACATATATAAAATACATATTGTGTAGATTGATAATTTGCGCGCGCGTGTGTGTGTGTATTTAAAAGCACATTTTAAATTAGATTTATAATAAAAAAAAATGAAATATTCGTATAATACAGCCGCCACCTGTAGTAAAAGAAGAAAATAGCGCAATTACCGGTGTGTCCTTATTGACGAATCAAGTTCTGGACGACTTTATATCTTCCGTACCGCAACCAGCCGGTGTCGTAAGCTGGTCGCCGCCTCAGCCAAATTGGAATCCATGGACCGGATGTAACATCGACGAAGGGCCGTTGGCCTCAATGTCTCTGGATCAACTGTCGGAAGATCTGATGAACGAGCAGCGCGACAAGTTACAGCAAGACTCCAGTTTGCAGGCGAGCATCAAGGAAAGGTCGAATCTGCCCGTGTTTGCCAAGAAAAACGAGATCATGAATGCCATCAACGAAAATCCGATCATCATCATACGCGGTAACACGGGATGCGGCAAGACCACGCAGGTCTGTCAATTCATCCTGGATGATTACATCGCGTCCGGCCAGGGTGCCTATTGCAGCATAGTCGTTACTCAACCGAGAAGAATCTCGGCCGTATCCGTGGCCGATCGGGTCGCCATCGAGAGATGCGAGACTCTGGGACAGTCGATCGGATACTCCGTAAGATTCGAATCGTGTTTGCCGAGACCTTACGCCAGCGTGATGTTTTGCACCGTCGGTGTACTCTTGAGGAAACTCGAGGGCGGCCTCAGAGGCGTCTCGCACGTGATCGTCGACGAGATCCACGAGCGAGATGTCAATTCAGACTTCATCATGGTCGTGCTCAGAGACATGATCCATCTCTATCCCGATCTGCGGATCATTCTTATGTCAGCTACGATCGACACGACGCTGTTCAGCGAGTACTTCAACAATTGTCCCGTGGTGGAGGTTCCCGGCAGAGCGTATCCCGTGCAGCAATACTTCTTGGAGGACTGTATACAACTGACAAATTTCGTTCCGCCGACAGCCTCCGGGAAACGTAAATTCAGGGACTCGGATGAGTTGCCTACGGCGGACGGAGAGCCGGAGGAGAATCTGAATAAGGTGATCGGTAATGGCTATTCTGTCGAAACGAAGAACGCTATGGCACAGTTGACGGAGAAGGAGATAAGTTTCGAGCTGATAGAAGCGCTACTCACGTATATCAAGAGACAGGAGGCCCCGGGTGCTGTGTTGATCTTTCTACCTGGTTGGAACTTGATATTCGCATTGATGAAACACTTTCAACAGCATCCCGTCTTCGGCGGATCGTCCTATCTCATTATCCCGCTGCACTCGCAATTACCAAGAGAGGATCAGCGCAAGGTCTTTGATCCCGTGCCGCCTTCCGTGACCAAGATCATTTTGTCCACGAACATTGCCGAGACTTCGATTACAATAAACGACGTCGTCTACGTCATAGATTCTTGCAAGGCCAAGATGAAGTTGTTCACGTCTCACAATAATATGACAAATTACGCGACCGTTTGGGCCAGTAAAACGAATCTGGAGCAACGCAAGGGTAGAGCGGGTCGCGTCAGACCAGGCTTCTGTTTCCACTTGTGTTCGAAAGCCCGATTCAATAAGATGGACGAGCACATGACACCGGAAATGTTTAGGACGCCTCTGCACGAGCTGGCATTGAGCATCAAATTGTTAAGATTAGGCAATATCGGACAATTCCTGTCGAAGGCAATCGAACCCCCTCCCATCGACGCTGTGATCGAAGCGGAAGTCGTATTAAGAGGTATTTATACTCTTTTCTTTTTATACATTTTCATCTTCATTTTTTTCATTTCTTCATTTTCTTCATTTCTTCATTTTCATTTTCTTCTTTTTTTCCCCTTCAGAATCGCTTTCTTCATAAATGTTTCTGTCGCAGAAATGAAATGCTTGGACAAGAACGACGAATTGACGCCTCTCGGCAAGATACTGGCGCGTTTGCCGATAGAACCGCGTCTGGGAAAGATGATGATCCTGGGTTGCATGTTTCGCGTGGGTGACGCGCTCTCGACCATGGCAGCGAACAGCACCACCTTCCCGGAGGTGTACAATATGGGTCCGGACGTGAGGAGGCTGACCGTTCAGCAAAAGTGGTTCGCCGGCGCGAGATACAGCGATCACGTCGCGATGTTTCACGCTTTTCAGGCCTGGGAAGAGGCGAGAGCCGGCGGCGAATGGGCGGAGCAAGCCTTCTGCGAGTCGAAGAACCTGAGTATGCCGACTTTACGAATAACATGGGAAGCTAAGGTCGGTGGAATCGCATTTGCGAATTGTAATTTTTACGTTTTCATATCGATGTGACCTTGTTTGTCTCTTGCCACGTGTAGAATCAGCTACAAGCGCTGCTGCAAAGCGCCGGCTTTCCCGAGGAGACCCTGTGTCCGACCCCGTTGAACTATCAGGCTGGCTCGGATCCGCGTCTTGATACTATTACCGCGCTGTTATGTATGGGCCTTTATCCGAATGTGTGTTTTCACAAGGAGAAGCGGAAGGTTCTCACCACGGAATCGAAGGCCGCGTTGATTCACAAGACGTCGGTGAACTGCAGTAACTTAGAGCAAAACTTTCCGTTCCCGTTCTTCGTATTCGGTGAGAAAGTAAGGATAAATTCAATTCTCTCGATGTCTACCTGTCTCTTCGTTAAACGTCCCCCGTAACCCCTCTTTTTTCATTTGTTTCTCCTTCAGATTCGTACGAGAGCTGTGTCTTGCAAGCAAATGACCATGGTGTCGCCCATCCATTTGTTGCTGTTTGGATCCCGGAAAGTGGAATACGTGGACGGCGTGATTAGACTAGATAATTGGATCAATTTAGACATGAATCCACAACACGCAGCGTCCATTGTCGCTCTACGACCCGCACTGGAGAGCCTCGTGGTCAGGGCATCTAAGGATCCGGAAACAATTTTGGAGTTGAGCCCCATCGAAGAAAAAGTACTAAGAGAATCGAAATCGGGAATAATAATATCTTTTGTTATATCTTTATATATAACATCTATAAAAATATATCTAATATTTATAATAATAATATCTTTTGATGACAGTGTGCTGAGATAAAAAAAAAAAATCTTGTCCCATCAGGTGCTGGGCGTGATCAAGTCATTATGCAGCATGAACGCTTGTCGTCACGAATTGGAACAGATCACTGGCGGTAGTTTTCAATCGCGTCGTCCATCAAGGGAACCAACGACCGGTTTTCACTCCAATTACGGTTCTCCTGCGAAACTGATGCGCGGAAACGGCGGTTATCGCGGATCATCATTCACGAACAGCGACGGTTATGGCAGGAGTAGCAGTAGCGGTGGCGATGGTTTCGGGGGTAACAGCGGCGGTTTTGGCGGCGGATACAGAGGAGGCTACAACAATAATAGGGGATACGGTCCGCGTGGTCGCAGAGGAAACTCTGCTCCAGGAAACTGGAGCGGCGGCGTCGGCGGCGGTGGCGGATTTCGTGGCCGCTATTAATTAATATTTTCTGGCATTGATATTATTACAGTGTAGATCATTATCACTATATTATAGTATAATGCTGTATTTATAGAGACTATACCGGGTGTATCGGAAATCGCGTGGTACACAAGCGAAATGTGATTTCTCGTACAAATGCAAATCGAAAATGTAGAATGAAATTTTTTCATGCAAGGCTTTGTTTTCGAGAAAATCATTTGCAAACTTTCTTGTATGGAACAATTTCATTCTACATTTTTTATTTGCGTTTGCACGAGGAATCATATCTATTTCGCTTGTACTACGACCCTGATACACTCTGTATATATCAAGCGTATAGAGATATGAGTAAAGCTGGGCGTCATTGGATGTAATCTCTCGATATTATACAAATGATGTTTGCATGTGGTCCAAAACTTTGTTTTTTAATTAACTTTCTGATTTATTGTATCGTGTACATTGTGATTATAAATAAATTTACGATATGCTCGTCTTTCGCGTACACCCGCATGATTGTAGAGCGACTTTCGAATAGTATTAGATGAAAGAAAATTAGTAAAAAATATTAGATAAAAATTATCCTCTCTCATTCATTGGTAGGAACTTTTAATCAATGCAAATCCGACGATATAAATACAAAATATATATATAGTATAGATAATTATATATAATAAATATATATGTATATAATATAGATAATTATATATAATATATTATATATACAATATATAAATAACTTATATATAAATCGCGCCAGATCACAGATATATTAATCTGTGGCCAGATAAATTCGCGTCGGTAATCAGCTGACTGTCAGCCGCTGTCGCGCGCGCAGTGGCAAGTGACGTCACGGCCATCTAACGGAAGTGAACCGAGAGTAGGCGATATCGTTACGGACTGAGATGTCGCGGATCTATTTTGCGAACACGTATGTAGTATGTACGTATCCGTGGCGAAGGGGATAGCAGGTTGTCGACGAAAAAAATGGCGAGAATCCGCACGATATGAGACACGACGTCGATTGAACGCTTCCTCTTCGAATCGAGGCGAACGTCACGTTCGAAGGAGAGAGAGAGATAGATAGATTCATCCCGCTCTCCGCGACTGTCACTCGAGCTGGGCGCTCGACGTAGACGACAGAAAAAAAAAGAGAGAAAAAAAAGTGATCTCTCGCGACGGTGGTTGCGAAACGTCACGCGTCCGCAGCGATCGTTGGTGCTCCTGTGCGAGTGACACAAACAAGGGTGACGATATGAATCTCCTTCGACGAGCAGCAACGTACGGGCAGGAAAAACGATAACGCTGAGATAAACTAGATAACGGAGATGAAATATCGGCGCGAATCATCGTAGTTCGTTAATGATACTCGCGCAGCGAAACGTCACGAGTAGCAATAGTGGTGTCTCCTTGTGTTGTTGAACCTTGAACAGTCGTTCGCTCGAGGTTATAAGCAGTTATGCGTCTGACGAACGTCGATCGAGGTAGATCGAGCCGCGTTTGGCAGATCCGACGAATGGACGGTGCTCCGATCATCATCATCATCGACGCGTCGGTCGGATTGACAGTTCGCGGCCGAAGATGCGCGCTTCTCTAAAGGCGCTCCTTAAAGTCTCGTTAGCAAGAGCGGGATCCGTTTAACTGGCTGTGAAAAAGTAGCTGCAACGTAACTGTATCGAGTCCAAAGAGTTGAGTAGCGCATCATTTCGCTTATTTTTTATTGCCTTTGACCAAAGAGCAAGATCCTTCTTAAAGGATATCCAGTTATATTCTATACTTGTAATTTTTTGGAGTTAAGTAATTTTATGTGTCAGTGATAAAGCTTTTTATAATCAGAATATATTGTATTAATACATACATATATATATATATATATATATGTATTAATACGTAGATTGGAATTGAGCCAACAGTGATGATAATGCTCCTTTGGTCGCACAAATTACATTATTGCAATGCTATACAATACTCTATATCTCTCTGCGTTATTTCCACAGGTATATAGATATACATACATAAAATACTGATCAAGATGGATCAAGAAACGGTCTACGGCACGCACGAGGATAGTCATGTTGTCATGTCAGAGAAGGTGCAGTCTCTGGCGGGCAGCATCTATCAAGAGTTTGAGAAGATGATAGCGAGATATGATGAGGACGTAGTGAAGGACTTGATGCCTCTGCTAGTCAATGTGTTAGAATGTCTGGATATATCCTATACTGAGAATCAAGAACGGGAAGTCGAATTGGAGCTCTTGAGAGAAGACAACGAGCAGCTTGTCACGCAGTACGAAAGGGAGAAACAATTGAGAAAGGCATCAGATCAGGTAATCTTTTTTTTTTCTTTTTTAAATAAATAATCTTTAGAATCTATAAATTTATGCCGTTCAAAATAATAATGCAACTATGAATGCATTTATGTTCAGAAACTTCTCGAACTGGAAGATATATCCGAGGACGAGAGAAAGGAGCTTTTGTCGAAGATTGATAGCTTGGAATCTATTGTAAGAATGCTGGAACTGAAGACTAAAAACTCCCACGATCACGGTACAAATGCCATTTGCGTTTCCAGTCTACCCATTCACAGTTCTTCCCTCTACAGTAGAGTAGAAGATTTTTTTTTTTATTTTATGTTATGTACATTTATATACGTGCGTATTCTTGTACACGTTCCGTAGTAGGCTGTGTGAGAAATATGGGATGCAAATTTGTCTTCTTATCATTTTCTCTTTATTCGCATTATTTTTTCACAGTTATTCTTACATTATTTCTCATGTGATTATTTATGATGCTATCGTATTCGTTATTTAACGCTTCACGATAAACAGTTATACATTTTATAGTATCCATGATAAATGATTGCTCTTTATTCAAAATAAGCGATATAAAATCGTTTAAATTAAAGATTCTGTTGCTTATTGATTCTGTTGTCTATTGCTTGTGACAGTTGTTTACTTGTTTTGAAAACATGGAATATATTCTGTGTTTAAAAAGTTGCTCTGCATTACATAATCACATTCCTTTTCCAGTTGGTCGGCTCGAGGAAAAGGAAGCTGAACTGAAACGCGAGTATTCCCGGCTACACGACAGATACACGGAGTTATTCAAGACCCATGTCGATTACATGGAGAGAACGAAGATGCTGGTTGGCAGTACGGAAAGATTGGAGAGCGTGTCCACGAGTCGCGCGCCATCGCGACTACCTTCTCTGGGTCTCGCTCATATGTCGCGCAGTTCCGGGCCGCTCAGTTACGGTTTTCAGAGTCTGGAGGCTAGCATTAACGCCGAGGACGTTCACGAGGATATCGTACCGAACGCGGCTAACTTGAGAACCGAGATGCTGGATAGTAGTAGCGAGGCCGCTATCGAAACCTCCGATAAGAGCCAGCTGACTGATCAGCCGGTGCAAGAGAACAAGACTACGGCTATATCTAGACGTATGTTGTGTATGTTTGATGAGATTATTTTTTTCGTGGAAGCTCTCCTTCGCTCTGTAACTCAAAGTTTCTGAGAGTGTGTTCGTTTCCGCAGACGAAAGTCCGGAAACGGAGGTGCCGCCGACTCTGGTGACACCGACGACACCGACCGCCGGCATCGAGAAGTTGGCAACCACGCCGGGAGGTAGAAGTAGAACCGAGAGGGAGCAACGAAGCGGCAATACATTGTATCAGGAATTGAGTTTCCAGGACGCCGATGCTCTGGGCGAGATGGACGAGGGCGCAGACATTACCGGTATTTACACACGCGCTTATTACAGGGTTGAGAGTCTTAAAGTTTGTTTCTTGGCAAAACTAAACCGATGCACTCGTCATTTCAGGAAGCATGGTACATCCTGGCGAATATGCTTCATCAGGTATGCTTATTCATTATATACACATTCTAAAAATTCATATGTGTATATATATATATATATTTGTTCGCTCATTCATCTTTTTTAAATTAACACCTTCTTCAACTTGTATTTGTGTTTCATTCGCCTCTGCGTCCTATGCTGGCTCGTGTCACACTTGCAATGCGCGCGATTGCATGTACTAACTTATCATGCAGTCAATGACAACTTCTTTGGTAAGATATAAGCTAGTTATAGTACTTTGTCGTATGATGTATACATTTTTTTTAATTATTAACATAAGATTAGATCTGTGGATGAGATAGTTATTTCTAAACATGCTTCTAATAATCAGTTATCAGTTTGATAAAAGTTGATAAATACAGTTACGATGTAGATGCATATTTTGTTCATCGCAAAACTTTTTTTTCTAATGCTCTGTGTGTAATATTGTATATAAGTATATAAAATATTTAATTTAGTCTATTTCTGAAAATTTAATGTTTTATTGTACTGTTATATATTTTTATCAATTCTCTTTTCTTTTCACAGGTATGGGAAAGGAAGTGGAAAATCTTATTATGGAGAACAATGAATTGCTAGCAACAAAGTAAGCGCTTTATTATTAATGCAGTAATGTAATCTTTATACATTGAATTAGTCCAACATTGGATATCTTTTTATAGAAACGCGCTCAATGTTGTCAAAGATGACCTAATTGTTAAAGTGGACGAATTGACGAGGTAGGTTAAATATATTCATATCGCAACATTGATATAATTTTTAGATATTATTAAAAAAAAAACATTTCTAATATTTCTCAGCGAGCAAGAGATATTGCGAGAAGAGGTTCGAGGTTTACAGCAGGCGCGGGAACGATTGCGGCAACGAATCGCCGCCCTCGAGGAGGAACTGAAGAAAGTTAAGGAAGAAGCGGAAGTGGCGGCTAAAGCGACGAAGAGCGACGACGAGGAGGATGTGCCGCTGTCTCAGAGGAAGCGATTCACGCGAGTGGAGATGGCGAGGGTGCTCATGGAACGGAATCAGTACAAGGAACGGTTCATCGAACTTCAGGACGCTGTCAGGTGGACGGAGATGATAAGAGCCAGCAAAACCGTCCCTTCCAGCATCTCGGGTGGGAAGGGAGGTTCAGTATGGAAGTTGTACGTACATCTATACGTACTTGTTGAACTGAGGAAGAGACAGCAGATAGGAGACGATTAATTCGCGCGTCGTTCTCGTTCCAGTTTTAGCAATCTCTTCACAGGCCCGGCCGATCGAGGGACGTTGATGCGTTCAGCGCATACGTTACCGCATGTAAGGTACAGCGCGCCGGCGAATCAGGTCGTTCCGGCGCCGCCCTTGGATGCCATGCGTAGACGTACGTTGAAAAGTCGCCAAGACTTTCTCGACCAAGGAGACACCATGTGAGAAATCAATTAAATTTTACTACATGCACGTAGATAGATATGTATTATACATCGACGTATTATGCATCGAAAGATCTGCCTGATTCATCTATTAATTCACAATCATACAGATTCTCGTTTTCTTTCTCACACATTTTACATTTTTTTTCTATCCGATCATCTCTCTGTTTAGTGAGTTTTTTTTTTTTTTTCCCCAAGAAGAATATTTCTCGCGAATATGAGAATTTTATTACATACAAGTTAACGCGTAATTTTCTACTCCGATATTCTTTTATCATCAAAATTGTAATGACAAATGCAGGAAAAAAAAGGTAATGTTGTTTTATATAATTCACGTGGGGCAGAATTTATTGAAATAAAAGGAACTTGATGTATATAATTTTTCTGAATTGCTCATCTTTGCAGATTAGAATCCTCTTTGGTCAGTTGGGATCCGTAATCATGTCACGATTCACGGTATTAGTCTCAATTGCACTAAAGAGACGTGAGTCTTTTCTGAATTATTTATCCTGTTAATTGACAGAATTTATGCGCGCATTAATGCAGTATATGTATTAATCAATGTTTGCTTAGTTTTGTGATCAATTTGGCCCTCTTTAACAAGCATCTTATCAAATTTTATCGTATCAGATTTTATTGAATTTTTATCATATCGTCAAAATTAAAATAGTGTGTATTGTTTTATAAGACATGAATATTATTTCTTTCTTTCTTGTTCTTTTTTTGGTTATTATATATTTATTTTTACATTTAAATCCCTTATCAAGAACTCGTTAAATCAAATCTCATCAAGTTTTAGCATGATTTGTGTATATTATACCATGATGTATACATTGTTCATAAGAGTGCAAGAATTTTGCACTAATTAAGCCATTAGATAGATTATCAAGTTTTCTTACAATAATGTTTGGATAAAGAGAAAAGACATAACTTTGTAAATACAAGTTTGTACAATTTTTGGAGAAATAATAATATATGCGATCGTTATTGATCGACAGAAATAAATGAAGTTTTTGATTACGTTATAAACTTGGCCTTTATTTCACTCTTGTTACTGCGCTTTTGGTCTTTTTGTTGTTCGGGTTACGTCCTTGCCTCTCCCTCGTGGTCAAGAGATACCTGGTTTTTCTGGCTTCGGGTGGGGTGCTTATTGGTCAGCAGGTAAATCTGTTCCGCTAACTACTCTTCTAACTACTTCCGCTTCAACATGAGAATCTAAGAAGTGATAGATATTATATGATAGATATACCTAACAATACATTACTCTATGCGTTAACGTTAATTCTGCAAGAATGCGAATTTATATACTATCTGGCTGTGAAGATGGAACCAAATGATCCGAGGAGATATATATGTGATGCTGAAATGGATGGTCGGATGTGATTATATAGTCAATACAGTCGCACACAGAACTTTTGCTAAGAACTCGAAAAAGTTTTGACAATCTTCCCCCTTTTTTTCCTCCCGTGCGAAAATAATTAAAGGATACGATTCGTGTCGTCTTTGCAGATCGTCCGAGAAGCTTGTAGCGAGACGCGCGAACGAACGAAGGGAACAGTATCGCCAGGTGCGAGCCCACGTCAAGAAGGAGGACGGTCGTCTGCAAGCTTACGGTTGGAGCTTACCGGGAAAGCCAAGCGCCCCCGTCAGACAACCCCCTGTCCCAGTTCCGGTTTACTGCCGACCTTTGCAAGAGACCGAGCCGGGCATGAAGGTACGTATTATCCCTCCTCCTTAGAAAAAATGACAAATATTTAATACTAATGACAAACATTTCTCTTTTAATCAGATCTGGTGTGGCGCCGGTGTAAATCTGAGCGGCGGTAAGACGCGCGACGGCGGATGCATGGTCGGCGGAAGTGTGTTCTACGCCGCCGAGGCTCAGGAAACGACGAGCGGTAATGCCGCGAAGGCAGATGCCGAGGACGCCGTCCAGCATCTGGACAAGGAGCTTCAGGAGAGCGAGAACCGACGGCTCGAGGCGGAACGATGGGAGCAACAACTGAGCTCGCTCGTCTGGATCTGCACCTCGACTCAGAAGATGTCCAAGGTCACCGTGATAGACGCGAACAATCCGGCGGACATTCTCGAGGTGTTCAACGTATGTCAGGGACACTTGCTCTGCATCGCGAGCGTGCCCGGTGCCAAGGAGAGTGATTACGCGCAATCCTCGTACGAGAACTCTATTCGCAATTCGGTGAACGGTAGCACGACAAACGACAGCGAGAACAATAACGGCGCCTGTTACGAGGATGTTACGAACGCGAACGAGAACGAGGCCGAGCAAAGTAACGGCCAGAAGAATCATCAGGACACGGATGCCGCGATTGATAAGAATAAAAACGAATCCGACAATCAGTCGGAGGATCAAGCGAACGAGAATACTGAGAAGACTGCCGAGACGGATCAGAACTCCACGACGAACGAGCCCCAGAGTCTGGAGAGTATAGATAGCGAGACCGCGAACCTGGGAAAGGTGCACTTTGTACGGTGTAACGTGGAAGCGCATTCTTCGCGATTGAACGACAAAGATACCGTGAACGAGGAGACCGCGAAGGAGGAAGCCGCCGAGGAGACACCCATCGAGAAAATGTCGTCCATACAACCGACCATGTGGCTCGGGGCTCAGAATGGCGCGGTTTACGTTCATTCGGCCGTTGCCAAGTGGTCGGTGTGCTTACATTCTGTAAAACTGAAGGACGCGGCGCTAGCTATCGTGTACGTAGTCTTTTGAACAGCGATCGATCATACACACACAAGAGTTCGAGCGATAAAATCCCTCAACTTGATCTATTTTTAATCTCAACTTAATCTTAATTCTGGAGAATTGATTGATGAAAACTTTTTTTTTTTCCTCTTTAGACACGTGCAAGGCCGAGTTCTGGTCGCTTTAGCGGATGGAACTGTAACGATATTTCGTAGAGGCGCGGACGGACAATGGGATTTGTCTCAATACCACATAATTACGCTTGGTAGCCCTCAACACTCTATCAGATGCATGACCGCGGTCGGCGGTAAAACCGTGTGGTGCGGATACAGAAACAAGATCCACGTGATTGATCCTATTGCGATGACACTTGAGGTATAAGAATCTTAATATCGTCATTAATGCGCGATATTAATTAATATGCAAGGGTAAATTTTAATAAACTGATGAAAATTCTTACTTTCCAGTGCACAGTGGATGCACATCCTCGCAGAGAGTCTCAGGTGCGGCAATTGGCATGGCTGGGCGACGGCGTGTGGATCAGCATCAGGCTTGATTCGACGTTGAGGCTCTATCACGCTCATACCTATCAACATCTCCAGGACGTCGACATAGAGCCGTACGTCAGCAAGATGCTCGGTACGGGAAAACTGGGATTTTCCTTCGTGCGCATCACCGCTCTGCTCATTTCCTCGAACAGGCTGTGGATCGGCACCGGCAACGGAGTGATCATCTCGGTACCGCTGTCGGAGAGTAAGTCTAAAACAGCCATCCGAGTCAAGCACATCTCGACGACACTCGCTAAAACACTCCCATAAAACACACCATTGCAGGTGCGGGCGGTTCAATGGCGGTGTCCAGAGTGCAGACAGGCAGCGGTAAAGGCGACGCACCCGGCGTCGGAGTCAGGATCTTCGCGTCGGAACGAGGCGTCACACCGGGAAGCTTCATACCTTATTGCAGTATGGCCCATGCTCAGCTCAGTTTCCATGGACACAGAGACGCCGTCAAGATGTTCGTCGCTGTACCCGGTAAACTTCAAACGATCGTCAATTATTTATTTTTTTTTTTTACACGGGATTTTTCTTTAATAATAATTTCTTTTTCAAATCAAATCTTCTTTTTCAGGTCACGGTGGTCAGAGCGCGGTGACGGACGGGACGCAACCTGCGATGCTCGTTCTTTCCGGTGGTGAGGGTTATATCGATTTCAGGGTCGGTAAGTAAATTTTTGCTCGATGATTGTGTGAGGTGTGTTATATCTCGTCTTAAAATTGCAAGTCTTAAATAAAATCCAACCGTAGCGTGTAAAAGATGGAGTAAACTTTTATCTTTTGCCTTGTGCGGAAAATCAGTAAGGATTCTCGCGCCACGACTCAACTTTAGATAACGGATTATTGTAATTTCAGCAGATGAAGCTGAAGACGAGAGTGATGTGGCAACACACCTAATTGTGTGGCAAATGGTCAAGTATGAACCCCCAGAGAGAAGCAAGAAGAGTTTGATCGAGACTTCTTCTATATCTCAATTTGAAGCATTAGCATTTCCTTATCTTATTCTGACAAACGTCATGTCTCATTAATCGCGGATGCATTCTTTACTAACAGAGAACGATATTATCTACTCTTGCACGATACAACCAAATTCGACTAACAATAGCATCTCTATAATCTTTTACATATATATAGAAATTACTCTGGGATATACATCAAGTTTACGTACATATTGCGCTTGTATATTTGTATCGCACATGTGCAAACATTAAAACATGTTCAAGATTGAGTTCGCAAGAATTCTATTGGTACAAAATCTGGAATTTTTCTAACACAATTTTCCAATCTCTCGCTTCTCTTGTTAAGCTGAAAGAAAAAGAAGAATCTAGCACTCTGACTTATATTATGCAATTGTATATCATGTATTACTTTTATTCTCTGGGGGTTGGGCTTTTCCATCTGTCATGTACAAATGTCACCACTCACTGTCTGTCCTCTCCTTCATTCGAACATTCGTTCGCTCTAAATTTATGGAAACATTTGTTTATATTTTACTTGCTCTTACAAGATTTCAATCACTCTTACAGGTGATGGAGAAGAGACGGAGGATGGCATGGACCGGTCGAATGCTACAGTCAACAATGGAGCGGAGGAGCATGGCGAACAGAGTCATCTGATTGTGTGGCAAGTGCAGTGTCCCTTACTGATGCCAATGAACGGTTAGCCTAGAGAGCAAGCGGATTCGCTGGATAATCTAGCTTTGTGTGAATTATTGTTTCACAATTTATGTGAAAGTGATTTAAATTGTGAATCATTCGCTGCGAACTAATATGCTACACCTACATCTAGATATGCACACATTATATATATATATATATATATATATATATATATATATTATATTTATATATAAATCGTAGCAGAATATGTTAATAATTCCCAAGATAATTATCGCAATTTTTCGTATCAATAGAGCGGAGACGTTGATAAAATCGGTTTTTTCGAGTCACCAATCATCAGTTATCTTCTTGCATGTGCGTGCAGATTAGGAAAAAAAATCTAGAAATTCTATCGATACAATCTGAAATCTCCACACAGTTTCGATACAAAATCTCCGATCTCTCGCTTCTTTCGTTAAATCGTATCCCTGTAAAACTTGAAATTTGCATACGCATGCGATCGAATGCGACTTAGGATGAAATTATTTAATTAAACGATACTTGTTGAAAGATTTCTCTCTCTCTTTCTCTCGCGATGAGTGTTCATTTCAGAAATATCACGTGATGAATATAGAGAAATAAAGCGTTATTTTTCTGCCGATAATTGTGATATAATAAGGCGATATTGTTAGGACGCGAGAAGATGAGTTTTAAAGCTACCGTGTAACATTTGCTACATTGCTGTAATAAATATTTGTTCGAAGTACTTCGCGCATGTACCTGTCGAAGACAGGCAGAATATTGCTCCGTTTATATACACGCGGTACACACAAGGAATATATATATATATATATATATATATATAAGGTGCATGCAATCTCAGGCAGTCTTTTTAGATATGACATAATATTTTTAATTTTCCCCGTCGGAGAGAATATATTATTTTCCTGACTTAATCTATTTTATTCGCGTACATCGTGTCGAGCGTATAACATAATGATAATAATAATAATATATATATATATATATAATTATATAATAATAATTTATATATATAATATATATCCCTCTCTTCTATCTCTCCTTGATTGATCGAGCATCGTAAAAATCGTGCCCGGCGAAACGTAGAATTTTTCTGCGAATTCACACGATTCATTAGGAGTGCGACGCATCAATGATGTAAATAATAATAAGATATTTATATAGCGCCCCCCTTTCTCCCCCCCCCCGTGTGTGTGTATGTGTAGATTATTCGTTATTTAATTTCGAGCGGAGTCGTTTTATTAGTATGTAAAAGACCTGTTTTTTCTCTCTATATTCTTGCAACTTTATAAACTCCAACTCTTTAGTACGCTACCAAAGAAGTGGAACGATGAATCCAATTTTATGTTTACATAATTTACAACGAGAATTATGCTTCGAACGCGTGTATGCTCTTGTTTCTTTTTTCCGCTCTCGGCCGTGAATCGTTAAAATAACAACGGATTGATACAATTTTGTAAATCGCCATTTCCCGATCCGACTAATTAGATACGTGCAATAAGAGAGCTACGCACTGTCGCGCGAGCTGGCTTTTAATGTCGAGCTCGGAATTGTACCTGGCTCAGGTGACGTTGTATAACGGCATTAATAAACGACAAGTTTATGGAACTAAATCTATCGCGATTTAGTCACCTGATCCTTCCAATGAATTGAAGATGTACGAAAGATCGCTCGGCCTAAATTGCGCTTTTGTAAAAAATGTGAAGAGTAATATAATTTTAATTATATTTTTATATCATATTTATATATTATATTATAATTATATTATATTTATAATTTATATATACAGGGTGTTCCAAAAAACACCAGCCGTCCTTTTTAAGAACGCAGATTCTTGGATCCAATTATAGAGTCGTTTTTTTCCTCAGCGAAAATCCTCGAAGAAAATCATCATCTTTTACAAGTTTCCAATTTTTACCATCCTTCTGTCCTTTTTTTTTTTTTTTTTTTTCCTAAGGAAAAATCGTCTCCAGAGAAGCTGCCGTTAAAAGAATATCCGGTGGTTTTAGAACATCCTGTGCGTGTATATCATGATTAAAATATGTAGCAGAATTTACATATTTTTTTCTCTTCTTTTCTTGTAGAGTTTTTTTTTTAAATTTTAGAAGTTTTTTTTTAATTTTTTAAGATATTTTACTAATATCAATTACAAAAAAAATCTTCGAGAAAGGTTAGGTATGTGTTTATGTATTAATGATACATTGATTGATTCATTGATATTTTGCTATTTCCTTGAACTCTATTTTCAAACTGCAGCGGAGCGATTGAAAACTTCGCAAGGGACGTGAAGTTCTATTTTTGTTAAACAAAATATAACCCAAGGAAGCTGTCAAGAGCTATTCATTTAAGTTCGTTTATACATTTGTAGACGATTCAGTTATCTGTAATGACACTTGACAAACAGTGATGCGTTCTTGATAATCTGATTAACATACAATACTTTTGAAGTTTATAAAGTTTATATATTGAAAATAACTATCGCATCTCCTTCCAACATATACGAATAATGCATATAAGATTTTGTTTTAGGCGTAAAGGCTTAAGCTGAATTTTTATCTCCGGAAATCTGTACAGAAGCATCTTATAGAGGTAAAATATATAATATAATATTATATAATAATCTATAATATTAATATATATTATTATTGTTATTATATATAATATTATAATTATTATATATAATAACAACAATAATAATATATATTAATATTATAGATTATTATATATAATATATATATATATATATATTTTACGGAAGTATCTTATCTTTAGGTAAGAAACGATCCAAGAGCTTTAAGATGCCGAAGGTATGTTCGGTCTTGGTCCGATTCTTACGAACAATATCGCCCCCTCTCCTTCGATGCGACGTCGATTCCCTCCCGTCCGTCATTCTTATTCGTCATTACGGACGTGATAAAAGCTCGTCGTCATCGGCGCCAACCAGTTACATCTTCCTGAGTTGCCGCCGTGAAACGCCGGGAATTCGCTCGATTGCTCACTACAGGAACTACAGTTGCGAGAGATCAACCAACAGGATGTCTTGTCCGGCAAGAGATCTGGCGTCGGAGCAGCTGAACAGTTACAAGAAGAACCTCAAGGTAAGAGAGTATGTAAGGTTACATCTGTGTACATACTGTGTACATACATGCGTGTGTCACGCATTACAGCGGTGCTCAAACGGTTCTCGTTCGCACGCATGTTTTGAATGTGTGTGTGATTCCATATTTTCATTCTCTCAAAGGAATGAAAATAAATAAAAAAGCTCGTACTATGTATCTTTCGAATCTCCCGGATCCTTCGTGTGTACTTCGGCTTTTTAATTGTTAATTATTATGTGTCACCTTGAAACCTGTACGATGTGATAATTACCGAGGCGAGAGTGACTCGGCTACTTTGTAATTGATTGTAATTACGTGCTATTGATTGCATCTAGAAAAAAAATATATACATATATATACGCGCAATTAAAGCGAAGTGTAATGCGAGTATATCTGAGAAAAAGATCATCTTTGTTTAAAGTCTGAAAATTTTTTTATCATACATCGTTTTTTTTTATTCTATTTCTTTCACATTACGAAAGAAATAGGATAAAAAAACGAACGCCCGACTGGGACTTTTTTCTTCTGCTGCAATCAAGTTCTAAATTATATTAAGCCAAAAAAATATTCCCACAATAATTCGATAATATGCTTATCTGAGAAATTTAGATTTAAGAGAATCTTTGATGTCTCTCGCAAACAATATTTTTCCGAGTTATTTTTTTGTCGCGTAATAATTACACTGACACATATACATATGTATATAGATGCATTAAAAAGTAGGACAGTTTCATTAGATGGAATCGTAAATATGTGATCGATCGTGTAAATTATATTGCTGCAGGTTGTCATCAAAATATGCGTAACAATAATATGCTAGCACGAATATAGAAAATTCTTAGTGAAAGTTTCGTTCAATGATTATTATAAAAATTTTATCCTTCACCCGGAAAAAAATGTCCATATATAACAATTATAAATATATATATAAAATTATATATAAGATATATTCATATGTTTCCTTTCTCTCGTATAATCCCTGTCCGCGTATGTACAGAAAAAAATAATAAGAAGAATAATTGAAAAATAATTAGAAGAATAATTTGTTTGCATTGTTGTTTTTAGAAAAAGTAAAATTTAAAGAAATGTGAAAAAATTGCTTATATAATTTATATAATTATATATAAATTTGACTTTTTTTACTTTCCCTTTAAAAAAAAAGGCGAAAATTAGTCTCTTTATTATTTTTTCTGTACATACACAGAGATTATACAAGAGGAAGAAAGCATGTATGGAATATTTTATATATACAATTATATTTATATTTAATTATGTATGGAATTTTTTCCGAGATATAAATGCATTTGTGACGATTATAACATTCTCTATCGATGCAATTATTCTAAGATTAAAAATTATCGCATTTGAAATATTCCTCTACACGTATGTATACTTTGTCGAAGCTTAATTTAGCGAAACCTTCTACCTTTTAATATTAAAAGACCTTTGAAACATTTAAATATTCAGTAAGAAAGAAATGAGTGTCCCTCAATTGTTAAAAATGCTTAATCACATTGAATCTATTTTAGTCGAACATCCTGTATATTCATTTTGATTACGTCTACGATTCTCAATATTGAAAACAAAGCTATAAGTCAGTGTTTTGACTTGAATCTATTGCGTAAGCAAAAAATCCTTATCAAATTGAACATTTGCGCGTATCGAAATTACATTGGAAAATAAAACAATAATCTCGTGTAATTTTAAATCAGATTTTTCAAATATCAACAAATGTAGAAGTCTGAAAGAGAATATAAAAAGAAAATAAATATAAGAGAATAAATTTCCGTCTCGAAGTAAGTAACTTTAATTTTTTTGCTATCCATAAATTTCATAGTCATCATTTATGACATTTACGCAGTTCATGCACAAGGATTTGTATTACAATTTGTAATATATTGTAAATTAAATCCTGCTTACGGAGCAAACGCTTACTGCGCTACATCCACAATTGCATAATGAATTTTATTCAATTCTGAGCAAGGTATTGATTTATGCGAACATAATTTCTAGTCTCTCCTATAGTCTCCGCTCTCTCAATTGCACATCACTGCAACTTGCATAAAAACCTTGTCCGCATTTAACATAACAGAACTTGTAACGCGGAATTCTAATATTAGTTTCTACGATTACATCGTATTTAGTAATGCGGTGCTCGAGAGATAAAAACGTTATATATGCGATATGATAAGGAAATCCATCCATATGTTATTTAAAATTGAAAAATTCAAATGATATGAAAGAATATGACACGCTTTTTTCTTCATGATGTTCTGATATATAACAAAAATAAAAATTGCACCAAAAATACTCTATCGATTTTATAAAAAAATTCATCATAATTAAAACTGCATTTTGTAACTCGAGCACTAAATAGTTGTATCTTTTTACATTTTTTTATTAGAATTATTTAAATTTTAGAACTCTATGAGATGCGTTTCTCAGATGGCTCAGAGGCTCTCATTTCAGCTGCTGCAGTAAAAATTCTTGAAATTAGTTTTATTTATAAAACTAATATACAGCTAAGGAGTATTTATTTGACATTCTTTCTGTCCTTCTCTATACTTTATTAATAGGAAATCCGTCCTCCATATCGTCTTCTACTACGAAGTATTCGACATTCAAAGAGTTATATTGTTCGAGAAGAATCCGAGGAAGAATCAAGAATTACAGAATCTTAAAGAGCACACGCAATATATTGTGATTCATCGCAACGCGCTTTAGATTTTTCTCGATAGATCTCTCTCTCCAACCGGTTATCTTCGAAACATTTAGATTAAAAAAAATCACAGAGCTTTATCTGTCACGTCACTTCGACGAGATGATTGAAAAGCGCGAACGTCGTGTTCGTATATTTTTTACTTCGATCGAGGATAATTTGTTTTGCACGGTAAATTATACGTTTTGATAGATATACGGCTGAAAATAACTAAACCGATTGCGTCATTAGTAGCGTGATGAAGACCACAGATATGGATAAGTTAAATATTGCAACCCGATGAGAGCGACGTTTTTGTAATCGCGTCTATCAGATTAAAGCAATAAAAAAAGGTTCGATTAAATTGCTTATCTCGCGTTATATATGATATATCGGTAGAACGACGCCACTTTACATTTAGGTAAAATTTATCCGGGTCGTTTAAAAAAAAAAAAAAAAAAAATGAAATACGCTTATTCGCATATGATTTACATGCTGAAGGAGTTGGCAACAAGTGGTGCCGAGCGCACCAGGTCGATTTAAAGACAATATGTCATGTTGCTGTGTCATGATGAAGCAAAGTTCCCAGGCGTTGCGTTATTCGCGTGCTATAAAATCGCGCGATTCAACGCAGCGAAAGGTGTGCTTCGCAAAAAAAGTAGTCAACGTAATATGCAAATTAACTGCAAATTAACTGCGACGTTCCGCTAATCAACGTGCGTAGAAGTAGGAATTATATCTACAATCTTGCTGTATCGCGGATTAAAATGGTAAAAAAAACTTCTGAACTTCAATGAATAATAAATATAAATTAGAAATTAGAAATATATAAAACATTATTAAATATTAATGTTATATACTTTTTCATAATATATTCGACATTTTTAATATTTACATTTATTTATTTGTACAAGACAAAGTTTCAATGGAAAATTTGAAGATTAACATTGTTAGTACATTGTTAGCGTTTTCATAGTTTATTAATACAATATTGATATATATATTAATATTGATATTATAATATTATAATACTATCATAATGTTAATATTAGTATTAATATTATTATAGTATTAGTATTAATATTATATAATATTGATATTAATATTGAATTAATATTGAGAAATAATATACATAATATATTTTTATAATATTTATATACATAAAGTATATTATTAATATATGTGTGACGTATAGATTATTATAATAAATATAAGAATATTTTTCTGGAAAATAATAATACGAGAATTGTAATAATTTTAATCACAACAATATTAAAAAAATTACATTTTATAAAAGTTATATTTTTCAATCTTTCAATTTTCCAATAATTATCTATTTTAGACGTCATCGTATGAGAATTTTAATGACATGAAAAATAACGATAACTATTAAATTTAGCTATTAAAAATATATTCATCAAGGAGAAAGAGATAAAAATTTACATTAGAAAAATATACAAATGTAGCACTCTGAAAACGTTTCATAGAAAACTCGAAAATTTATGTATCGCAACATCTGATTGCGTAACTTGATAGATAATTCTCGCGATTAATATCGTTCTATTTTTGATATAAAATCAGTTATTTGCCAATTTTTTTTTTTACTAATAGCTTTTGCAGCAATTGCTTTTAAATTAAAAAAACTTTCTAATTAAAAAAAAAAAAAAAATAAAAAAGACGCCGATAACGAGCAAGATGATTATGACACGACTAGCACTTCAGTCATGGACGATAATTGCCATAACAAGACGTCGAAGTGGGTTCTTAGATGGTAGATATGATTTCGAAACAGGATCCTGTACGCCTTTACGATCGACAGACGAGATTATTTTTATCGTATTATGATTTTATCGCGATTTTTATCATATAAAAAGCGCGCTCGCTTCTTATAGTTTGTTCATTAGTGAAATGGATAGTGACAAAGGGCATCATGTCCGTCGCGGTTTCTCCCTTGCGTTTTGGAAAAAAAAGAAAAGATTTAATCACGAGAAGATTTCTGATTGTGTAACAGATTTTTATACGGCTATTGGTACAATGATTCAGTTGTCGCTTAATTAATCTATGTGTGTTTATAATAATAAAAATTCAACAAATACCACAGAGTCTTTCAGGTTCTAAAAAACGTTGCTCCAATTAATAGTGAATTGATATAAAAAATAAAATGTAAAGTGACGTGATTAAAAGATTGTTTTCTTAATAAATTTATTTTATTTTTATTTTATTTATTATTATTTTTTAATGAGATTATATAGACCTCTCGTGGTCTTCACGAATTTTAGTTTCTAACACGAGAACTGTTTTATATGAAATACATAAATTTATTTTGCGTCAATCGACGAAAAATTAATCCCAATCTATCTCTTTATACAGGGTGACGCACCTGTATTATTAACTGCAAATGGAGCGCCCATCGCCGAGAAGAAGGCCAGCCTCACGGTTGGTCCACGTGGACCCATGTTGCTGCAGGACTTTGTTTACCTGGACGAAATGTCGCATTTCACTAGAGAAAGGATTCCGGAACGAGTTGTCCACGCGAAAGGAGCCGGTACGTTTTGCTTCATTTCTCAAAGTGCACACAACTTCAATATTTTATATCTATTATTTTTATACTACTTCAATTATATTATATTTTTATTATTTATAATTTATATATGTATAATATATTTATTAATTAATATATTTATTAATTTATATTATATATGTAATCAATTATATCTATTAATTTTATCGATTAAATCTTTACGCGTATCTTTTTTTCTTTTTCAAGGTGCGTTCGGCTACTTCGAAGTTACCCACGATATCAGCAAATATTGCAAAGCCAAGGTATTTTCTAGCATCGGAAAGAGGACTCCCATCGCTATCAGATGCTCCACCGTCGGTGGCGAAAGCGGTTCTGCCGACACCGTCAGGTAATAAATAGGAAAAATGCTACAATGTAACGTGAATCATTATTAAACTCTGACGCGCAGAAGTTTTAATAAATATTCGAAGGAGAGATAACTGCGCGCTCTCATCCGCCTTTTTGTATACATCCAAAATAATATTTTATATAATTATATTATATTAATATTATATATTAAATATATTATCCTATTTTATATTATTTTATTTATTTATAATTTTACAATATTTAATAATTTGTTATATTTTAAATTTTAAACAAATTTATAAAATTTTAAATTTAATAATTTGTTATAATATTATCCTATATATAAAATACAAAAAAATGACAACATAAATTATTTTAACGAGTATGTCATTGCAATAAGTATGATGCAGCTTCCACCATAAATGTGCGCAGCTGCTTTTATCATTAGTAGAAAGCGAGTGAATCGCTGTCTCGCGGTTAGTAGACTTGCGTCCGCAAAGCAAATATCGCACTCAAGTGACTTGTCGTGGTACAATGATTTTTCATCATTCAGCATGGTGCAATAAGGGAAAAAACATGTTACGTAAGAGCTACATGTTACTCTTCTGAATTGCGCTTCGCTGATGCAACTAATTTGAGTGGCGAAGGTTGAAGTAATAATAAAATGAATATGTAAAAATATTCTCACACATTTTTTTTTCTAATTATTATCGATATTATCGATTACGTTTTATCTTACTTTTCAGAGATCCGCGTGGATTCGCTGTAAAGTTCTATACCGAGGAGGGTATCTGGGATCTCGTCGGCAACAATACGCCTATCTTCTTTATCAAGGACCCCCTCTTCTTCCCAAGTTTCATACATACGCAGAAGAGAAATCCCGCGACCCACTTGAAGGTTCGTTCGAACGTGATTACAGATAGCCAACTAAGGTCAATGGTCAAATGAATTTACGAATTAAAATGTGTTTTCTTTACATTAACATACGTGAACAAAGTATTGAATTACATATTGTGACATAGAGAGACCATATTGATAAAATCTTTTTTTTTTTTTTTAGGATGCTGACATGTTCTGGGACTTCATCTCCCTCAGACCCGAAACGACGCACCAAGTTATGTTCCTTTTCGGCGATCGCGGCATTCCCGACGGATACCGCCATATGAACGGCTACGGTTCTCATACATTCAAGCTGGTGAACAGCAAGAACGAGACAGTCTACTGCAAGTTCCACTACAAGGTTCTTATTTCAAACAAAAAAAAAAAAAAAATAGTAGTATAGCTTGATCTATTTATATCAAAGTTACTTTGAGAGATTACAAGTATCTGATGATAATCGGCAGACCGATCAAGGGATCAAGAATATCCTCGCGGAGAAAGCCGGCGAGCTCAGTGCTACCGATCCTGATTACTCGATCAGAGATCTTTACAATGCCATCGCTAAAAAGCAATATCCATCTTGGACGTTCTACATCCAAGTAATGACCAATGACCAAGCGAAGACCTTCAAGTGGAATCCGTTCGACTTGACAAAGGTGATTATTACTTTTTGTTCCTATCGATATTCTACCTTATAAGCAGTTCCGTTTTTTTTTTTTTTTGAAAATTATACCAATTTTTCTTCCAGGTGTGGCCTCACAAGGAATATCCGTTGATACCGGTTGGCAAACTGGTGCTGGATCGTAATCCCGAAAACTATTTCACTGATGTGGAGCAAATGGCCTTCGATCCGGCGCACATGATACCCGGTATCGAGCCGAGTCCGGACAAAATGTTGCAAGGTCGACTCTTTGCTTATGGTGACACTCATAGACATCGCTTGGGACCGAATCACCTTCAGTTGCCAGTGAATTGTCCTTACAAGGTAGTACTCCGTTTTGCGACAAGATAAACCACGTGATTACTGGCATTATTTCTAGTTACGAATAGAATTTCACGCTTTCTGTGTCATACTTATTTCGCAACTTGCGAAAAATTTTATATATATTTCTTTAAAGAAAAAAAAAAGTAGAGACTCCTTTACCCAAGTGACATATATGTTTCATTTTATAATACTTATTCACATTTATAATGAAAAAATGAATTTTGCAACTTTGACTTATGTTTCGTAAAAATATTTTATATATCGTGTTGATATTTAAAAAATCACGTGTCTGCATATTATTTTTAATTGCATGCTTAACAAACACTACAATGAAGATTACTTGAGCAGGTAATGATTGTGCACGTTTTAAGCTATTAGCAAAAGCTGCTATTCAATTAATATACATAAATTATTTTTAATATATTTTATATAAATATATTTATCAAATGCATAATTATTATTAATATATTTTATTATAAATTATTTTTTATAAATTAATAGATTTAGCAAAAGTTACTATTCGATTAAAATATATAAATTACTTAATATATTTTTATCAAAATACATTATTTGATTAGTATAATATTTAATATAATATTTAATATATTTAGTATAATATTAGTATAATATTTATTAAAATATATATCTCTTGAAGATTAAAAAATGCAATATATTATCCTGTAGGCGATCTCCGCGATGCATTATCAGCGAGACGGCAACATGTCGATATACAATCACGGAGGGGCGCCGAATTATTATCCGAACAGCTTCTCCGGACCAAAGGAGTGTCCGGCCGTTCGTTCGCCGCCGTTCCACGTGAGCGGAGACGTGGACCGTTACAATCCCGAGGACGAGGATGACTTTGGTCAGGCCACTACCTTCTGGCAGAAAACCCTCGACGGAGCCGCCAAAGAGAGATTGGTCCAAAACATGGTCGGGAATCTGCGCAACGCTTCGGTGTTCATCGTCGAGCGTGCTGTACGAAACTTTGCTCGAGTGGACGTCGATCTTGCTCAGAGATTGACGGAGGGCTTGCGCAAATGCGGGATACAGATCAACGCTTTGGGAAAATCGGCCAATCTCTAAAAAGGATATATTTGTTATCTCTTTTATGTTTTGTACTATAACGATGTAGCTTACTTAAATATGTAATATTTTACGATATTTTAATCGTTTGTCAGAGATTGTGTCACTGAAAGTATTTCTTTCCGTAATGTTACATACTGCTCTTAATTATCGGCATTTCACCCTGGAGTTATTTTTTTTGTAACTTGTAATACTATTTTATGAGGGTGTAGAATTTGTGGTGCCTTTTATATAATAATTCGTATAAGACGAATGTGTTCTGCCTATTCGAGGAGGATGACACAACGAAAAATGCATTATTCTACTCTACCACTTTCTACCTGTATTTTGCTACCGTTTTGTCGATTGTAAATGATTGTAAATGTTTTTTTAGACCTGATGATTCTTCCGAAGGAAAAATGCGTATGTGATGGGGATTTATATGTAAATAAAATTTGAAATCGCTACAGATGCATTATATCGCAGCGTTTTTTCCACTATTTCCCGTAGCTTCTGCGAACAAAGGGATCGAAAGATTTTACCTTCGCGCGAATTCAAGGTAGACGGCAAAATGAGTCATATTTCCAATTAGGGTAACTTGCGGAACAAAGCCATTTCGACTGCATTTAAACTGCATTCGAAACGCATCCGCTTTTATCCGTCATTTCGGAGTTGAACCGAAAGTTTCGTGAGAGGTACGTTTCTCTCTCTTTTTACAAGATTAAAATACGATATAATTAAAGTGCGTACTTTTTTTCAAAGAGTCTACCGGATCAATTTTTTGTTATTTTTTTCCTTTTAACTTAATTTAATTTTATTACTTTAATATTAATAATTTTTAATAATTTTATTTTTTTAATTTTAAAATTGCTTTAAAAAAAATGTAAAAAGAATCGATTCAAGCTCTTTCTTATTTTCTCTTGATTTTTTTCAATTTTATGTTAATTTTTTGCATTTTAATTTAATTTAATTTAATTTTAATATTAATGTATATTTTAATTAAATTAAATTATATTTTATTATTTTAATATTAATTTTTAATAAAAAGATTAATAATTTTATTTTTTAATTTTAAAATTGCTTTAAAAAAAATATTAAAAAAATCGACTCAAGCTCTTTCCCATTTTCTCCATTTTTCTTCTCTCTCTCTCTCTCTCTCTCTCTCTTCAATATTTATTTTAAACGCAGAAGATTGCAGTTCAAAAGAATTGATTCTCTAGGCGTTATGTATGTGTATATGTATGTATACACATCATATATACATACATACATGTATACGTTTAAATGCGCGTTTCGCAGCGTGACACTTCCGGCCAAATTCCTCATCCGAGATGCTGTAGGTGCATTATACAAGTTACAGTTGTTCGCTTCGAATCCCATCGCGGGATGCTGTCAACAAACGCACGCGTGTGCAGATAAATCCGATGCGTCGACGGACTTGAAGCTCTCCGAGAAAGCCCTTCTTCGTGTGCAACTGTCAACCGTACGATTAACCTGTGCGACTAAATTTTTTTTTTTTTGTAAAAGATACTTGAGAGTGAAAATGCAGTCACAAAATTGTCTTTGCAGGTTTCCCTCGCAGCGCAAATCTGTGAGTGTTCTTTTTATAGAGGCTCTCCTGACCTTCAAGAACGAGCAATCGAAACAGCCTCTCTTCTGTGCGCACAGATCATGTTACGGCCAATCTTTTAAATAATATATATATATACACACACATTGACATCCAACATGACAGACAGGTATATATTATGAGAGCAAGAGTTTTATCTGCGAATAAAATCTTACAAATGCTCTTTTTTTTTTCAATGATGAAGTTTCATGATAGTGTACTGTAGAATTGTTTCGTGTATCAGCGATTGATTCATCCTTGCATTGGTGTCACATCGATATCTGTCAATCGCTGTAAAATGTAATTGGAGGATCTAGATGTATATAATTGAATGATGTTTTGTCAGGAACAAAGTTTTGGTCGGTGCTGGAGTAATATGGGGTGTGACCCTTTGCTGTCTTTTATTTAGTCGCAAGTTATTAAGACCCATGGCATTGTTAAATTTTATCCCTGCTATTTTATATCGGTCAGTTCATCAGTCCTTGTTTATAACAATGCGGAGATTTGTGTTTGCTGTTTTACTAATCGGAAAGCAATTTTAAATATCTAATATTGATGTTTTTCTCTTATCGTTAACAAAACGTTAACAATTAAAAGCTTTATGTATTATATTTTTGGAGTAATTTTTATCAATGTATGTTCCCAGTTGCTTTTTTTTTTAAATTTGATTCGAGTTTCCTCTCGTTGCTCCGTTTGTCTTTAATTTCGAATAAAATTCTGTTTATTGTTTATGATTATTTAGCAATCAAGAAATGAAGAACGAAGATGAACAGAAACATAATGCGGATGATGTTGGTACATCAATGAACTGTGATAATAATGTACATACAAATGAGCAAAATGAAGAACAAAATGAGGTGCAAAATAGGTGCGTGGTTAAACATTTTTAGTAAAGACATAGTAAAAATAACTTGTTATGAGTTTTCAACTAATATTAAATAAACATAGATGTAAATTATATTATGCGAAAATATATTGTATCTCTTGCGTTAACCAGGCAACCAACATCAAACTTTATGATGGGTGGATTAACGGGAGCATCACCGCCGAAATTCGTGTCCTTCGACGAAATTATAAAAACTGCAAATGGAATGAAAAATATGGCCTTGGCTCATGAAATCGCGGTAGATAAGAATTTTCAACTGCAAAAACTGGAACCGGAAGATGGTAGCTTTCATAGACGAGTAAAAGAAATAATGCATAAGGCTTTTTGGACTCTGTTAGCGAAGAAGTTGGCCGAAGACCCGCCAGATTATTCGCACGCACTGATTTTATTGAAAGAAATTAAAGAAGTAATTATATATAATTTCCTTTCGTCTGTGAAACAAACAAGGGAATCGTATCAAATATATCGTGTAATAATATATTTTCTATTCATTTCAGTCCCTGGACGAGCTTGTGCCGCCGCAAAATTCCAAAATCAAAGAAAATATCAGAGAAGTACTTGATCTAGACTTGATCAAACAGCAAACGGAGAAAGGTGTATTAGATTTTCATCATTATGCGCAGTACATAATCTCTGTTATGAGTAAGATATGCGCGCCAGTCAGGGATGAAAAGATCAAAGAGCTCTCGCAACAGGTGGACATAATCGAGACATTCAAAGGTGTCATGGAATTGTTGCAGCTGATGAGATTGGATCTGGCGAATTTTACCATCACAATGATGAGGCCAAACATCATCGCCTTGAGCGTCGAGTATGAGAAGGCAAAGTTTACCGAATTTTTGAAGATCAATTCAAACGGTTTGCAATACACAGAAAGATGGTTACTGAGACACTTCGATCCGGAAAAGACCGCGAGTTCATCCAGCAGCGATGCTAGTAATATAAGACAAGTCACTCATTCTCTAGTGACAGAGGCGTATCTCGATCTCCTGGAATGGGATTTCAATCCAAATGCCGAAGTACGGATTTATTTTATCGAAATATTAGGATTTTATGTTACTTGATAAGTTTATTATAAAGCTGAACGTGTTTTATTTAGACGCTGATGTTGGATCAAGGAAGACTTCTGGAATTGCGCGACATAACTAGTAGATTGAGCGTCATAGGTTCTGTGATATTGTTGGTTAATAATACAATTGGTGCACCGATTCAAGGGGTTTCGAGCTTTAAGAAGAATATTAAGGAGCACTTGAATGCGTTGTTGGATTCTGTACATTCCAACAAGTATGTTCAACCATAATCGAAGACAAATTATAATTAAAGTATATTAATTATTCGCTTTTTTTCTCTATAAAATTTATGATTCATTATTAGCTCAGAATATTATTAATACAATTCTTACTTACCTTCTTACAGGGATTTGGAAGCTGCGATGCCAAATATTGTACTTCAAGTAAAAGAAGATGTGAAAACAACCTTACGGGAAGTCGATGCTCCAGAGCTGTCTCCGGAATTAGAAACATTGCTAGAAGGCCAGATAGCCGATCTTATAGATACAAAACATAAGATCAGATATCTTGTCAGTAAGTATATAAAAATCAGTTTGACGATTAAAATATGATTAACACTTGGTTATGAATAAATATCATTTTAGGTTTGCGAATTAGACAATTCCTACAGAAAATCATTCAGTCGCAATCTGTTGCGCCCCAACAAGTACCGCCAGGTCTATCTTCGTTGCAAGAGGAATTAACGGCCGTTGCCGCCCGATTTGTAATACTTATCTCGCATAATCGCAGCGTATTTGGCGAATATTACCAAGACATTGTCGCAAATGCATTTGCGAAAAGCGATGTTGACAGTAACAAGGAGATGCATGGAGCGCATACCATGGAATTGTAAAAAAGAAAATAGAGACAAAGTGAAATTATATACATATACACACGTATGATGTTAATACACTCTCGTTATGCCTCCTGTTCTGAGATATGCATGATTATATCGAGATTGTTTATAGCTTCAATTGATTATATAAATTTTTCTCAATACAAATCAGATGATAAGCATCGAATTGCATCTATATTCATTGTGCATCTTTTTTTACGAGCGATATGATAGATTTCTCTTTTTCTCTTTTGCTAGGTTGAGACGCTATATCGAGGTGCAAGTTTATATAATTTTTCACATTTAATTGTGTATAATGGGTGCGATATTCACAAATTATATATATATATATATATATATATATATATATATATAACAAAATAGAAGAGATATCTATATTTATTATGATTCACGAATCATTATTAACGATGAACAGTAGAACAGTGCTATGTTCTTCTTTCTTTTTTTTTCTAATGCTTTATACATTATTTAGAATTCACGTAAAAATTATATACGATATATATTGATTAATGAAATTAATGATATAGATAATGTTTTTTCATCTTTATCTCGTGTTTTTTTAATAGTCAAAAATGTTTTGTATAAATTTTAATATATCTGATTATAAAGTATGCTATCGTGTGTAAATATAAGTGCATAAAATATGCATATAAATATGTTTAATATTTTATCACAGATATATTGAGTATTATATCATTTTTATATTATCACCAAAGCCAATTTTATTATCGCAAAAGTATAAAAAGAAAAAGATTATTTAACTTTATTAGATTTTATATTTTCAAACTTTTTCTTTTGAACTATTCTCTCACTATAATGATGCCTGCACCATGTTACATTTACAACATGGAATAGTTTATAATCAATCTCATATATACATAAACTTGAATAAAATATTTATTATCAAATACGTTAAGACTCTTAATCTTTTAGTCTGTACTAGAAAAAGAAATAAAAATTTAGAACAATAAATTTGAGTTAAATAAATAAAACTATATATAATATTCTCTTAACATCCGCTACTCTTTAATACTGCAAATTAATGTAACTAGGAACACATTTTATTCTTTATATAATTCTCAAAAGTTTCAATGTGTTGTTTTTTTAGAAAACTCTGAAATCCTAAAAATATAAATTTTTTTTTCAGTGAATTTGTTCTGCCTCACACATGCAGTTCTAGAGATTATGACGTTTGCTTTTCTTATCATCTCGCCTCTTCATTTTATCAATCTGTAAAAAGACTTACCTACGAATAAATGCTGTAACTGCCCGGTCGGTGGAAATAAACTTGACAATGTTTTCAATAATTCGTCAAAATCACCATTTTGCGTATAGCTTTGTATCATGGCTGCAAATATTTTATAATCACTCGCTGATAACACCCGTTTTACCTAGAAATATTATTTACGTTTAGATGTTGCATAATTTCTTTCCATATAAATATTATTGAATTTTTATATACTTACATCTTTCAGATATTGTTTTCCCAATGTCTTTTTATCATCTTTATTCGCTTCTTTAATGTTTGGTGTGATATTTACAGAATTACTTTCTAGAACTGTTGACGACGAGGTCGAAGGAGCAGAAAAATACGCATCGACTCCAGATGGTAAAATATTAATTTTCCTTCTCTTAGCGGTTGGTTCATCGACATATCTTGCCAATTCGCATGTACTCTGATTGTCTTTTAATTTGCAAGCACTAAAGTTGATCGCAGATTGTGACTTCACTGACTTTTCTTTGTCCTTTACACTTTCATCCAAATACATATCCAAGTTAAAACTATTCTTAGTCTCTTTTGTCACAAAATTGTTTTGTGCTTTTTGTTTTAAAGGTAATGTTGTTTCAAAGGTAGCACCTACGGCAGGCAGCGATATATCTTCGTTCCCATATTGTGCACGAATGATGTCAGGTTGTGGCAGCTGTAAAATTGTCACAAGTTAAAGTAAAGTATTGAGCACGTAATTTTTTTTAATCGCATTTAATTGGGATAAAAACTTGCAGTATTTTCCGCATTTCTAAAAAAATCTCGCAATTCTTTCGTGATCATCCCGAAATTCGTAAACTTCCTTATGTACGGTCTGAGCCAAGCGGACAATTGTTTCTTGAAATTTGGATTTTCGAATCTACAATCGCAGAGTATCACGGCGCCATAATCGTTTTTGTGTCTTATTATCCTGCCGATAGCTTGATTAACAGCTCGTGACGCTTCAAGTTGATACCATTCTTGTCCAGTTAAACTCTGAATATCAAATTTGTTCATTATTCTTATTAGAGATCATCAGCGTTATGATTTTTATTAAAGTTAAACAAATATGTGATTTATACTTCTTTCTCCGTAGTCCTTATTTCCTCCAAGTATCTTTGCTTCAGCATAACTCGCGGATCCTTTAAGGGCGGAAATGGAAGACCAATGATTAATACAGCCCTACCGTTTGCATTAGCGAAATCCAGACCTTCGCTGACCTTTCCTCTGCACACCGCCATAAAAACAGCCCCCTTGCAAGACGGATCTCTAATTTTTTGATAATATTCGTTCATCACATTGACAAATCCGTCTTTCGAGGTAGGTTCTACGTAAATGGGCTATATTATCCAGTATTATTAATTTAATATACCATATTACGCCACGAAATACATTACTTTGTAAACACATTAAATATTGCTTACCTTACGTTCGGCAATCTGCGTCCACAAACCCATATTTTGCCAGTCATCTCTACACTTCTTCATGATCGGATACGAAGGAAAAAATATCAACAATCCATGAGGGACAATGCAACTAAAGTTGTATACTGTTCTTCCAAGAGATGCGATATACTTTGGATCATTCCTATGAAGATATAAGTGTAATGATAAAAAAAAAAATAAAAAATAATAAAAAAAAGTTACGCTATACTCATAGTAGTGTTTACCTCGTGTTGTAGGATGAATTGAGCGGATGGTTATCCGGACCCTGACTAAGAACACCAACACATACTTGTTGTTTTGTCACAATATGCGGATTTTCCAGCTGAACTGCTATTGGTATACCAAGTTCCAATATAAATGGTTTCATCGGAGACAATGTACCGCTTGTGAGTATTACTGAACGTATTCCTTGTTCCACCATTTGCTCCATACTATAAAAAAAAGACAGAAAGACACAACTTTTATTTCTTGCATGATTTATAATTAAAAACATTTTCTTTTTATATTATATTTATTTAAATGTTTATACCCAAAGCCAGGACTAAAACACCAATAACTAATGAGTTTTCCATCTGTTTTTGTTGTCTTCTTGGTCTCCCAAACGTCACTCTTGTAATTCTTTTTCTGCTCTTCCATCTGTATGTGGACTTTGTAGCAGCGTTTTACTTTCTCCTTGTGACGTACGATAGAACCACCGCTATTAAAAGCAGTCTTCAATAAATCACTAAACTTTTGCAGCGCATTTCCTTTTCTCGCAAATGGTGAAGTACTAGTAGTTGTCAAATATAAAATTATCTTTTCCAACTTATCTATCACAATTTGTTCCTTACCATGTGTTAACTGTTACAAAAATTATACAGCAACAATTATATATATATATATATATATATAAATAATTTAACAATATTGTTTAATAAAATTAAAAATGTTTACCTCAACTTTCTCAAGTAATTCAAAAATAAATCCACCAGGGAAAGTGTCTCCCTCGTTACGATTTTTTAATTCGATGGAATCAACTGCTTTTTCCAGTTCCAAAAACATCGCCTTTAAGATGTATAAATCCTCTGCTGTGAAATCTTTTTGAACATTATTCTCTGATAAAAAGTCGTTTTGCAAATCTGCATCCTTAGCCATATCTTTCATTACTGCAGTTACTTCATCAATACATATTGCAATATCTGTACTACTTATCTACATAAAGGGATATATATATATATATATATATATATATATATAAATAATATTTAATTAGGAGATATATATATATATATTTACGTAAAACATTAAAAAAAAATTTGTTTTTATACCTGTAACGACGCTGCTTCTTCGCAAACTTTCTCAACGTTATGAGCTTCATCCAACAAAACTACAGTATTTTGTAAATCTATACCCTGTGACTTTCGTGTTTTAGGATCCAGCAGATAATTATAAGGCATGAAGACAATATCTGCGTTTTGCTTGAATTCCTTTGCCAAAAAGTATGGGCAGCATTTGTGTTTCTGTCCAACTTTAACTAAATCTTCTATATCTAACACCTCCTGTTTAAAAACAGGATCATCTTTTCTAAACATATTAGAATTTATATGACAATTTTTATATAGCTATTTTTTTGCTTTGATTAAAAAATTACTGGAATATTTAAGCATACATACCTGGCCTCAACATTATTGAAATAAAAACAAGTCCTTGATTTTACTTTGGAATGACACATGTGTATTTTGTTAAAAGCACTTGCTTCTTTAGAAACTTCTGGATGAATGCACAGCTGATCACGAGATCCTAATACAGCAGTGGCAACATGCTTGTACGATGTTTTCTTCAATTCGTGCATAGCTTGAGACAGTTGAGAATGTGTTCGAGATGCATAGATAATTTTGGGCATAGCCCATCCAAAATTTTGAACATTGTCTGGTACTCCCGATGCCTTTTCAAGTCCATTAATCAAATATTTGAAAAAATGTCCACCAAAGTCTTTCTTCTCAACTGCACCCGCTATTACTTGTGCTTGTAATTGAGCTTTCTTCGTCAACAGCCAACTTAAGGAAGAACACAGGAGGCAGAGAGTTTTTCCGGTACCTATATATATATATATATATATATATATATATATATTCATATTTAATTAATAGAAAATATAGAAAGAATAAAATAATAAAAAAAATTAAAGAAATGACATAAATAAAACATATCGATAAAAAAATTATATCTTTCGACTTTTTTTCAGGTAAAATTTTCTCAAATGATGAATTTTAACTTTAAGAGATAAATTATATTTTTATACAAATTATATATTTTTTTAAAATATAATCAAATATTTTTTTTTTAATACTATTTTACGCGCATTTTCTAAGATTTTTCAACTAATGTAAGCACGTGAATAAGTATACCTGTGGGAGACTCCAAGACACCGTGCTGACCATTTTGCAGACATTCTATCACTTTTCTCATGTACTCCTCCTGTACGGAATACGGTTTAAAAGGAAAGCTAACGATGATATCGTTAATCGTGATGTCAGGCATCTCAAAAGTCAGTCAACAAACGCACATCAGCTGTAATAAAATTCTACACATTCTACGAAGACGCTTCTTCCCGCCAGAACGAAGAACCAACCTAACCTTTGTGTCTCCGAATGGAGTTTCATCTAACCTAACCTAAACGAAACGAAACGGACGAACGTGCAGACTCGAAAGGGAGTAAAAGAGAGGATAGTAAAGAGTGTAAAAAAAAAGTGTAATTGAGTGTAGTTAAACAGCTCTCTTGTTTATGTACGCAGACTTGTCAAGAATGCTCCCTCTTGCAATTCGCATTTAAGCGATAAAAGGTAGATAAAACGAGTCGAACGGCGCGAAAGGTTCTCGGCGATAATACCGCGATAAGGATTCGCAGTGGCGATGAGTTGACCGAAAATAAGCGGCTCGCCACCATTCGAGGGGAGACAACTCGAGCGATTATTAGGTTAATAAGCGTGCCAGTCAGCTGATCAGCGAGGAGCGTGATACACGTGTGACAGGTTTGTGCCTTTTCCAAGATTTATTTCGGTACGGATTTGTTCGTTTCTAAACTCGTGGAAATCGTGGAACTGCTTTACGTCGTCTCTGATAAGAGCAGAGAAGCTGAATTGCGCGGATAATAGATCAATTTTATCTGTCTCGCGCATTGTACGCGAGTAATTGAAGGTCAACACGACCATTGGTTATTGACCCTGAAAAAAAGAGCTGCGTAATGTACTGCGTGTAATTTCGCGCGAGATTACTAATACCGTGTGTCTCTTTAATAAACATATTTATATATCACTAAAAAATTTGTGGAAAAATATTTAAATTGAACATATATATGAATATATTTAACAGAGTTTTTTATGTCAGAATTTTTTTAACGATCATATTTTTTTCCTGACTGTACGTGAAATTAAAGGTCAGTGTCGTGAGCTTATCTTCGAGATAGGAATATGCAGCACCTGCAACTGTAAATATGTCTTACTGCAGATAAAAGGATAAGCTTGTTTTTGATAACTCTTTTATGCTTCTTAGACTTTGAATGAAATAAATATTTCATGTTTCATCAATATTTATAAATAAGTAGTTAGTGCTTTTTAATTATGTGTAATTTTCTCTCTCTCTCTCTTTCTCTTATATAATTAGCAAGAGAAACTGTTCAATCTTTAGCAGTAGGAGGCGGAAAATCTATAGTAATTTTTCTGTAATACGATGAAAATATGATTTACATTTTTGCATAATCAACATACTTTGCGCACATATAGATTTGATACAAAAATATTAATTTTGTTATAAACCTATCTACTTATTTTGCAGTGTGATTGTAATTGTAATTAACATAAATACTCATTATGCGTCTGGTAATTTGTGACACAGTGGATTATGTCGCAGAATGGTCTGCAAAATACGTTCTCAAGAGAATCAATGACTTCAATCCTAATGAGAACAAGTATTTTGTTCTTGGTCTCCCTACAGGTACATTAATTTTTGTTTTTAAACATTTAAATGTTTAATTGTATTATCTTATCAATCTTTTTTCGTTTTCTTTTTTTGCATATTATGTAGGCGGTACGCCTTTGGGAATGTATAAAAAGCTCATAACATATTATCAACAAGGCAAACTTTCCTTCAAGTATGTTAAGACGTTTAACATGGACGAGTATGTCGATTTGCCAAGAGATCATCCAGAGTCTTATCACTATTACATGTACAACAATTTTTTCAAGCATATAGATATAGGTCCGGAGAATGTGCATATACTTGACGGAAATGCAGTAGATCTTGAAAGAGAATGCAATGATTTTGAAAGAAAGATTAAAGAAGCTGGTGGAATAGAATTATTCATTGGAGGTACACTGATAATTTTATTAAAAAATGTAAAGACAACAAAAGGTATCAGCTTTGTCTAACTGTAAAACATCATTTGACAGGTATCGGTCCAGATGGACACATAGCTTTCAATGAGCCGGGCTCGTCGTTAGTTTCTCGCACTAGAGTGAAAACTCTTGCGCAAGATACCTTGGAGGCCAACGCGAGATTCTTCGGAAATGACATTAATAAGGTGCCGAAACAGGCCTTAACTGTAGGTGTCGGCACCGTAATGGACGCGAAGGAAGTAATGATTCTTATCACCGGATCTCATAAGGCTTTTGCTCTTTACAAAGCGATAGAGGAGGGTGTTAATCACATGTGGACGGTATCAGCATTTCAACAACATCCTCGTACGCTTATAATCTGTGATGAAGATGCAACTTTGGAGTTACGTGTGAAAACAGTTAAATATTTCAAGGTAATCTACACCCTCTCTACCATTTTCTCTCTCTCTCTCTCTCTCTCTCTCTCTTTCTCGTATGTAGACTTGATACTTTAACAGCATGTAATAGAGACACGCTAAGTTAGTTATACTAAAAATTGTATGCTACATGTAGGCACTCAGTGATGTACATCGCAAATTGATTGAGGAAGATGGAAATGCAATCCCTCGTCGTACAGTGCAAAATAATTGAATGGTAGTTATCTTCATGACCTTTATGATCAATCCAAATTCTCTTAAATTATATCAATAATACATATCCATTTTCCTTTCTGTGTTTTGTAAAAATGAGTTGTATGTGATGTAAATTATGTTTACTTATTCTTATGAATTTATCATAAAAATTATAAATTCTATATATAATTAATATCTAAAACTCTTATTATGTTTTGCTTACAGAGTTTATGGGATATTCATAGCAAATTGATCGAGCAAGAGATCCGGGCAAAGTAAGAATTTTATAATAATTCGGGGAAATCGTCGAAATTAAATAAAAAGGATTCAAAAGGAACAAATGGAGAGAAGTTAAGCACATTGATAATCAAGTTGTGAATAAATTGATGAAATATTATGTTATGAAATATCCCACATTTATTATTTTAATCATATTTTGCCTTATATGAAAATTTTAGTTATATATGCTGTATTTTACAACTGCCATATAAATACCAGGAAATGTATTTTCATATTACTGTTCTGCCAATTTTCAGAAATAAATTTATCTTTTTTATTGCCACAGGAGAGTATATTCTAAATGATCCGAAATTGTAAAATTAATCCAATTTCTCCCACAGTTTTGAACATTCCGATAAACAAAAATGATCTAATAAAATTTAATTTTTAATTAATAATAATAATATACGAATGTTATATACTCCTGCAAAAGTACGACAAAATGCAATTGTAAGGATAATAGTAACTCTTTAAATATAATTTGTGCGTAAATTATGGAATAATCATAGATCCCTCATAGTAAAACGAGGACAAACTGAAGAGAAGAACGAGAGAAATTGAAGCCGGGCATTAATTGGGAGGATGATTATGGCCGCATGCGCGGAAGATCAATTGACGAATAGTCCGCGTGCGAGATGACTACACGCGTCTCTACGTGCGAAGATTAATCTCATCCGGCACATATGTATATGTACAATATTGCAAGCGTCATGTGGTGACTCTAATTGCGACTACGTGTGATATAAAAAATTGTCCTTTCTTTTTTATTCTTTATAGATTTCCATTCGTTGAAAGAATGAATCATATCGCAATAATTTTAAGAGCTTGGATTAAATCCTTAATCAGATAATATTTTCCAGCTTTAAATTGGAAAAAAGTCCATATATAATCACAAATATAAATATATATACATATATATATATATATAATTATATATATATATATATATATATATATATATAATTATATATAATATATTTTTCTTCATTTTCTATAATCCTTGTTTGTATATATATATATATATATATATATATATATATATATATATATATATATATATAGGAAAAATAAGAAGAATAATTGAAGAATAATCCTCGCATTGTTTTTTTTTTAGAAAAAGTGAAATTTAAAGAAATGAGCAAAAAAATTGCCTATAATATATATAATCATATAATAATAAAGTTTATTTCAAGCTTCATGCCAAGAAAGGGACTTGATTTACAATTTTCCTATTCACATTCATCCATCCATACTTCCCTATCCTTACGTGCTATCCTATATATTTCCCTATACTAATATAAATACTATTTACTAATTAACATAAATCTAACATAAACAATATACCATCTTAATAATAAAATCAACACAATGACAATAACAATGACAATAACAACATTTTCTTATGACTAGTTTCAACACCTTTATCCTAACTTACAAAATAACTAAACCTTGATATCATTATATTCCGTCGCTTTTCAATTCTTAAAATTATCTGTGTAAATTTATAACCTTTTAGTTCCAAAATTGTTACCTCTTCCATTTCATTTTCCACCTTTTAATTTCCTATTTCTTCATTTCTCTACCTTTTTCTCTCTTTTTCCTTCCATAACTTACTCAAAATCATACCTTTTTCTATATCTATTTCGTCATTAAATAATTTCTCTATCCTTTCCTTTCTATTCCTTCCCATTTGATCGAACCACCCTTCTAACTCCTCACACTCCCCTACAAAATGTACTATACTATCATTACCTTTCCCACAGAATTTGCAAACTTTGTCCTCTGTTTTTTTCCAATATTTATTTACCTCCTCCATGTTTCCACATCTTAATCTTAACAGTGCTCTAATTCCATCCCCCATCCTTAATTTGTCCATATTTTCGATTATCAAATAACTAGGTTTACTATTTCTTGTCTCTATCTCTTTATACCTAACATTGTACTTCGCGTTACCTATTTTACTATCTATAACTTGCCTTTGTATGTCCTGCAATCTTTCTTTTACTAACTCTTCTAAATTATTACCTTCACTTCTTAACATTCTTACTGCTTCTAATCCCCATCCCATTTTATTATAGAAATTTTCTCTTTCTGTACTAAACATGTCTTTTTCCCTATCCTCCGTCCTATCCTTTTCTTTCCAGCAAATACTCAAAAAATTTCCCTCTTCTTTCGCTCTACATTTCTCTTCATATCTCATCGCTCTAATTCCCCATTCTATTTTTAAACTCTTCAAATTTAATTTTCTTATCATTACATACCTTGGTGTACAGAAGTCCAATCTGAAAATCCACCTAACATAATCCAACATAATTTTCTCTAGTTCCTTTTTTTCACTCCAACCCCAAATTTCCACCCCATATTCCATTACACTTTTTACTAAATATCTAAATAATGTCCATCTCTTTTTGAAATCATCCTTACAAATTCTTTCACCTAATCCCCAAATTTTATTCGTTGCCATCTTTCCTTTCATTCTCAATTCCTTTATATGATCTACACAGTTTCCTTTCCTATTAAACGTGAATCCTAGATATTTAAAATTGTCTACTTCCTCTATTACCTTATTTCCCCATTTCCAACTAATCTTCTTTTTACTACTCCTACCTTTGCTATTAAATACTACAATTTTCGTTTTCTCTACATTTAGTTCCAATTTCCTTTCCTTAATAAATCTTTTGAATATTTCCATCATACTTTCTAGAGCCTCCTTGTTTTTCGCTACTATCACCATGTCGTCGGCATATGCTAACGTCCAAATTCTACTCTTACCTAATGCAATTCCTCCTATATTACGTTTTTCTAATTCCTTATCAATATCTGCTATATACAAACTAAACAGGGCTGGACTCAGCACACATCCCTGTCTCACTCCTTTCTTCGTTATAAAACTTTGGGAGAGTCCATCCTTTGTTCTGATTACTCTACCTCCATTTCTTCATATATTTTCTTTATTCTTCTTATCAGACTGCTATCCACCCCTTTTTCATCCATAATTGACCATAGATTCTCTCTGTCCACATTATCAAAAGCTGCCTTTAGATCTACGAATACTGCAAAAATCTTATCCTTTTCTTTACCTTTTCCTTTCTCCCTCTGGACCAAATGATTTAAAATGAAAATGTTATCCATTGTGGACTTCCTTTCCTGAATCCCGCTTGACTTTCTGGTAACATCCATCCTTTCTTTTCCATTACATCCTCCAGTCTATTTCTTAAAATTTCTGCATATATTTTATATGCTGAGCATAGCAGTGAAATCCCTCTATAGTTTTCCGTTCTCTCCTTATCACCACGCTTATACAACGGTACAACTATACTTTTCCTCCATTCCTTCGGTTATATATAATCATATATAAATTTATATGTGATTATATATGGACAATTTCTCATTTCTTCAAATTAATTTTTTCTAAAAAAAATATGGAAATTATTCTTTTAATTATACTTTTTATATTATTTTTCCTTATATTAACAATTTTTTTATTTATTATTTTTTACTCGTTTGACTGCGTTGCAAATTTATTTATCTATATAATGAAAATATAATCTGTTTATAAAATTACGTTATAATTGCGCTGAAGATGGCCCATAAAAAAGGGACCGAAACATACGCTATTTATATTTATGACTTATATTTTACAATTATAACTAAGGGATTTTAGGCTCTCAATTTGAAAAACAACTTTGAATTTCAATTGGCTATAAGAGCCAAACGCGGATGCAGTAATGCGTTTTAGTTTGGATAAAAATTAATTTTTAAGGGCACGAATTTTTCTTCATTCTGCGACTTCTCCCCGATATTTTTCTCGCCTATAACTCTTTAGGGGGGTCAGAGAGGGTTTGTTTGACCTAAATTAATATCTCGAATATGAAATTTAATTTAATTTCTTGGCATCGGACCAAGCCAGCTGAAATTCAAAGTTGTTTTTCAAATTGAGAGCCTAAAATTCCTTAGTTATTATTTCACGTCGGCTGAAAGTTATCAACAAACATATTTTTTTACAAGTTATAGGCGAATGAGAAGTATCGAGGCGAAAAGCTCAGTGGTAAGATGATTCTCTCTCTTCCTTTTCATTCTAATATCTATAATATTATTAATTTCTAATTTGTATTGATATATTACATTAAATGCTTTTTAATTATTCGAAGATAATTATATTCTTCTGCAAGCAAATAGGGAAATAATCATCGACAATTAGTCTCTATGTGATTCGTTCAATGGCAAACCGCTCTCTCATCTCCCGGAAATTGGAAGCAATGTCATTTCTAATTTCGATTTACGAATTGATTTGTATAAGCTTGTCCATAGCGATAATGCGATTAATTTTGGCATAGACCGTTTTATATTGAACATATATTGAACATATATAACTTTCTTAAATTTGTAAAATTTTGCACGCGTAATCGCTCTCTGTCCCAATATTTCGATATTTACTAAACATTTTTTGTGTGCGTATATCAAAATATAAGTTTTTGAAAGAGAGATAATCCCGAAGTTGTGTTCCTAATTATATCATTTCAGTAGAGTAATTGCATATTTTGCAGTTTTATCGGCTAATTTGTTTCCAATAATTCTCTTTTATAAGCGGGATATTAAAAAAGTCGAATAGTGATGTTTCTACGATTGACCTTTACTGCTTATCTGAGACGCAAAGTAAAAGAGTTTAATTCCCATAAATAAAATTTTGAATTTTGTGAATTATTAATAAAAATTAGTGTTATTTAAATTTAATTATTCTATTATTTATTTAATTAGGCCAATCGTGTTTGTGTTGCATGGATCTTTTATGCAATAACACTTGTAATATATAATTCAGTTTTATTACATCTATATAGCATTAATAAAATTGTGTTTATACTTGGCGTGTCGTGATATGCTCGATTTTTGCTATGTTTTTACTGTCAATATTTGATATGATAGATCGCATTTTTGCGGCGATTTTACTATCACGTCGTGATAACAAATCGTGCTTGATTTTTTCTGCTTCTCTGCCGTTAATATCCGATATAGTAGATACTCGATATTTGCTACGTAATTACTGACGTAATAGATAATGCTCGAATTTTTATATACCATACTGTATCGATTGTGCCGATAAAAGCTGAGCTTAATAAAAATGCAACACACTGAAATCTGCTGCCAAATTATACGAATAAAATTATTATAAGTGCATTTTATCGGAGAAGATTCTGTCTTTTGTATCCTTGATTAAAAACCTCTACGCTTGTTTCTCACATTTTCTAATGCTGACATTATATTCCTAAGAGAATCAGCACAGATGTTAATTCTTCTGATATCATTGTTCGGTTATTATTAAATTTCATCTCGTAATGAATTATAAAATGCGCAAAGATTGATAAATGTCTGATTGCTACAATCGCTGGTTAAGACATTCTTTTTTGCAATCCAGTTATAAAAAATTGATCTCGTATAAGTATGCGAGTGTTAATCCCAAAAGGCCGAATAATCATTTATCTCGTAAGAAAAAAAAAACCTAGCGAGAATGTACCTAGTGACGATTAAGTTTCGCATGTAGAGTTTAATCTGACAGTTTAACAGCTTTTCTAAGTGCACGCTGTCACAATTAACGAGCGCATCTCATCTCCAGTGATGGTTGGTTGGAAAAAATCCAAGTTATATAATAGCGAAGATCTCGGAAGATTCAGCGCTTATTTACGAACACAGAGTGTTGAGTAATTTGGCCAACGTAAATGAGATATTTATGAGATTATATAGATATTTGTGAATGCGAGAGGCGACTATAAGCGGAGTTTCCCGCTCCAACAAAGATCCAACTGGCGCATTTCCTAGTTTCAAACAAGACACAGAGGATTGTGCCTCTCGAAATTGATCCTATGTATGCGCGGTCGATTGGAAAGGAAAAGAGGTGGGATCATACGGCGGTGATTATTACAATTGGAATGACTGTTCTCGCTGACATTGAATAAGCGCGCGCATGCTCTTATTTTACGCGCCAGTATCTCTCGGTTTGTCTTCAGTCTCGGTCCGAGCACGAGAAGCGATAGTTAGTTAACGCGGATAGAGATCGGTGTTTTTTTTTTTTTCTTCAACGATCATGAACAACGAGAAGTTGAAGACGATCGAGTTGCGCGAGCTGCAGCCGATACTAAGCCGTACGTTCGGCGATCAGCTGATCGTGGTCCGTTATACGATCAAGAGCCTGTTGCAGCCCGGTGAGAATTATGGGAGTACCATTTTCGACGTTCACGCCGTGATCAGGCGTGATGATGAGGCGGAGGAGGAAGATCTGTATCTGGTGGCGAAGATGCCGCCGCCGACGGAATTTCAACGGAAGATCTTCGACTCCCCGTACTCGTTCAGAAAGGAGATCTTTATGTACGAGGGCATCCTGCCTAATTACAAACAGCTGGAGAGAGACGCGGGTTTGAAGGAGGACGAACTGTTTGACGTACTGCCGAAGTACTATCAATCCCGTTTGTCGCTGAGTCCGGACGTCGATTTCGACGATAACGCCGTGATTCTGATGGAGAATTTAAAAACCCGCGGCTATTACATCTGCGACAGAGTTAAAGGTAGTGTTAAATCTCTTGTATAGATTTCGAGCTTATTATTGTGACGTCATCGCGAATAATTATGCTTCTAATCGAGAATTCTCTTTTATAGTTAGGATTAAAAAAAAAACAATTAAAAAAATGCAATTATATAAATATATAAATGTAGCATAAATTATTTACGAGCTTTCTCTAAATCGTATCTCGTACTAGAAATTCGTTTCACTCGACTTAACATGTTAATGTAAATTTTTAATTATTCTACGATTCATTAATCATAGCAATTAAAAATTTACATTATGCTTAATCATTCAATCATAATGTAATATTTTAATCATTTACTCATGCTATGATTTTTATTAATTATGATTGAATGATTAAGCATATTTGTAACTTCTGATAATCTTAAATACTACAATTTGACTTTATGACAAAACAGCATAATATGGATTTATGTCTCGGTACATAAAAGAATATTTGTATTTCTGCGTTATAAGCATGATTTATGATCTCGGTAATAAAAAGATTTGTTACGCCAATCCTTGGCACCATTTTTCCTCGTGTTCTTACACTTATATTTCTCTCGATGCAATTCACGGTAAATACCGAGCCGTCAATTATTACGACCTTTTTATAAAATCAGCCGTGAAAAATGTGTGTTCCACATAAGATTACTAATATTACATCACCTGATAATTGCCACTGATTATTCAAGATTAGATTATTAGACCCGAGATTATCAGAAGTGTTGGAAATATGCTTAGTTATTCAGTACCAAAAAAGTGATATGTACTTGTCCTTTATCTTCGGGTCCGCAGGATGTGACCTTGAACATTCGAGGGTCGCTATACGGGCGATGGCGAGGTTTCACGCGCTAGGGATGGCCGTCAAGTATAAGCAACCGGAGTACTTCGAAGTGCTGAAGCAACGTAGCAAGTGCATAGAATTGATGATGGAAGAGTTCGAGAACTTGCAGGAGAACATGCTGAAGAGGATAGCGGAGGATCCGGAGATAGCCGTTTACGCCGATCGGTGCAACGCGGCGGCGAGCATCTCGATGAAGCAAGGTATGTGGAACATCCTGCCCGACGAGCCGTGGTCCACCATCATCCACGCGGACTTCTGGGTGAACAACATCATGTTCCATCGGGACGAGAACGGTCGAGTGGATGACGTGAAGTTCGTGGACTTTCAGAATTATCTATTCTTCAATCCGCTGCGCGAGATGGTCTTCTATCTGTTCTCCAGCACGAGGGTGAGCGAGGATCGCATCGAGGAGCTGATGGATCTTTATCACGAGACATTCCTGGCCGTGCTGGCCCGAATGGGTTGCGACACCGAGCCGTTCACGAGGGAGAAGTTCCACGACGAGCTAATGACCCAGGCCAAGTTCGAGTTTACGCATTTGATCTTCATGCTCAAGATACTCATGTTGAACGCGCAGGAAGAAGAGTTCAAGAAGAATGATATAAAGAACTTCATGAAATTCTATCAGGGCAACCAAGCGTTCGTCCAACGGCAGCGCAAAGTTATATTGTACTTCGTTCAACGCAATTGGATTTAGACAATACGATAGAAAAGAAATATATTAAATTATATATATATTATACATAATTATTTATCATGCACGTTAATATATTGCGGGCGATTATGTCACCGTACATACAGAGTACATAACGTACATAAAGAGAAATATAAAATAAATTTTATAGGAAAAGGAGATAGAGAGATATATGATGTAACAAAAGTATGAGACAAATATAATATATATTTTTATATAAAAAATCTCTTACCGAATTGTTCGTATTTTATAAATAAATCGAAGAAGATCCATCTAATTTATTCTAGAATCGATTTATATCACCCTCTCTTGATCTTGGGAACTTTCCTGTTTCTATTTCTGTTTTTCACATTTGTGACTTCGTAGAAATTGCTTCCTATCTTTTTCCTCTTACTCGCGCGTTCTATGGCTCTTCGCTGTTTACTCGTTAATTTTTCCGTCGCTTTTCCCACCGACGAGATAGTGAATGTACCGCTACTTGAAGACACCTTGGAAGCAAACACTTCACTGTCGCTGGAATCATATTCCTCATCTGCAACGTCAAGCGCACTCTGTTTCAGATTGTCGTCTTCGTCCACATCGGATTTCCTTTCCACCTCAATCACATTCTCATCATTATTTTCGAAATTATCATCAACGGTGAAGGAACTTTCAAGCGAAATATCCTGCTCTGAATCCTCGCCTTCGTCCACATCGGATTTCCTTTCCACCTCAATCACATTCTCATCTTTATTTTCGAAATTTTCATCAACGGTCAAGGAACTTTCAGGCGAAACATCCTGCTCCGAATCCTTTCTGAGATCATCGCCTGTATAATCCAATCCAACGCGTATTTTTCTAAAATTTTGCGTCACTGTTAATCGATTCTGCACTATCTCTGTTGAAGACGAGCTATTTCGAATCACTTCATCGGTGACATTTGGTGTATTCTTATCTAGACGGGTATCTCCGGCGATAACTGTCTCCTTATTAGTTGCTTGTTCCGACAGTGGTTCCTCAAAGCCTACTGGTGGAACATAAAATGGCAATTTACCGCGTTGCCAATCGTTCAGTACCATACGCGCGACGATAGGTATGTCAGGTTCTCCTTTTTTCAAAAGCTTGCCGCTTCGACGAGCCAATTTTTCCAAGAAATCGACGTGATCCTCCCACTTGTCAATTTTGTACGTTTTACGTATGTATTCGGGTTTCACTCTCTCCAGAACGTAAACGATGTAATCTTCCGGGTTCTGAACGAGTTCCACCCTCACAACCCCCTTCAACACCTTCTCCGTGTCGGTTTCCGTCGACGGATAAACGACGCCGGGACAATCTATCAGATAGATACGACGCATGAGAGTTATATACTGCCATACCTTTGTCTCCCCGGCTATAGGCGCTACTTTGCAGACCTTTTTGGAACGCAAAGTGTTTATGACAGAACTCTTTCCCGTATTGGGGTATCCTATGAAACCCACACTGATCTGCTTCTTATCGACGTGCAATTTCGCAAACTGCCTCAGCAAATTTATGAGGGAGCCTTTGCCGAAGGGATGCGTTAAGGATGCGTGAAAGGCGACCGTTGGATATTCCTTGCTCAGAATTGCCACCCATCTTTGCGTGACCCACGTTGGTACTAGATCCACTTTATTTAAGATAAATATCAAATGTTTGTAAGGTTTTTCGGTTTTCAGAAATTTCTCCACGGGAGGAGATCTGGTCCCCATCGGATCTCTCGTGTCCAATATCTGCAGAACAACGTCCGAGGAGTCGATGACTTTGTACAGCTCGTTCCATATTCTCTTACTTTGTCCCGCCTCCATGATCCACTCCCTCGGCGCATCCCTTACACCAGTGTCCTCGCGAATAAGGTCATAATCTTTGGAATCCTTCTCCTTGCTGTAAACATCTTCCTTCTCCTCGGCCGACTTTTTCAATTCGTCATACGATGTTATGGCCAAATTTGGTCTCTTTCTAATCCTCTTTGGACCGAAAACACTTTCGAAACTCTCCGTATCTAACAAGTGTACTTTCGCATTTGCTGCCTTCTGTTGAAGTAAAGTTATAGGCAATTGAGTCGGTTTCATGACAACCTTATAGGGATCCTTCATAGCGGTTCCCAATTCATTCTGAAATTTTTGTAGAGCATTCTGCGAGATGACTCTCGAATTACCAAACCATCTCCGTGATGGCTCCACGCGCGACATAGTTCCAGAAGTGTTCCAGCCTTGGAAAGGCGCAGGGCTAATGATCTTTCCAACACGATTGCGTTTTGGTTTCTGATTGCGATACATCTGTAATCTTTTAATAGTTGCTTTTGTTCGTACTTTAGCAACTCCTTTCAATCCTTCCGTGGGACGTTCAGGATTCATACTGTGTCCTGAACGATTAAAGCCCTGCTTTCGCGGGGCTTTATTAGTGCCATGTGATTTAGCCATTGTGCCTGTATAACACAAATATCATTCAATATATAGAATATACAATAACGAATGTCACACTTTATATATAGAAATATACATTACATATACATGTTATAAAGAAAAAGATAACATTATAACATTGATATTTTTTTCAAAGTCATTATTGTAGTCAATTCTTTTAAGGTTGAGATATCATTCAACACCCACACAGAGTTTAAAGAATTTAATTTTAAATATTAGTTTTAATTTTCGTAAAAACAAAACTTGACTTTATATATATATATATAAATTTGACAAATTTATCATTTTTCAATATTTCTTGCCAAATATACATATAAGTAATACCTTCTAAGATAGAATTCTAACGATAAAATGCACACTGTACGTTAGAGGTTAGGAATAGTTAAGGTTAGGTTTAAACCATGTGCACACATCCTCTCACTTGATATAGAATGCGCTGCGATCGCAATATTAGTTTTTTGCGCATGCGTGGCAGTAGTAACAGTAAAACAGGGATGTATGATGTTAATAATATATTAGTAAGCCCGAAAATCTTGATGGACGATGATAGATTAAACAGATAAAAATCTTATAAATAATTGAATATATATATAGAGTGTGTTATGTTATAATTAATATTTATTGTCTAGAGTTAAAAATTTTAATAGAATATTAATTTTAAACATTAAAAAAAAAGTTTCCGGGCGTTTAATAGCACACCTGTTGCTCGTATTAGATACGTCATTGATATTACGTTCGCCGCGCATGCGCAGACAACGCGCATGCGCGCAGCTCGCTTCAAATATTGTCAACAGTATCGAACAGCTACAAATTACGTTCGCGATCGTAGTAAGAATAAAAGAGTTAATTGTATATTTCGATTTTTTTTAGTTCAAACCACTTTCTCGAAATTATCGTATAATTATAAACTCCCGCTGACAATTGATCAACGCGTAATCTTAATCTGCCTCACGATACGCTTTGTAAGAGGTTATGCCGGTTCGATTTTCACGCGTAAATACATATACCGACGAAAGAAAGAATGGACGAGGCAGTCACCACACCGCCTACATTTAAACGGAATTTCTTCGAGCGAATTTACTGCGTGGAACTGTCGTCGTACGAATGGTCGCAGCATTTGATCTGCATCGCCCTTGCCAAGGAAATTGTCGTCGCTACTGTTAGATTTCAGGTTCGTGCAAAGAACCTGACATTTTTTCATTTTTTGCGATTTTAATTATTATTTTGCGATTCTGTCAGGAAATTGCTGATCAGAGCAATAATATATGTCGACAAAAATATTTTTATGTTGTAAAAGAGAATATTATACAGTTGCAATAGTCTAGAATTTTACGAAGAGTTTCTAATATAATATAATATAAATTTTAAGGATGAAGATGATACTGTGGAGGACATGGCGTACAATCCTATCAAAACGTTTCACCACGATACCAGACCTCACGCAATCGCATGGAGTCCGGAAACCTCCTTGAGCGTTGTCCCCAAAATTCTTACATTCTGTGTCGCTGGTGCGGATTTTAAAATAAGATTGTACAATAGCAATTTAAATGACATCAACGTGTACGAGGTAAGAATACTTGTAGAATTATATAGATTTATAGCTTTGCGAAATTGAATGCAACAATAAATGTTTTGAAGATTTTAGAAGGACACAAAGATTATACGAATGCAATTTCTTATGAACCAGAGGGTGAATTGCTAGCATCGGTTTCCGATGATCATACATGTAAACTGTGGGCAGTTAAAGAGGATCAGAAGTGTGTGTCCACATTTTTCTTGACTTCGCCTGGTACCAGTGTATGTTGGCATAATGAAGAATCTGGCAAGCTTTTAGTAGCGGAAAAGAATGGCTTAATACGTATGTACAATGTCAGAAGTCAACAAGCGATTATGTCTCTCGATTCTGGGGCTGTTCCCTTGATTGCGGCAGATTGGGCAGCATCCAATCCTTTAAAAGTTGTATCGATGGCTGCTGGAGAATTATTACTCTGGGACGTATCTAGACCGAGGTAATAAGAAATTTAATTCGAAAACTTTCTATATTATATACATGCATGTGCAAATTTTTTTTATTAAATTAATTTTATTCTCATTTTTCATTTTAGCCGTCCCCTTGATGAACGAACACTTCATCTGGAAGGTGGTTTAGCGGCGAAATTCTCTCACACGAACGAAAATCTGGTCGCGAGCATTGGTTGGCCAGATAACTTGTTGAAAGTTTTCAATTTTAAATCCAAACAAGTAATATTGTGCGGGAAAGTGAAGTTAGTTGGCGGTATGACATGGCACTATAAATTACCTTATGTCTGTGCCGGAAGTGACAGAGAACTATTTTTCTGGAGAGTAAATGTAAATTAAGGTATATTAAACATTTGATTTTATACATAAAAAGAGAAATTTCTTCAATTCTTTAAAAGAAATATCTAAGAGATCATGTCATATATGATAATGTTATTGTACATGATGTATATTATATATCATGTCATATGATATATCAGTTATATAATTTCTTTTATTGTACTTCAATATTTGTCTAAATTAATTATTTGGAAAACTCGTAACTGTTATAATGCATCTGTAATTGGATTAACATTTTCTGAGATAAAGTTTCACATTTAATAAAAAAGAAAAATGCATTTTTATAAAATGTATTTTATAATAATTAAGATTCCCTTCATCTGTTATTAAATGAATTAAACTCTGAAATATATGTTACTATTTTTCCATAAGATTTTTCAAAATATTTTATAAAATTATATAAAATTTCTTCTGCAAAGTCAATATATTTAGAAATATGATTATTATTACATGTTGATATTACACAAAATTATAATATCAACATGAAACATTAAAAAATGATTGTTGAAAGTTGTTTTTAAAATAGCTATTAAAGAAATTGGACATATAACAAGAATAATCTAAACTCATTTGCTTTCCATTGGTTTAAGTCCGATATAGCTCTAGATTTTTTAGAAACGTACAAAGAATTAAAATTATGTCGCTACATAATTTTAATTCACAGAATTAAAATTATGTAGCGTGTATATAATTTTGATTCATATAATTAAAATTTAAATAATGTAATGTGTAATGTTAATTGTAATAATGAAATTTCTAATAAATTCGAAATTGATATTTTTTTTTAGTAAAAAAATTATTAAATTATCAAAGTAAATTATTGCATATAATTAATACTCGATGTAAGTTATTGAAAAAACTGATGTTTTAATGAAGCAAATTTCCTGTAAGGGAACTATGTCTCAGTTAAATTCTCAAGTTTGCTTTTGAACAAATTTAATTTTGGGCTCAATATAGAGACAAAGTGATATTATGTTAACAAAATCAACAAGCAAAAATAAATAATAATTTTGCTTCAAATTTTTTCTACTGAAAAATCAACTCTAAATTAGTTAAAGAATCAGTAAATTAACGATAAATCGATATCTCTGAGATATTCTGTATATCATCACAATATAACAATTATATCATAAAAAAATTAATCTAAATGTAATTGGAAATGTTAAGAAGGAATCGATTTCAGTAGCTCTCCTTAAATCTTTAATAGCATTCTTTTCATCCCGTGTACTAATATATGCTTTACCTCTTCGATAGAGCGCTTTCACATTATCTGCAAATTAAAAAAATAAATTTCTTCTATCAGATATATATGATTTATATACAACTAATCCTATAAATAAGTTTATTACCTGGCGCGCTCGCTCTCTCTCTCTCTCTCTCTCTCTCTCTCTCTCTCTCTCTCTCTCTCTCTCTCTCTCTCTCTCTCTCTCTCTCTCTCTCTCTCTCTCTCTCTCTCTCTCTCTCTCTCTCTCTCTCTCTCTCTCTCTCTCTCTCTCTCTCTCTCTCTTTTTAGAACTGTTGAACAATGTTCAATAACTGAATAATATTCCTTATTTAAAGGTTTACATTGTGCATAATTTAAAAGTAATGGTGTCTTTATTTGATTTTTCATCATCTTTCTTCATCATTTGGTTTTTCACTGAAAATCCAATATCAATTTGTATATAAAAATATCCTCTATAATTATATGACATAATATTCTTTATCTAATGTCTTAATCAATTAAGTTACAAAAAACATAATTCATTATAAGTAAAACTTACATTAATAAGTTGTTCCAACATTCCAATAGCTTTTGCATGTTTCAGATGTGTGCACTATTGTATTTTTCTTCTTTGAATAAAGCATTTCCTTTTTCCTTTAAATGTGGAATGTTTTCAAGCTTTTTATCCTCTGTCATTTGCCATGATTCTTTCTCATATTCATCTGGTAATATCGCTTTGACAAGTTCTATAAAATATAATAGTTTTTATTGGTTTTATTATTTTATAACATTCTACACTTAAATTAAAACAAGTGTACCTTTATATTTTTGAGAGAAAGATTTTATATTTATATCGTAAATTCCAGATCTTGAGGATGTTTTATAAGTTCATTCAAATTGGTGTAACCAATGCCTTTATTCTGGAGAGTAACACCGCAACAATGATGATTACGCTTCTCTGACTTGGCTTAACAGCTTCTCTTAGTGTTTTAGAAATAAAAGGATATGCAGACACTAGCTAAAGCAAAATTCGTCATAAAAAGTACTTTAAAAGCATATTCTAAAATAAGCATACATATTTATAACAATAAACATTGCAAACATACATGTTTTATGTACTTCGACAGGCAACTTCATTCAATGCCATCTTTTGTACAATTGCTTCCCATACTTCCAACTTAAATTTTTTTTCCTAATACAAGCTCCATTAGATTTCCCATTGTCCTACTGTCATCTATCAATGTTTTGTCAAAATCACATTTTGAAGTTTTGAAATGAAATATAATCTAGAAATATATAACAATGGAAGTTAAAAATAACTAGTATATTTGTATAACAATGTTTATGACAAGAGATACATACTTTTGTTCCTGGTATAAAATTAATAGTTTTTGTTCCAGCATGAACAACAATTTTTATTATACAATCTTTGTCACTCATGATGGCATGTATATATCTAGACAAAATTAATTATTTATAAGACGATCTAAAGTCACGTATCACGATTAATGTATCATTAATGTTTACTAATGTTAATTTTATAAAGTGCTAGTTTTATTCAAATTTTTCATAATCTGGCCATTCACATTTATGTAATTAATAATTTTTAATTACATAAAACGAAATAAAATGACACATGAGGTTAAATTCATATTTAGTCGCGGAGTATACATAAAGTACGGCCTTTGCGTGACCGTCAATGATTTGAAAACTCGACTGTTCGCGCGCATGCGTAGTTAGTGTTTAGAGATATCGCAAGAGACCGCGAGTATCGAGCTATCGAGTGTCGCGCGCTTTTCCCGCGTTATTTTCCCGCCATAATCATGTGCGCGTCGCCAGCCATTGAAGTCGGAAGCGTCGTGCCGCGCGCTCATTAATTGTAATCAGGTAATTAGTGTTCACGTAATCGTAACTAATTGATTTTGCAAGCGCACGCATAATTATAATGAATTGTTTTCGCTAGTGAGTGCCACGAAAGAAATACCGCCTTTCGGTCATGTCTACTGATATCTACTCCAATAACGCGCGCGACCCGGAATTAAGGAATAAATATATATTTATATATAATTAATATATTATATAATATTAAAATTTATATTAATAATATAAATTTATATTTGCTGTTGGGTTTTGTGGCTAAAAAAGGAGCTTTGTTTCTTTCGTCAGTTTGAAGAACTTGATTGATTGCATTGTAAGAAAGAAGGATCGATGTAGATCATTTTAAATCCGACAAGTTGAAACCACCGTGCATGGAATTTAATAAATACTAGTTAAGTCTTTCCATCAATCTAATGTTCAACAGAAATCTTTTAAACAATGCGACATTCTATACCATTCATTCAGTTTTTCTAACAATAGTGTACGTGAAAGTTATAAAAGTTTGGATTATATTTACACAATGTAATTTTAATTTAAAGAAATATGCTTTAAATTATTTTATTGCATAATTAATGTGCAGCACTATATTAACTTGTTTTTGCTTCAAATTGAAGATCATAAGAGGATTGATGTAGATAATGTGTAATTTATATTTGTTCTATTACATCTATTATATATACACTTTAAATATATTACAAATATTATAAATTAATTCATATTTTGTATAGTACAATGGAAGATTCGTATTTACATATGCAATAAAATAAATTGGCAACTTTTAAATACTATAATCATATTTTCATAAATTAAATATTAATAAGAGCGATATGCTTTAGCTCTATAGTAATCTTATTTATAAATAGATTTGATTCTAACAATTATTCAATACCTCCATCTTTAAATAGTTATGTAAATTGTTTAAGCTTTGAATTACACGAGTTTAAAAATTAAAATTATTAATAAATAATGATATAAAATTTAAATAATATTAATACATTCTTTGGTCTCAAAAATATTTTAGATTTTGATTTGACTCTTACTTCTCAATCATTTTCCAATCACTGCTCTTGTCATCCAAAATAATCGTATTATGCTTTTCTGTAAACAAAGTCTCTTGGCTCAGAGCAGGAACTTGTCGAGAAAATTTGCTAGTTGCCCATAAGAATAAATCCAATGTCTGCTCTGTGCATTCTACTATAAACCTTGCAAGTGGTCTCACATCTCCGGTATTCGCTAATTGCAAGTTTTCATAATATTTATGACGGTGTTGCTTGTGGATGATAACAGACGGATATCTTGGTTGCATAAGAATCATGTTCATAAGTAAGCAAGATGTTCTACCATTTCCATCAGCAAACGGGTGTATATGTACTAATTTATAATGTGCGAGAGCCGCATATCTACGAAAAAAAATTTCTGGATTAAAATTTTGAACAAAATCTTGGAATAAAAATACATGCAAGAGAAAAGATATATAGTAAATGTAAAATCAAAGATCTGTTTACCTTACTGGATGCATTCTGATGGCTTGTTCACTATTTAACCATAATGCAAACTCCTCAATCAAATAATGTATATTGTCTGGACCTGGAGGTATATGGCCACCAACATACACTTGAGTCCTTCGAAATTCACCACCTTCAACAGGATTCACATGCCCTAGCACGCACCTATGTATCTCTAATACGTCTTTTATAGAAATGGAAACATTACCCTGAAACATTTACATATGAATAATAAATATTAGAATAGTAACAAACAGGATATTTAGATTTTTTCAAAATTATTAGAAACTTACCCATTGACCAAGGTCACATTTATATATTTCATGGCAGCACCTAATCCAAGGATTTCATTGTATTCATCAATACTCTTCCATCAACTGCAATGCGTGTCTCGACTATGGCTCTTGTTTGTGCCAGATTCATAGTATTTCCCTCGATTCCAACTGTATGATAAATATGATAAAAAAAAACTTCTTTTTTAGCATGTATTAATGCGACATTGTTATCAGGTATCACGGATAGTGTATTCCTTTTCTCATCCATATGTCTGAGCATTATTCTGTCAAGTTCCTCAACTACACGAGCTGTCCTATGACTGTTTATCAAAGCGCCTTCATGGTTTGGTTCATAAGTTAAAGCATGTATACAAAACTCATTAGCTTTAATTATATTGTTCATCATCAATCATTAGCTTAATTATATTCTGAGTATGTTCTAAAAACTCTCCATAATGATTTAAAACATCTGGATGACAAGGTGCTAGTGCCACAGCATGTTGGAACAATTTTATAGCTTTCTTTTGCTTTCCAGATAATTTCATCTCCAGTGCTAAATACAAAGACGTCAGGGCTTCTGCTGTCGATGCCACGGTATTCTGAACAAACTTTATGGAGTTCGGTGTTACCCAATGCAAAAGCGACTGTGTTGTCGTCGTAGACATCCATAATACTTTCCGAGGGAAACGGCACAAACACGTGACGGAATTCATGCTCTGAAAGAAAGGATCGAAATAAACTGTCAAGTCTTCGCAAATATCGCAATAAATATTTTAATCTCACATGTCATGGCAAACATGGTTATAAGAGTATGCAGGTATGTTTATCAACTTTTACTCACCTTCGTAATCGGTGGACAAGCCGCGTAGATATTGTGCCAGTAATGCGGCGATGATAGTAACCGCGATTCCCGAAATGAAGACGAAGGAGACGACGAAACGGTTCGGTGTCATACCGTCCGTGGCATCCCTGCGTTTGGCGTTCACGTTAGCAACCTTTGCATAATGCACATATATGTAATTATAAATGCACGTAAATGCCGATAGCATCCTTCTTCGCGGCGATTTTCGACGGATTTATTACACCTGACATGCGAATCGTGACATGCTTGACAAATTGCTCATACACGCTCATGTGACGCAACGCGTTGCACTCATCTCCCGTCGACGAGCGACAAGTGCGACAACTCGAATGCATCCATGTGATGTATTCTGGGTATAATCCACTTGACGCTATAAATGCTCCGAAGCGTTCTTCTTCTCCTTTCTTTTAATAAAGAAAGAAGGAGAAAAAGAACGCTTCGAAGCATTTGTAGCGTCAAGTGGATTGCACCCCTGATTGGTCGGGACTTGCGCGTTCGGCGAATCAACGATGTCGCCGTTTGAATCGCGCGCGCTTAGTTCGTTCCTCCGTTCCGCCATTCCACCGTCCCGTCATTCCCTCTCTTTCCGGCGTCGCTTCGTGCCACTGCGCGTCTCTTCGCATCGCTCCTCGCTGTTATTATATTTTGAAACCTTTCGACGCTTCAATATACAAAACGTATGCAACGCACAAGTGAAATACTTACGGTATGACATTTTTCTATTGATATTTAATGATAATCTTTTCATTCTTCCGCGGATTGGCTCGATTAATTAGTTGTATTTCTTGCAACCGTCTCTCACTCCCCCGCTATCTTTCCCGCGTTTTCTCCCGCGTCGCTCCGTGCCACCGCGCGTCTCTTCGCGTCTTCTCACTGTTATAATATTTTGAAACCTTTCGACGCTTTAAAAAAATAATGCAGAATAGCTTATCGATGAAAATAATTTTGCTCTAATTCGAAGTAATCGAGATTTCTTAAGTAGTAATGGATGCATCCGAGTGATTTAATGAAACTAATCTTCAGTTTCTCAATAGACGTGTATATATTTATACAATAGCAGTATTCGCTAGAGAAAATAAAAACGTCGTTATTATATCAAACATTTCAAAAATATTTCAACTTTCACATATTCCTTCTAGTTCTTACACTTGCAACTCGATATCGCCATGGTGGATTAAGTATTTTTTTATGAAAGCTCTCCTGAAAAATATTGCACAAATTAGAAGCTGAACACTGAAAGAGAGAGGGAGAGAGGGAGAGAGGAAGAGAGGGAGAGAGAGAGGGGGGAGAGAGGGGGAGAGAGGGGGGAGGGAGGGAGGAGGGAGGAGAGAGAGAGAGAGAGAGAGAGAGAGAGAGAGAGGGAGAGAGAGAGTTAAATATAATTGCTTTATCAGTGCTATTTTTCTAATAAAAATTATTAGTTATGAAGATAATTTTATTTTTAATTTTTTAATTTTTAGTTTTTACATATTTTTTTTATTGAAAAATGTAAATTATTATTTTGTTTCGCAAAGTAGGCATGCTTTCACTGCTAACACGCGAGTAGGTTTGCAAAATTGAAGGGTAGTCCTTCGATAATAATATTATAAATCGTGTACACGCGCATTAATTCGGTTAATTTGAATTATTAAAAAAAAATAGACAAAAATATTTTTATGAATTTTTTTAAAAATCCTGTAAAATTTTCTATTATAGAAAAATAGTTTTTTCAAAATTTAGAAAATTATTTAATTATATATCCGCTCATTATTGTACGCATCAAATATAAAATTAAATGTGCATACAATAATAATTTTTTGAATTATTAATTATTTTGGGCGCTGCTACTATTTGAATTCTACTTTTATATTACAGATCAATTTAAGCTGACGTCCCTGACAACCTGAGAAGAGGAGGAGGCCTAGGAGAGGTATCGGGCACCGGCGGAGCAACCCTAGGGTGAGTATCGTTATTTGTATATTAATTATTATAAATCATGTATACACGCATTAATTCGATTTATTTGAATTATTAAAAAAAAAGAAAGAGTTAGACAAAAATATTTTTATGAATTTTTTTATACATCCTGTAAAAGTTTCTATTTAAAAAAAATTGTTTTTTCAAAATTTAGAAAATTATTTCATTATATATCCGCTCATTATTATACGTCAAATATAAAATTAAATGCATACAATAATAATTTTTTGAATTATTAATTATTTTGAGCGCTGCTACAATTTGAATTCTATTGTTAAATTACAGATCAATTTAAGCTGACATCCCTGACAACCTGAGAGGAGGAGGAGGCCTATGGGGGGAGAGGCATCAGGCACCGGCGGAACAACCCTAGGGTGAGTATCGTTATTTGTATATTAATTATTATAAGTCGCGTACACGCATTAATTTGGTTCATTTACTTGAATGATTTAAACAAAAGAGACTAAGAGAGAAAGAGAAACTTTTATATAAATCGTATAAAAATTTCCATTTTATTTAAAAAATTGTTCTTTTAGAATTTATAAAATTATTACATATTAATATATTTGTTTATTATTGTATGCATCGGATATAATATTCGGCACGTACAATAATAGCAATTTCTTGAAATATTAATTATTTTCAGCACTGCTATAATTTGGATTTTATATTTGTATGTTACAGACAACGTAGCTTCAATAACAACAACTCCGCTGTTGCGCATCAGTGTCGGTGAGTGACAAAGTTTTTTAATTTTGAGGCAACGGATTCGTAGTAGATTGTAGATGTAGATAGTAAAATGTAGACGTAGATAGTAAATTGTAGATAAGTCCGTTGCCCTTTAAATTGGATGAGCTAGAACAAATTAGGTTAAATAACTTTTAATAAGTTCTTTTAATATTCATCTGTTCCAAGAATAAGTTAAAGCTTAAATTAAAGAAGGAGAATTATAGAAAGCAATTTTGTCAATTAATAAATTTTATTTAATTTATTTAATAAAGAATATGCTAATTATAAAAATTACATGTAATGGTAATAATTAATTCTTATATCGCGCGTCGATGATATTCTGATTTATTATAGCTCATCCGTTTTTGTTTTAGAATTTGTTTAGTAGGAACTGTTTTTAAACTTTGCTTTAGCTGATGTAAAGCCAAGTGATTAATCAATTAAATTAGTAATGTGTAATAACAAATAAATATAATATGTAATAATAAATAATAATAATTAATAATGAGTAATATTAATTATAAATAATGTTTAATTAATTTTGTTGTGTTATAAAATACATTTTATTATAAATTATATATTATTATAAAAATTTTAATCAATCAATTTTGATTGGAAACTTGGCTTTATCTTAATTAAAGTAAAGTTATATTAAAATAGAATACGTCCAACGAACGATCAAAATCGTACGATCGTCAGCGAGCGTAAAATGTTTACGCTCATATGCCGGCAACGGTAATTAATCGACAATAGAAGTTTATCCTGAAGAAGAAGAAGCCATCAAGAAGAAGCCTCTAAACACAGCATTGCCACGAGTCTTAATGGCTCATATGTGGCGCGCTCATTTGATGGGTTGGACGCACGTGCGTCGTCGGTTTCCGATGTGCCGCGGATCGGCATTCGCGACGTCGTCGCGTCTTCGCGTAATAGCCCGAATTCATTATTGTCATCGAGGATCGCACTTCCGATGCCGACAGAATGGGATGTCTCTTTGAGGCGTTGCGAATGCAACGTCTTCATGCCTAGTGTTTCGCGACACGAGGTGACGCCGGCCGCGTGCGTATGGCATGTACATCCACGTACGATGCTTGCGCGGTTTTGAGTTTATTCTCAAGATTCGGCTGATTGAGGTACACGCTCTGCTTCGACAAACGGTTCGATCCGAATCGGTAGATTGTCTTGGAATCGTTGTTAATGGGTTCCTTCTCTTTTACCGTCTACCAGCCATATATCGCAATGATATTTATATTTCGCATGGGTCGGCTGACGAGACTAACTTAGGTACGATTTCAGCTCGCGAAAAGAGGTTGCACTCCCATTTTCTAGATTGTCTATATTGTTAGCATTGAAAATGGGTATTTTCACTCTTTTCGCGTCTACCTGCCTTGTGATATCGCCTGTGGTATAGCACCCTGGCGTCTCATTCGAAATCTGCCTAATCGAGTTCGAGTCGGACTGAGATACGAATAGGCACGGACAAGAGTCGAGCGAATCCCATTCGCGTCGATTCCATCTTCTTCCGCTTCGGGCTTAATCTTTGCTCGAAAGTACCGTTGCTATCCCGACTTGTTGACTCGAAGTGTGATTTTCATGTGAAATGGGCTTCGATCGTAAAATTCGGGAGTGCCGTTAAAAGTATCGCGCGTACAAGTGCGGGAGTAAAGACAATGACGTTTAAAGACAATGTCGCGTGTGTTAGTCAACGGACTTTAAGAACCCTGCCAATCTGAGAGGAGGAGGAGGCCTAGGAGAGGCACCTGGCACCGGCGCAGCAATCCTGAGGTATTTATTATTTTGTATATTAATCGTTATATAAATCGCGTACGCGCATTAATTCGGTTTATTTGAATTATTTAAAAAAAGAAAGAATTAGACAAAAATACTCTTATGGACTTTTTTTATAAATCCTGTAAAAGTTTCTATTAAAAAAAAATAGTTTTTTCAAAACTTAGAAAATTATTTCATTATATATGCGCTCAATATTATACGTCAAATATAAAATTAAATGCTTACAATAATAATTTTTTAAATTATTAATTATTTTGGGCGCTGCTACAATTTGAATTCTATTTTTTAATTACAGATCAATTTAAGCTGACATCCCTGACAACCTGAGAGGAGGAGGAGGCCTATGAGGGGGGAGAGGCATCGAGCACCAGCGGAGCAACCCTAGGGTGAGTATCATTGTTTGTATATTAATTATTATAAGTCGCGTATACACGCATTAATTCGGTTCATTTATTTGAACGATTAAAACAAAAGAGACTCAGAGAGAAAGAGAAACTTTTATATAAATTGTATGAAAATTTCTATTTTATTAAAAAAAATTGTTTTTTTTAATTTATAAAATTATTCCATATTTATATATTTGTTTATTATTGTATGCATCGGATATAAAATTCGGCGCGTACAATAATAACAATTTCTTGAAATATTAATTATTTTTAGCACTGCTATAATTTGGATTTTATATTTGTATGTTACAGACAACGTAGCTTCAATAACTCAACAACTCCGCTGTTGCGCATCGGTGCCGGTGAGTGACAACTTTTCTTTAACTTTTGAGGTAACGGATTTGTGGAGATTATAGATGTAGATTGTAGATTGTAGTTAGGTCCGTTGCCTAAAAATGGATGAGCTAGAAGAGATTAGTTTAAATAACTTTTAATAAGAGATCTTTCAATATCCATTACATCTATTGCAAAAGTAAATTATAAATTATAAAGTAAATAATAAATTATAAATTAAAGAAGGAAAATTATAGAAAGCATTTTTTTAATTAATAGATTTTATTTGATTTATTGAATATAGAACGCTAGTATTTTATTGAATATAGAACGCTGATAATTTTATTAATTATATGCGATAGTAACTTAATCTTATAACGTGCGCCAATCTTATCCTAATTTTTTATAGTTCATCCATCTATATTGTAGAATTTTGTAATTAAACTTTGCTTTAACTGATGTAAAGCCAAGTGGTCAATTAATTAAATTACCCGTAAATGGATGATAAATGATATATATGTTTAATTAATTTTATTTTGTTTTATAAATTACATTATATTATAAATTATATTATAAATTATATGTTACTATAAAAATTTCAATCAATTAATTTTGATTCAAAACTTGGCTTTTTCTTGGATAAAGTAAAGTCATATTAAAATCAACATCCAACGAATGATCGTAATGTCACACGATCGTCAACGAGCGTGATATGTTCACGCTTATCTGCTGGCAATAATAATTAGTCGGCCATAGAAGGAGTTCTTCTCCTTCCTCAATCGAAATGCGTTCGTTTAACAAACCGTCAACGCAAACGGGCGCATATAAAATCTTTGCGCTTTCTATTCGCCGACAATAAGTAGCCGGCAATGAAAGAAGTGTTTATCTCCTATTTCGATTTCTGGTTAGAGGTCGAGAATGTAGCCAGAAAAGGTAGGTCCAAGTGGCTCGTAGAATTGATATAGGCTACGCAAAATAAACGGCCAATACTGGCCAAAATGCGTAGCAAGAGGTACATTTGAGAGTACCACTGAGAGGATACGAAAATGTTTCTCGTACTTTATATTTTACCTACGTGCAATAGCACGTAATCAGGAATGCAATCGATTCATTCGATTAGGACATGCGAGTAGAGCACGCGAGTAGGGCACGCGATTAGGGCACACGCGATTAGGGAACGCAATATTGCTAAATTTCACTCTTAAAATAATTGAATATCATTACACATGATTAAAAAATAGACATTAATGTCATCTCATTGTTAAAATTATTTTCATAATATACATATAAATAATTTTATATACATATAAAATTATTTATATAAAGGAACGATTTTAATCCGAATTATTATAACTGTTATTTATTGGTTTAAATTTTAAATAAATTATAAATTTAATATAATAATTGTATATGTATATAAAATTATTATATTAAATTTATAATTTATTTAAAATTTAAACCGATAAATATAACAGTTATAATAATTCAGATTAAAATTATATTATCGGAGTAAAATCGTGTCGCGTGTATAAATGCGGGAGTGCCGTGAAAAGTATCGCGCGTTCGTTTTCATCGTGCCGAATGCCGATGAACTTTTACATAAACTTTTCGCGAGTAAACTGTTTGTTTACTCGCAACGTGAGAATTGAAAGGAAGAGATTGAGAAATTGAAAGGAAGAGAAGAGAAAAGAAGAAGAGGCATCGGGTGCCGGCGGAGCTACCCTGAAGTGAGTATTATTTATTTGTTTATTAGTTGTATTTGGGCACTGTTACAGCTTGGATTTAGTTTCTGTTACAGATCAACATACTTGACGACTCTAACATCTTGAGAGGAGGAGGAGGTCTGGGAGAAGCATCGGGCGCCGACGGAGCAACACTGGAGTGAGTATTTATTATTTGCTTATTAGGTGTATTGAAACAAAATTTATAAATTTATTTAATTATGCTTCTCAACAATCCTGACCAACCTGATCTGAGAGGAGGACGAAGAAGCGAACGAAGAGGAGAACGACATGGTGAACGAAGAGGAGACCGACGAGGAGGATGAAGAGTCGGACGAAAAGGAGACCGATGAGGCGACGTCATCGAGAGTTTGGATTTTACTTCTATGTTACAGATTAACGCAATTTAGGACCTTGGCTACCTGAGAGGAGGAGGAGGTCTGGAAGAGGCATCTGCCGCCAACGGATCAATCCTGGAGTGAGTATTTATCATTTCTTTTTAATTGTATTGAATCAAAATTTATAAATTTAAAAGTTTCTTAATATAATATTTGGTAAAAGTTAATATTTAAATATTGCATAATGTAATTTAATTTTCTGATATTGTTGTCTTGGCAGTTATGACGGTGTCCTGCGGATAAAGTCTTGCCAGCATTTTATTCGGTACGTAATGCGTGTCTTGGAATTTACAAAAATAACGACCTATTTCGCTATTCTCGACCAATTTCGGCGTTGTTAAAGTTATAGCGCCTAAAGTAAAAAAATGCAAATAAAGATTAAATTAATGATAACTAAGATAAACTAAATAAATGAAACAAAATAATAAATATAATAAAATAACTAAAATGAATAAAATAACTAAATTAAAAGGAAACAAAATAAACCAAAAACAATAAAATATTCTTTTACATTGTGTACAAAGAGATCATCTCGTAGACTAAACAAATATAATTTAAAATAAAGATGTGTCTAATGATATTCATACCTTCATTTACGTAACACATTTCGTTCTTTTCGGTAAGAATTATATAATGTGGTTGTTGATTTTTATCACTAAAATTACTACAGATCTTCAACGGCAAAACAGGGTTCCATACTTTGTTTTTGGAGAACCGAAATTTATGTCTGTCTATGTATTGGTGCCATCCGATAATTACTCCGGCAGAAGGTTTGTCTGTAGGTTGATCACATTCATTTTGATTATATTTTACGATCATTCCAACCGCAAATTTTACTTCCATTGGCCTTGTATTTGACTGTACTGCATTTTTAAAATGAATTCTGGCCTGGAAAGTGTAAGATCAGACATTAAAATTGATATTATTTCTTAAATTATTCTTAAATGGACTTTTGTAGAAAGTGTTAAAATAGGGTTAATTAAATTATAGATAATTATAATTTGAATATAATTGTATGTGTTATTAGAGAGAAATCTCAGAATCTTTTCCATTATTATTATATATTAATATGCGGTATGTATAGTGCCAACACACCTCATCTCTTCTATGATATATATTTGACATTTCCGATGGCATTATCATCAAAGTATTATTATACCAGCCCAAATTTATAAATATTGTATATACCATCTCTAGCAGTACCTGAAAGAAAAGAAAGATTATAAAAATACGAACAGAGCTCCCCGATTACAATAGAGGAAATAAGAAATAGTATAACTTTTTCTGCTTATAAAGCGTGTTACAATGATTTATAACTTTGCAAAGATTACATGTTTATTAATTATCAAGTGTTAAAATTAAGATAAATCATATATGAGTAATTGCCAACCTGTGTAACTGTTCTTACGGAGGGTTCTTTAAAATACTGTTGCTTGATAAGACAATCCGGGAATTTGTTAAAATTTATATTAAAACATCTTACATTTTCTGAGCTATTCGTGGCACTGCAAACAATAAAAAAAATTATATATATGTACGTGTGTGTGTGTAAAATAAGAGTAAAAATATTGAAAAATAATTCTTAATCTAATCACAGGTAATTCCTAATCTAATATTATACTTACTAGTTTGGTTTCCAAAATATACACATACGTTCCTCTCTGTACTGACATCTTACATCGCAACGTAGACCAAGTCTCCTGGCCACACTGTGATATATTACTAATAAAATTATTTCTTGGCCTTTTTTATTCTCTAAGACCTGTGCCAAAAATTACAATACAAAAATTAATTAGAAAAAGAAAAAAAGAGAAAGAGAGAGGGAGAGAGAGAGATAGAATTTTTAAGATATAACGAACACATATGAACATGCTCACAGCATAATTGATCATAACTATTATGTGTTATAATATATAACTTACATTATCTATACACATACTGTATTCCAATTTTGTGTCTCCCAATTTGTTTCGTCGAAAGTTTAATGTTCCAAATATGTATTCCTCGAGTATATCCATAATATGCGTTCCTTCCGCTTCGTTCCAATGATTATCGTCGATATTGTTGTTTTTCCAGTAGGAAAAATTTTCAGCGGATGTTGAGAATATCGAATGGTCGGGATGTTTTTCTCTGAGGCAATTCAGTACCCCTTGTGCAATAGTATCTAGTGACGCTTTTACGCACGAGAAAAACACATCCTTTTCTGGTTGAAGCCATTGTGCCACAAAAGTAGCAATCCGTTCCAAAAGCTGCTTTCTGTGAGGTTGTTTTTCAAATCTTTCCCACTTCTCCTTCATCAAACACTGCCTCAGATAGTGAAACATTTTTTTATTGTAATATCTTTCCGTTAAGTCGCAATCAGCGCTTCTGAAAAATTTACATATTAATTGTGCAATAAGTACATTAGTCTATAATATTTATAGCACTATAATTTATATTGAATCCTACCGTTCAGATTGCGTAAGCAAGCATTTAATTTCATCAATGAAGAAAGAATTGTTTATGAAATTCTCAGGGTTAGAAAATATTTCATCTAAATGTTCATCTAATTGAAACACTTGTTGAAAACTTGTACACTGATCTATGGGATAGGGATTATTGTTATAAAAATGTTTATGAATTATTTGCGATGCGTAATTTCGTAATTGTCTTGCACAATTTTTTCCTGTTTCTATAAAACGTAAACTTTGTTTATCCTTCTGTTTGTTCTCTTCAGACTCTTTCTGCTCATTTTCCTTAGACATCTTGTCATAAAGTTTCTTCGTATAAGACCACCTAAAATTAGAACAAAAAATATTTTAATAAACTTTTAAAAATCACACTAAACAGTGCTATTGCATCAGTAATTAATTTTCAGAGTAATAAATTTTTAATTTGCATAATATTCAAAGTATCAATCGAAATATTAATCTTCTTGACTTGCAGAAAATGTACAATATATAATCTTCAGATTTTAATTATACTTCACGCTAAGAATATACATAATAATAGTAAGAACAGTAGACAAAGCAGTATTTCCATTATACATATAGCCTTATTATGTAACGATAACGAATTTCTGAGCTTTTACATTCTGTATTTATAAAACAGTAGTTTACCAAAGTAATTAAAAAAGTAAAAATAATTAAATAAAATATTTGAAAAATAATTTAATAAAATAAACATGCAAAATTTGTAATTTTTAAAAGATTTCATTTTTCTTTATTTCTTTCTTATTATATTATATTAATTTATTATAATATATTTATATTGTATTATATTCTTCTTATTAAATTATAAAAACGGATTTTAAAAGATTTCATTTTTCTTTATTTCTTTCTTATTATATTATATTAATTTATTATAATATATTTATATTGTATTATATTCTTCTTATTAAATTATAAAAACGGATAGAAAAACGGACCAATAAGAGCCACCAAGTCGCAGAGAACAGGGCGGAAGCCCTGTTATCTTCAACAAAATTTCCTTTAATTTTATTAAAGGAAATAAATTTAAGTTTTAAGTAGATTTAATTTAATTTATTAAAAGGAATTAATTTATACCCGTTGGTGTATTGTTTATTAGAGCCTTTTTTCATCTCTTTGTTTTATTACATTATATCTCTATATTTTTTTATATTTTATGTTTATAAAAAATATCTTTTACAGAAGCGATACATTGTGCGATTACAAAAAATTAAATTACAAAGAAATTTAAGAATAAAGAATTACCTCTGCAAAAACTTTTTTCTCCGGAAGCTCTCGCATTTGGCTAATACGTATCGGAATTGCGTGCACGTCGATCTGAAGTTAGTGATATCTTCAACACTGATATTCTTGTAGCCAAGAATGATGGCTATCACTTCTTCAGATAAGCACATTATCGTAGCCATTATAGACAAAAATCAATATAACACAAAGGTAATAGTTTAATTTAATGTGATCGCGAGAAACTATTCCCGTAATTAATTTCCTGTTTGAAGGTATGTGAAGTCTACTGCCAATACTGTCCTTACGCGTCTGCCGATTGCAGAGAGCACAAACACGTGTCTCACGTACAGTACACAAGTTCTTCACACTATGTCCATATTCTGGACCTTGGACTAAAGCTGGGCGTATACTATCGACTTTTTATCGATAGTTTAGTCGATCATTAAAAAGCTATTAGTTCTTATAAGAGCGTGCATATTTATCGACTTGATATCGACTCGAATAAAAAGTCCAAAGGCAGCTCGACAGCTTTTTGATAAAATTGTCGATCGACTCGTATCGATCGTATACACCTGTCGATCGTATATCGACAAAAAAGTTGCTATAAAAGCTATGGGAAGACAATAGTAGATGCTCTTATAATTTTGCTAAAGAATCTAATTCTGCTTTAGATTCTTCTATTACATATACAAAGTATTAAACAAGAATTTGGAATTTTTCGATAGATATTATTCACAAAATCGAATAAAAAAATGCTTAGCAAATATTTAAAAACCCTGTCAGAGTTAGAAATCATTTTCCAGTTATATTTTTACTTTGATTCTTACAAAAGGTGTTCCACGTGTCTCCTGATTCTTGCAAATGTCTTCTATTTTTATGCAAGAATTTTTTTACATCCACAAATTTGAAATACCCATCAATTTGAAAAAATCGATTAATTTTTGGAAAAGTTCGAAATATCCTAATTGATGTTTGAATTGACTGTGATACAAAGATGTAAAACTCGAGTACAAATGGAAACATAGAATACTCTCTATAAATATTAAAATGGAATTTTATAAAATAATTTTTCGTTTTTGGATGCGATAAATAGAAGCAAGTGAATATAAATTATTTGTTTTACAAAAGCTAAAATGCGCTTCTTGTTCTCAACACGATTGTTCTGTTCACTAAGCATTTTTAATCGCGTTTAGATAAGCTATTTATCTATTTAGTTTTGAATTATTTTTTAACATCTTGTATAATGTAAATGAAACGTACGTAATTGACAATTTAAGTACATTTTTCTTTGACATCATCCATCTAGAAAACTTATGCGTCTACATATAAGAATTACAAAATGTATATATGTAACGTAAACGTTTTAAAATGTTTTCTCTTAAAAGAATTTTCTCTTTTTATGAAACTAATTAATAAAATTTTTTGAAGCACGATGGGTCTTTCAGGTAATGCATACCTATGTGAGACCTTTCGAGACCTTTCAAATTTCTCCTTTTTCGGAAACAGTAAAATTTCATTGAAGCTCGAAGGGTCTTTCAGGTAATGCACAAACAAGTCTTCCACTAATTAAGGAAAGGAAGAAAGGAAGGATTAACTCAAGTTTTGTTGGTTGTACACATTACGAATGTGTGTACTTCGTTTGCCAGACACGGAATCGTGAGCCACAAGAGACGAAACGCACCAGTTGTTTTCCATCTGCTGAAGTGAATAAGGTGACGAATTGCTAATTGTTTTAAGATAATAACAAATGACGAGCTGATGGTCAATTCATTAAAGGCTTCTGATAATAATAAAGAAATCTCTTGTAATTTGAGTTGTTAATTTGTTTCAAGGAAAGTAGATAATATATTTAAAAATGTTTCTTGGACGTATTCGCGCACGTAATTTTTTGTTGTTTGTTCATAAAATATAACATAATTATAGTAAAGACTTTCACTATCTTTAAGAAATTACAGTACAGTATAGCTGCAAATGCATATATTAACATTTTCCATTTTTCACATTATAACATTTTTTATGGGATACGTAAATAAATATGGTGACTATGCGGAAAAATGATGAATATCATATGTGGGCAAGATGACGCATTCGTAAGTGCAGATTATGCGTAATGTTGATCTGCATTGTTAATATGACTGCTCATTGTTAGTTAATGCATGATATTAATATCTATGTAGGTATGTCTCACCATATGCAATTTACAAATTTTTTTAATTTTTGATATAAAGTAATTGGATTATGTTGTATCACATATATAAAAAATATGTCTTCTATATATTAGTTATATAAAACTTTATATATATATATATATATTGTATTATATTCTTTTTATTAAATTAGAAAAATGGATAGAAAAGCGGATCAATAAGAGCCGCCAAGTCGCAGAAAACAGGACGGAAGCCCTGTTATCTTCAACAAAATATTTTTTAATTTTATTAAATTTCCTTTAATTTTATTAAAGGAAATTGTTTCGAATCGACCGAGATTCAACACTCGGGATCGAGATTGCCGGGATCGTCTCGTCCGAGACTTGCCGCGAGTGTTTTCCGCAGATCTTTTTTTTTTCTTTAGTGAAGTAGAGCTCGATGGCGTGACTCAATACGGTCGAACAAATTTACTTTTAAACAGAATAGAACGAGTATATAGACATTGAAACGTTTGAAATTAAATATCTTAAATCCTGGACAATGAAGCAACGTAAATAAAGAACAGAACTAAACGGAATCTCTTATCGTAACCAATGTTCATCGAAATTCTCGTGGAGTCGGGATTCAAGATAGACGCTCGGAAATCTTCGGTGCCATCGATCGCCCTTCACGCGACGTATATTGTTTGTCAGATAGTGAGTTGATCCCGTTTGTTGAGCGGAAGATCTTGAACGCGTCGGCCGGAAATCTTGTGCGCGAGGCGATCGTTGGCCGCGACCGCGTCCAGGAATCCTGCGGCTCCACTAGAAGATTTAATCTAACGCACACAAGAAAAGAAACACCGTAATAATCTGAATGCAAAATAATGAAGAATAGAACAGAATAATAATTTGTTTCAATTAGCTGATTCACACGAGGCTAGAGCTCGTGAGTTGTATTCGGCCTCCGTTGTCCTCCAAGATGGTTCACGCGTGTCCACTATGGCGGGCGAGCGTCGAGCCACCATATCCGCGTGAGTCGTCGCCCATTGTATTTCGCGATTATCTCGAGAAGCGCTACGTCGATATATCGGGAGTACGTACCTCCCGAATCGAATTGCTTTGCACTGCAATCAGCACTGTCACAATCCCTTCCGAGAATCACTTCTAAGTCCTCGATGCCGAACGATCGAGTGAGTAGAATGTTCGAGACGAATTAGACTTTTCGACGATCACACCGTGTGCTTCAGAACAGCGTTAACGACGGAAGGGAAGGTGATGGCGAGAGGCAATTAGCAGCAGCTCATTCCTCATCGATACCTTCTTCTTCTTCTTCATCTATTAATTTAATTGGCCCGTAGTAACCACAAGTGGTCAATTCTAGCCGGCCATCAACTGCTGAATATGGTGGAATGGGTTGAATCAAGTACTTGAGGACTTGAACCCGAAACGCAAAAATAGGGTCCAGACAAAGGACACGCAGGTTAACGCGTTATACTTTTGCTAGTCACTTAGCTATCTTCTCGACATTGCCCGGGGTACACCGGCAGAGTATAGGATGGAAGACTAACTCTGCACACTAGGAGGTAGACTAGCTAAACCGTACCTCCCTCATCGATACCAAAACCACGTGATCATCCTTAACGTTGCGCATTGATCCGGATCGATTAGTCTTATCGATCCGCGCATGTCCCGCGTTGCGCAATACGCTTAATTGGATCACCGCCTGCGCTTTCGCGTCCGAAGATCCTCGCGAGGATCGCAATGTCGTGCTTGTTTTATAAAGTCGCCTGGGTCAATCGCGAACATTTTCCTAAATTTCGGGCTTTAACTTGAACCGAAATAAATTTAAGTTTTAAGCAGATTTAATTTAATTTATTAAAAGGAATTAATTTATACCCGTTGGTGTATTGTTTATTACAGCCTTTTTTCATCTCATTGTTTTATTACATTATATCTCTATATTTTTTATTAATTTTATGTTTATAAAAAAATATCTTTTACAGAAACGATACATTGTGCAATTACAAAAAATTAAATCACAAAGTAATTTACAAATAAAAAATTACCTCTGCAAAAACTTTTTTTTCTGGAAGCTCTCGCATTTGGTTAATACGTATCGGAATTGACTGCACGTCGATCTGAAGTTAGTGATATCTTCAAAACTGATATCGTTGCAGCCAAGAATGATGGCTATCACCTCTTCAGATAAGCACATTATCGTAGCCATTACAGAAATAAACCAATATAACACAAAGTTAATAATTCAAATTTAGTGCGAGAAACTATTCCCGTAATTAATTTCCTGTTTGAAGGTATGTGAAATCTACTGCGATACTGTCCTTTCGCGTCTGCCGATTGCACAAACACGTGTCTCACGTACACTACACAAGTTCTTCATACTATGTCCACCCTTACTCTAGACTGTAATGCTGTAGACTCAAAGGTTTTGTACTTTCTCCCACCATACAGGTGCCATGTGACTATGCGATACAAAAAAAAATAAAAATGAGAAAGGGAACACAATAGTAGATGTTATAATTTTGCACATACATTTTTTATAGCAATCGGGAACTTAGCGTAAGAGAAATAGCACTCGTTAAATAATAATTATTAACATGATAAATAATAATTATCGTAATTATCTATTTTTTTTTATCTGCGATAACCGTATATTACAATAACATTTGCTTCAATAAACTAATCCAGTTCAGTTTTTCAACACAGTTTATACATTTTTTTGCTATATATACAAAGTATTAAATGAGAATTTTGAATTTTTCGATAGATGCCACTCACAAAAGCAAATAAAAAAAATTTTTACCACTTGTTTAATATTGAAATCCTGTCAGAACTAAAAACTATTTTTCAGTTGAAAATTACTCAAAATAAATGGTTCGTTAGCTTCTTATCGCGTGTGTAAATAGACTTATCTTATATTTTTACTGTGAAGAATTATCTTATCTTATATTTTTACTGTGATTCTTACAAAAGGTATTCCATCGTGTCTTCTGCTTTCATTTTTACGCAAGATTTTGAAAAATCCTATAAAAAGCGTATGCAACCTATAGATAGTCCTACAACAATTATTTATTAAAATAATAAAAATTAAAATAATACGGTTCAAAATATCAAATAATCATAATAGAACAGTTCTCCGTTGAGAAAATAAAATAACTGGAAAAAGGCGTATGCAACCTATCGATATTCTTACAACAAGCGGGCCAAAACTATGACAAAATTAATTATCGCTGCTAATTAATTAAAATTAATAAAAAGTGAAATAATACGGTTTAAAATATCAAATAATTATAATAGAACAATCCTCCGTTGAGAAAATAAAATATCCTACAGGAATGTCATTGAATTAATTTTGATACAAAGTTGTAAAACTCGATTGCAAATGGAAACATAGAATACTTCCTTGAACATTACAATAAAATTATATAAATTAATTTTTTGTCTTTGGATGAGATAATTAAAAGCAAGTGAAAATATATTATTTGTTTTACAAATAATAAAAATCGCTTTTCTTTCTCTACACGGTTTACTCTTTCACCAAGCATTTTCTGCTTGACTAATAAATACTATCTATCCTATCAGTTTTGAATTATTTTTTATCATTCTGTACAATGTAAATGATACTTGCGTATTTGACATTTTAATTATAGTTTCTTCAAAACATTAATAACATGCTGAAAAAACATTATTATTAAAGGTGTCACAGTTTATCAAGAATTTGTCCTTCTTTTTTTTAAGATATTTAATAATAGATGCTCTTTTCGACTTCGCCCAGCTCTAAAACTTATATGTAACACATATAAGATTCTAAGAGAATTCAATTTTTTAAATAAAATGTATATACATATGTAACGTAAACATTTTCGACAGTAGTTTTCTTTTGAAAGAACTTTCTCTTTCTCGGAAACAATAAAATTTCTTTGAAAATCGAAAGGTCACTCAGGTACTGCATTCCTGTGTGAGACCTTTCGAGTTTCAAATCAGTTTTTTTTTCCGAAATAGAAAACTTTCTTTTAAGAGAAAACAAATGGCAAGAGACAAATGACTAGGGGCAAATCTGCATCTTGTTCATTACATAGCAGAGAGATATAGCGGAAAAGGGGGTAAGATTTTAAGATATGTCGACTTTTCTTAATATGTACGTTGACGTAAAAATAATGAACTATTTTGTGTCAGTTTCACTAAAATCTTGCTTATCTGTAAAAATTGAAAAATTGATAAAAAAATTAAAATTTTTTAAAATTTTAGGGTTTTTAAAGACGTGTCAATTTCGTCATCTGGCCCCCATATGCGAGTAAGATGTTTTTTAATAGTGAGTAAGATAACGCGCGCGCGCGCGCGCGAAAGGCCAAGTTAAGTTAAATTAGATTAAAGTGAAATTTATGGATAAAAAAGTTTATTGTAATAAAATTTCTATATTGTTTTGGTGTTATAATATTTAAATACACAAATACCAAGAAAACAAAAATAAATAAAAATTTTTTATATGTGACTGAAAGAAACGATAATTAATAGAACATTAAAATAAAAACAAATATTTATAAGTATATACTGTAAAACAAAATTAAATTAAAGGCAAGACAAAAATAATTATAAATTATTTAAAATTAAGGAATATTTAAAACATCTTTAAAATCGCATTACATTGAAAGATGATCAGCTATATTTTAAATGACGCACGCGCGTGTATGTGTGTGTGTGTCAGTTCAAAGATTATATTATATATATATATATATATATATATTAAGTTATATATAACTAATATATATAAGACATATATTTTTTATATATGTAATACAACATAATCCAATTACTTTATATCAAAAATTTAAAAAATTTGTAAATTGCATATGGTGAGACTTAATCTGCACGTACGAATGCGTCATTTTGCCCACATATGATATTCGTCATTTTTCCGCATAGTCACCATATTTATTTACGTATCCTATAAAAAATGTTATAATGTGAAAAATGGAAAATGTTAATATATGCATTTGCAGCTAAACTGTACTGTGATTTCTTAAAGATAGTGAAAGTATTTACTATAATTATGATATTTTTTATGAACAAAAAACAAAAAATTATATACGCGCGCGAATACGTCCAAGAAACATTTTTAAATATATTATCTACTTTCCCTGCAACAAATTAACAACTCAAATTACAAGAGATTTCTTTATTATTATCAGAAGCCTTTAATGAATTGACCATCAGCTCGTCATTCCTTATTATCTTAAAACAATTAGCAATTCGTCATCTTATTCACTTCAGCAGATGGAAAACAACTGGTGCGTTTCGTCTCTTGTGGCTCACGATTCCGTGTCTAGCAAACGAAGTACAGACATTCGTAATGTGTACAACCAACAAAACTTAAGTTAATCCTTCCTTTCTTCCTTTCCTGGAACTAGCGGAAGACTTGTTTGTGCATTACCTGGAAGACCCTTCGAGCTCCAATGAAATTTTAGTGTTTCCGAAGAAGGAGAAATTTGAAAGATCTCGAAAGGTCTCACATAGGTATGTATTACCTGAAAGAGCCTTCGTGCTTCAAAAAAATTTTATTAATTAGTTTCCGAAAAAGAGAAAATTCTTTTAAGAGAAAACATTTTAAAACGTTTACGTTACATATTTATATACATTTTGTAATTCTTATATGTAGACGCATAAGTTTTCTAGATGGATGATGTCAAAGAAAAATGTACTTAAATTGTCAATTACGTACGTTTCATTTACAGTATACAAGATGTTAAAAAATAATTCAAAAAAAATTAGATAAACAGCTTATCTAATCGCGATTAAAAATGCTTAGTGAACAGAACAATCGTGTTGAGAACAAGAAGCGCATTTTAGCTTTAGTAAAACAAATAATTTATATTCACTTGCTTCTATTTATCGCATCCAAAAACGAAAAATTATTTTATATAATTCCATTTTAATGTTTATAGAGAGTATTCTATGTTTCCATTTGTACTCGAGTTTTACATCTTTGTATCACAGTCAATTCAAAAATCCTTTAGAATATTTCGTACTTTTCCAAAAATTAATCGATTCTTTCAAATTGATGGGAATTTCAAATTTGTGGATGTAAAAAAATTCTTGCATAAAAATAGAAGACACTTGCAAGAATCAGGAGACACGTGGGACACCTTTTATAAGAATCAGAGTAAAAATATAACTGGAAAACGATTTCTAACTCTGACAGGATTTATAAATATTTGCTAAGCATTTTTTTATTCGATTTTGTGAATGATATCTATCGAAAAATTCCAAATTCTTGTTTAATACTTTGTATATGTAATACCTGTAGAAGAATCTAAAGCAGAATTAGATTCTTTAGCAAAATTATTTATTTTAATGTTCTATTAATTATCGTTTCTTTCAGTCACATATAAAAAATTTTTATTTATTTTTGTTTTCTTGGTATTTGTGTATTTAAATATTATAACACCAAAACAATATAGAAATTTTATTACAATAAACTTTTTTATCCATAAATTTCACTTTAATCTAATTTAACTTAACTTGGCCTTTCGCGCGCGCGCGCGCGCGCGTTATCTTACTCACTATTAAAAAACATCTTACTCGCATATGGG
>OX424447.1:3761429-3916040 GCA_949152495.1 Lasius fuliginosus
ACAAAGAAAGTTACCAAGAATGCAGTTTTTCTAGCATTTAATATTGATTTATTAGTCATAAAATTAATTTGGACAAAAACAAAGTGCAATATATAATTATATCTAAATGGTAAAGATATATACAAAAATATAAAATAAATATAAAATATAAAATAAAAATATAAAAAAAAATAATTTATTATAAACATCTTAAGGAGTGCTAATTTATTTAAATATTATTAAAAAATTGAATAAAATTCTATGAAACTTACATAAGACCTTGATAGTAAAAAGAGATCGTGTCAAAAAAAATTATCAGACAATTTTTGAAAAAATTCCCTGAGTCTCAATAAAATTCCATAAAAATTCCCGGATTTTTAGAGGTAAAAAAAAAAAAAAAAAAAAAAAATCCCTGACAATTCCCGGTTTTCTCGTTTTTTCCAAGGAGTAGACTCTGTTTCACGAAAATTCTGTTCTCCCACGAGCTCGATGGGAGACTCGCAGTTAGTTGGGTTAGTTCAGGATACACGTGACTGTACAGTGGATATTAAATAAAAATAAAAATGCCGCGGGATCCCACGGATCCCACGTGGACGTACTCTTGAAGTACACGTTCGCCTCTTCCTTGAAAAATTCCGCCTTAGTCGCGTCCTTCGTCTGCGGTATCTCCGCACCCTCGTTCTCACTGCTCATCCTTCCCTTATCTAGGTGCGCGCCGTCGAACCTTATTACGGGACGAACCTGGCGGCGACAACTCGACGCGAAGTCACTCACTCGAAATCACGCGGTCGCGCAACAAACAAATTCACGCATCAAAGCGTCGCGTTCCTCCCTCGTCGCATAAGACGGCATAAAATAGAGCGTGCGCTTCTTGTTCTCGCGAGCGTATCCGCGAATTCCGCTTCTTTCTATCTTTCTTCGTCCGCTCGCTGCCTTCTGACCGGCGATATTCGATTCATCGAATCGCTAATCGATCATTCCTCTTGCGCGCGCATCAGCGGCAATATAGGACGCTTTATTTTGGCGCGAATTTTTGCTCTTTGAAAGTGTCCGTGACAGTAGGTTTTTTTTATATAATCTTTATTATATATATATATTATAAATAAAAAATTTATATCATATATAAATTATAATTATAATATAATATATATAAACTAATAAACAATCTCGATAAAATTAATGACTTTTATTTTGAAACGGATCATGTGATACTTATAAACTTTTACATGTTGAAAACAAATTTGACTCGTAAATTAATGTATCACATCAAAACTACATAGAATTAAAAATACAAAATAGATGACCTCATACACAAACCTATTAAAAGAAAAAGCTAATAAAACTTTTTTTTATTTACATTGACAGAATTTAGACACTTTAAGAAAAAGTTTTTTTGCTATGTTTACAAAAACAAGTTTTCTTCTGATTAAAATATTAAGATTCAAAATAAATTATAATAATTATATACTTTATATTGATAGCGATATTAATATGGAAATTATATCGCCTTTGTTATATCTTAATATAAAAAAATGTTGAAAAAATATACATTTCATAAATGTGTGTGATTTTATACGTTACTTACAAGCCATATATAATAGCGTTAAAGAAAAGTAATGGAAATTAATAAATTCGTTATTGTTACTTCTTTTTTAAGTAGTAATTGTAAATAAAGTATACAATAAGTTTGTTTCATTGAAATTAACGCGCGATTGCAGCTGCCATCGATCCTATCCATTACTAAGAGTTTAGTGTGCAATATCATTCTTTTCGATCATCAATGTATTATCCCATTGTTGTAACATTGGTTAAATTTTTCCCTTTCATGATCTTGAGAATTCCTTTGTACACAAATTTTGGTGCATCCTTGGCCCATAAAAAGTCCATGTGATTAAAATTGGGCCACGGTACTTCATACATATCCACTACGTTGGGCAGTAAATGGTACAACCTCTTCACATCCTTGAAGAAAGAGTTTTGTGAATTATCATGCGCGATTTCTCATAAACTACCTTCCCGATTCCACATATGAAACTTGATCTATATACAGGGTGTCTACTCAAATCTTGTAAAAAAATTCCCTGAAAATTCTCTGGTCATCCAGATATTTTCATTTAAAATTCCTGGTAAAATAAGAAAATTTGTAGATACAGCCTTTAAAGTAAGTTTCATCATTGTATGAGCTTTTTAATGTTTTTTATTCATATGATTACAAAGAAAGTTACTAAGAATGCAGTTTTTCTAGCATTTAATATTGATCTATTAATCGTAAAATTAATTTGGACAATAAAAAAGTGTAATATATCATTATATCTAAACGCTAAAAATATATGCAAAAATATAAAATAAAAATATGAAATACAAAATAATTTATTATAAACGTCTTAAGGAGTACTAATTTATTTAAATATTATTAAAAAATTGAACAATTTTCTATGAAACTTACATAAGACTTTGATATTAAAAAGAAATTGTCGTAAAAACTATCAAAGACACAATTTTTAAAAAAATTCCCTAAGTCTCAATAAAATTCTATGAGAATTCTCGAATTTTTCAAGGTAAAAACAAATCCCTGACAATCTCCGTTTGTCCAGGGAGTAGGCACCCTGATATACAGCCAAGTCAACCTCTACTATTTCCTTTTTATCAATGTGTATTTTTTCGTTACTTACAACGGATGCGAACATCAAGTCGCCGTCGGAATAGAACAAAGCTATTGGCACCGTGATACTCGTTACATTGTAATCTAGAGGTTCCACTGAATTGTAGATTAAGAGATTTTTCTCGCGACCGTAATCGTATCGACAAAACTTGCCCGATTGGATCTCCTGAGTGAAGTGCAGCAACGTCTTAGTCGAGGTGCTGGCGGGGAAGTGACCCAGGATAACGGGCAGCAGAGTCTAAATAAGGAACAAGAACATGTACACAAAGTCTGAAGCATAATCGCACGATCCCGAAATAGCGGAATGGTAAGGATCGAAACTTTTGACATTCGCATAATTACTACTCACATTGTTGAACTGCTCGGGGTCGTAACCCATGGTCAAAAATATTGCATAATTGGCGCACTTCTCTTTTTGGGCAAAATTCTGAGAGCAGTCGTTTTTCGTTAAAAATCTCACAAAAAGTTATTCCCTCGAATTATTCCCTCCCGTTTTGAGGGAATAATTCGTCGTGGAAGAAACCTCGCTTTATCGTCTGCAATCAAAGATCTCTTATTTGTGATGTAATTCATTTATAATTCTTTTCTCGTTCAAATTTTTTAGTGGTATTTTTAAGAATAAGAAAAAAAATATAAGCATTTTATTATTCGAATTGAGATAATTTATAGAGAAGCAATAAGAAATTAAATCCCATCCAAATAAAATTCTAATTAAATTTGGACTAATTGCTATTAAAATTACAAACAAAACAATTAAACCTATAATGAATCGATCTAAAAAAATTTCTCTTTTATAAACTATTCTATATAATATAACTATATAACTATATAATATAACTATATAATATAACTATATAATATAACTATATAATATAATTATTGATGTAATTACTATAACAATCTCTTAATATAACAATTCTAAATAATGAAGAAACTCAATAAAAAAAAAACAAAAAATTCTACATTAATAGAATTAAAATTAAATAATAATTATTCAATAGAGGAGTTATAATAATAACTCCTCTACGAAATATAAGAAATATAATAATAATCTTCTAAAAAAAATTATAAATACCACTCATATTAAAAATGAATAAATAATTAAATTATTAATTATTTAAGATAATATCTTATATCATTAACCTCACAAATTAATATTTTTTATTAAACTACTTAAATTCATTTCATTAATAGAATTATTTAATTTTAATATAAATTTAAAATTAATAAAACTAAAGGATAAATGTGTGTGTGTGTGAATTACTAAAACTTAATAATCTTTAAGATAGATCAAACTTAAATTATTCTCTACATTCAACCAACCATGCTGAATATATAAATATAGAGAGAATTGTTTCGATCTTAATTTCAACTCATCAAAGAGCATCCTGTTAAAATTAAAATCAAAGATTAAATATATACGGTACGAACGAACAGGGTGTGATGCAAAAGAAGGTATTAATTTTTCAATCTTCAGACTCAATTTCTTCGGAAGTTTTAAAAAGAGCTTAAAAAGAAAGCTTCCGCATTTATCATTTATCTTCCAATTATGAGAGATAAACTTTTTTTTTTAGATTTTGCCCCATGAAAGATATGTTTCATTCTATACAGATAAGATAAAAGTTGGGAAGTAATGCGTAATATCGTTATCCTTATAGTTTTTTGGTAACTGTAACGGTAACAATGTTACAAATCCTGTGTGTGTTTACATATAGTTGTAAAAATGAGACAAAATCATGTTCTTTTTTGTTTTGACAAAAGAATATTGTTTAAACGATTATTTTGCAATACTGAATTATTTTCTAACAGTATTCACATATATTACCTTACCTCATAGTCTCTCAAAGAAAGATGAAACTGTCGTACTGGACTTTTCATATGATTTAAGAAGGCTCCTGGTCCAAGGCTGATCATCAATTGCACCATTCGAGCGATTTCCGGACGTTCTGTTGCCATTACGTAAAAACAAGTTGTGCCCATCGAATGACCAATGTACGTGTGCAATGGTTGCGATCTCATATTCGTGATAAATGTAATCATTGCGGGTAAATCATAGATGCCCATTTCGTGAAAGCTGGTGGAAATTTCAATATACTGTCATAAGATATATAAATATATGTATTTCATATATACATATGTATAAATTTAATGTATGTATATAATATATATAGAGTGTCATGTAAGTAGAGTCTGGATCGATATTACCATATTTCTTGTCAAAAAAGCATCTTTTTTTTTTGATAAAATTTCTGAAAATGCATCGTTTTCGAGGTACTCTTTAAAAAAGAAATGCCAGTTTAATGCATTTCCTTGATTCTTTCAATAATATGTATAAATGACTTGTGTGATCCTTGTATAAAAACTTTGATAATTTTGTTATAATTGAGTGTAATATTTACATGTACAATAGATATTAATGTTTACTCTGTTATATATCAGAACGAGAAAGCGCACTTTGCTGCCACAAGGAAATATTTGCTTTATGTCAACTTAAGTAAAATATCTGCAAAGTCACACTGTAATTATCCTTAGCATGGATTATTACTTGATGTAATTCGCAGATGTTCCATTATATAAAAATGCGAATATTAAACGTTATATAATTCGTTATATAATTTATTATGGAACAGAATTATCAAAGTTTCTCCACGAAGAATTATTAGCACGTAAAATCAAAGAATAGCAAATACATTGTATTGGTACATTGAAAAATGAGATATTGAAAACGATACATTTACGAAAATTTCGCCAAAGGAAAAAATATGTATTTTTTGACAAAAAATGTAATACATGTACCTGCTTATATGCTACTTATGGAACACCCTGTATATTTATATAAAGGATATCTCTAGATAAATGCCGTTTAAAATGACTGCGTATAATTATATATGTAAGTAGACATATATAGATCCAGCAAGTCCCTGAATTTGATTCTAAATTAAATCAGATATTGTTAAAACTATGTCATTTACAAAGCACTATTATTTTTACTTTATGCGAGTACCTGAAATCCCAAAATTTCGGATCCGACGGTGATAGAGAAATATGCGCTCTCGAATAGGTATTACCACGGAAATTGCCCAACCAAACATCGTATCCCTGATCCGCTAATAGATAAGCTAGAATGCAAAAAAAAACATTGCAATATTTATTACTTGTATCTTCTCATATAATATCCTCATAATAAAAGTATATATATCATATAAATTAACATATATCATATAACAAATTTTAAAAATTCAAACTTTAAATTTTAAAAATTTTCGAAAAATAAGATTTACTAAAAGATGTATTACAGTTAAGAGTGCATGAAAAAGTTTTCTCGGAATTTAAATTCCAGATTTTCTCAGACCTCTTTCTGATAAAAGTGAGATGAACGATGTGATCTGATCAACGAGACTGGAATATCTCTTAAGGATTAATTAGAAGATCGTACCAAGTGCTTTGCCAAGAATAACCCAAGCAGCAGAGGAGCAAAAAACACCATGTAGCAGTAGTACAGGTGGAGAGCCGTTGCCACCTGGGATACGATGTAACGTCAAGTGATAACCGTCCTCTGTTATTATAAAGTGAACCTCCGCGGGATAACCCGTCCTTCTTATCATTTGCGGCTGAAAAAGAAATCAGTAAAAAAGAAAACTCTCTCTCCCAAAAATAATTTAAAGTTACAATATATTTGTGCGATAAAGTGAGTATGTTATAAAACATTACAAACAAAATATGTAATTAATATAAAGAGTAATTATATAATAATAATAGTAAATAAATATGAAATCCAAAACAAAATCAAATAAACATTAATGATATCTAATTAAATGTGTGATTGTAATTTGTAAAAATTATAGGTATTTTTGCACAATAAAGTGTAAAACTCAATAAAAATTGTTTTAAAAAGAAATTGTAAAGAATTATTGTTCATGTTTCATCTTTTGTCTCATCGCAATTGATATAATTATAATGACTATATCACAATTACAATATACGTAATTATATGTATTTATTTTTAATCACTTTAAATTGACTACAATAAATGTCATTAAAGCAAATCAATAGTAGCATATATATATATATATATATATATATAGTATGTATGTGTGTATATAGATGCTATTATTGTATGTTAATATTCATATTTCATATATTATTGCAATGTTTTAAAACAAAGAAAAAAAATTTAATAGCAATTAAACAATACTAACAATTAAATATTAAAACGGCCCTAAAAAAATATAAATATTATTATAGATAGGTAATTAACGATGATGTATAATTTTGTCAAATTTAGATTTAGACTTTGAACAAAAAAGAGCGGCAATCACGGCATAATATCGCGTTTTCAATTATTTTTTGAAGAAATTTAGTTAATCGAAAAAATTTTAATCTTTATTTCAATGAGTCAAAAAATGTTTACCGTATTGAGAAATACATCGGGATTAATTCGGTGTTGTTCGGCTGATTCCATCTATACTGCGTTCACGGAGAGAACGACCAGGCATTTCGTCCGGTTCGGTCAGATCCCACCCGACGGAACGCCTATTTTGCCCCCTTCGCGCCGCCAAACGGGTCTTGCCGGCCTGACGCCAGACCCGGCTACAGCCGGCAGAGGGAGCCCAGCACATAAATTTTAGCACGTTATTTTTTCGAACATTCGAGAGTTAGTCGTTAGGTACAGTGGTTTTGTGAAAGTTTTGTGAAAGTTTTAAAGTATTTTTGTACAATAGTACAATGGAAGAAGGTTCGGACGTGGAAGTAGGGCCATTATCTCCCACGAAAAGAAATAAAAGAGGCCAGGTAATTAAAGATAAACAAAAATTATTACTTTGTATTATCTCTGAAACAATATAGCAGTTATTAAAGAAATACTTAAGCTTATCGTTATTGTTCCTTGTTTTGATGCGTTTTCGTTTTAATTTATTATAGCTCGTTCACAAACGTGAACGTCTCCTCATTGTTAATTTATACAAGGATCTGAAAGAAGAGAGTCCCAATATTTCAAAAAAAGAAGCGTACGGCATATTATCCAAAAGAACGGGGTTTGGCATATTTAGCATAAAAAAAACCTTGCTGGAGTACGAGAGAACTGGGAACGTCACATCTCCAAATAAGAAAAAACACCGCATCACCAGCAATCAAAGAGTTGACGAATGTGATAGAAATGCAATTCGAAGAAAAGTGCATCAATTTTATTTTAATAAAGAATTGCCCACGCTAGCGAAGGTTCTGCAAGCCGTGAATAACGACGAAGATCTGCCAAATTTTAAACGGACGAACTTTTGGAAATTGTTGAAGGAGCTAAATTTTACTTTTGTTGGCCGACGTCGTAATAGCGTCCTCACAGAAAGGGATGACTTAATTTTGTGGCGGCGAAACTACCTCAAAGCCGTGAGAAAATTCCGAGAAGATGGTCGTCCCATATATTACCTGGAAGAAACTTGGGTGAATGCAGGTGACGTTTCTGCCAAGATTTGGATCGACACTACAATCAAATCCAAGAGGGATGCGTTTCTTCGAGGGCTGTCCACAGGCCCGTCTAATTCTACCGGGAACGGCAAACGCTTGATTGTCCTGCATATTGGCAGTACAGCCGGCTTCGTACCTGACGGACTTTTATGTTTTGAATCCAAGAAAAACACCGCGGATTATCACGATGAGATGAACGGCGACACATTTCTTGAGTGGTTTGAGAACATTCTACCGTCGCTTGAAGATAACGCCGTTATCGTAATGGACAACTCCATATCATTCTGTAAAATTAGAGAAAGTGCCCAACGCTTCATGGAAAAAAGCGGCAATAATAGAATGGTTGGAGAGCAAAGACAAGGCCGCTGATATGACAATGTTAAAGGCTGAGCTCCTGCAAAGTGTTGCTCTTATAAAAGACAACTTTAATAAATACGTGATCGATGAGAAGGCGAAAGAACACAACAAAACTGTGCTCAGACTGCCTTCTTATCATTGCGAGCTTAATCCTATCGAAATGGTATGGTCGATGGTGAAAGGTCACGTAAAGAGCCACAACAATACTTTTAAAATTAACGACGTCAAAATACTACTTGAACAAGGAGTTGAGCGCGTGACAGCCGAACATTGGAGCAATTTTGTGAGGCACGTTATAGAAGAAGAAAATAAATTATGGGAAATTGACGAAATAGCGGACAGAATGATCGACGAGATTCCATCATTAATAATTCACGTTGGCAGCGAAAGTGATTCCGACACCGATTACAGCAGCGATTGATAGTGGAGTACCGAAAAAAAAAAAAAAAAATTAGCGAGAAAATATTTTTTTATTCGTGTGGATTTTATAAAATAAATATTATAATAATTTATAAAACAAATAGTATACTCTAAGTTTTTTATATGTTGATTCTCGTAGTATTAAATGTTATTAATAATGTTGTATTATACTCTTATATATTAATTCTTTTTATACTTTTTATACTTTTATAATTTTTATATACTGTACTTTTTATACTTTTCTATACTTTTTATACTTTCTATACTTTTTATACTCTAAAGTCTTTTTATATATTTATTTATAGTATTAAAATATATTTACGATATAATGATAGCGTTAAAATGAGATGTTAAAATTATTTCACCTACTCTATTTACAGAGAATAGATTGTGCGCCGGGGTCAAAGAGTACGATGATAGCGCATACGGCAGTGAGTAGCGCGCTCGAGTTCCCTCACTTAGTCATGACTCTGCCCAAAGCTGCGCGGAGCGTGGTCGTTCTCTCCGTGAACGCAGTATACTCGTAGTCCAAGATATTCTCTTCATGAGTGCGCTTAATTCGGATGTCATATCTGCCGACGTCATATCAAAAAGACCGCAAAACGACAACAATAACATGATCCTGATCAATCTCATCGCATCGATGAGTAATTCAATTAGCGGTAAAACAAACGGACGACACGAGAGTTCCGAAGTATCGAAATATATATTATCGAACAAAAAGTAATACGCGCGAGAGCAAGATAAATACGACTGCGCGCAATTTTGTTCTTTACACGGCATTTATGGCTAGAATGAATTGTCATTGTGTTTTCGATTAAGGTCAGTGCAAGTTATTAATTACGCTATAACAGGTTATTAATTACGCCTTAGCAGCCTAATTACGCCACTTATCCAATTCTTCATTAATACTTGCGGATGATTTTAAATGACGAATGCTAATTGTGAAGGCATAGATACTAAGTTGTTATCAACAAACATTTTGCCGTTTTGAACTTTCAGTAATTTTTAGTAACAATTAGAACAAAAGATGTTATCAAAAAATTTGCCATTATAAACTTGGCACTACACTCGCCGCTAATTTGCTGCCAGTAATTTTTACATTTCAAATATTTACTAGCATTATTTTCGTAATAAATTCGACGCTTTTTCCGAAAGTATAGTTGTTTTTATCATACCATTTTATGTAAATATAAAAAAGTAATTTATTTACGAAATTTCAGGCTGCTGGTAATTACGCCATTTTAAGAACTCATTAGAATTACTAACGAATTTAGGCTCTATGTTTTGCATTTAGATCCGTTTTGATTGTGGCAGTATTTCGATGTAAAAAATAAAAATACTTGATGATAAAAAATAAAACTTATTTTTGCTTATTTTTGAAAAATAAAATTTATAATCAAAACACGTTTGTCTCCCCGTTCCTTTTTTTGTGCTTTGGAATTGCGAGTAAAATTCACAAAATGTTTGTTCCAAAGCCCTGAGTTGGTTTCTCACGTGATTCCACGCCTCAAAATCACTTTATATGAATTTTTTATTAGGTGGCGTAATTACGTGCACGTGTCGGTAAATACGCCACTTTGACGCACTTTTTTGAAACGATTGGTGGAAAAAAAAGAGAGGAGATAAAGCGTTAAAATATTTTTTTTGAGGCAGCCAAAAGATCACATTTAATTATGATACACTTAATTTTTTCACTCGATCCTCAGCAAAGTGTCCAAACAATCCAAAAGCTTAAGATGGCGTAATTACCTGCATTGACCTTATTTTTTATTAGTTGAAAAAAAAGAGGAAGAGAAAAAAAGCATTATCGCGTTATTAATCATACGATCATAGGGCATTACGAAAAATATATATGTAGAAGACAGACTGCCGAAATTACAGCGTAAAACGAAAGGTGCTTAAAATTCACGCACGTACGCTACACAATAATCCTCTTAATCATTGAATTAAACTTTGTCATTGAATTAATCTGCTATCCTGCAAATTTGCCGCAAGCCCTTTTGTCTCGAGCAAAGAAATAAGTGCTGGCCTCTGTTTCTTTCAGCATTTCGCTCTTTCTACCTGTTTTGTCGCAAGTTTCGAAAATTTTTACAAACACTGAGAAATAAATGTTAATGTCCAACAGAATCTTCTAATTGTATTTGTGATGCAATTTATTTTGATCTATATACTATTTTAACAAAGCTTGTATAAATTGTCATGTAACTTTTTCATCAACCAATTTAAACCCCGTGAATTAATCCTCAATAACTAAAAAAATAATTTGAGTGTGCTATTTTTTATTAATCTATTAATGCTCACGACTTCTAAATATTTGCATTTCTTAACAAAAAATTTTGAATTAAAAAAAAATTATATCCAATTTATTTGTATGAAATTTTATCTTTCTCCTCTATGTATGAAAATTAAAATATGAATAATCACATTTGAAAATCCTGAACCAATATTACTACAGTGTATCACGTTTTAGTATTGTGATAAAAGAAATCAGACACACATATAGTTTTAAATAAATAATTTGTAAATAGAATTTATATTGAGAGAGAAGTAATGTTTTAAAAATCAGAGATGTTATTATATATATAAAATAGTTTATGCTTTATTATATTTGCAATCAAATAATCATGCAAAGCTTTTAAATTGATCATACCGGCCATATTCTTTTTCCTTTCCAGAAATTGTCTTTTGAAAAGCTAAATTTTAATCATCTTGCAAAACATTCCATATATTTCTCCTTTGGATCCATATCATTGGACCTCGTCCTTAGATAGTTCTGTAATTTGTAAAAACTAAAAATTTGAATTCGCTGAAAAACATATAAACAGCGGTTTTACGATCAAAGGCTTTAGATGTTAGGTATCTATCAACGCGTACCAGTGCATTCTATTTTCAGATAAACGGTATTCCTATTATTGCTATACTATCAGCTATATACCGACAGACTTACATAACTCTACAGCTTTGATATATAATTCGATAGCTTTGGCATAAACTTGATTTGAAAAAAATAGAGCAATTAAAAAAAAATAGCCAATGATTATTGCTCATTCGTGACATAATTTATTTTGCTCTATTTGCATAGTGACGCAATTTATTTTGCTGAGAATATAAGACTCGATATCTCGTCTCTGATTGCAATGAATATACATAATAATTCTCCGATCTCGCGATCAAAAGATATGTCGAAGAACGTCAAGATAAAATTAAGACATATATGCATACATGTTAAAAAAAAATGTTAATCACGCAATCGGGAAAATTATCATTCGACATTTCAACGGAATATTATCATTCATTTAACGTTTCTTTACTTTCGGAAAATTCTCCGAAAGTTCTCCCATGAAATAGATAGACCGCGATTAATTGTGCTAGCTTGGAATGTGACTATGTAAATATATATAATTAGACACATAATTATGTACGAAGAAATACAATTTTAGTATAGAATTACATAGAATATAGTATAGTTTAATTGCAAACTTCACGTCTTCTAAAAAACAATGCGAAAATTTAATTTCTTTTAATTTCTTGCAAACTACAAACGAACTACAAACGAACAGAAAGTATATATGAGAAAAAGAGCATATATTCTATAAATATTTATATATATTTTTAAATTATTATATATAGAAAATTTGTCTTTTTAAGACGAATTATATTTAAATTTATGTCTCGGCTGTCGTAAATATGTATATATAGACAGATCGATAAGCATAGTATGCTAAAATCAGTTTAGGTATTATAATTGTTTACTTAACATCTTTTCGTCTTTATATTTATATATTATAAGTTAAATGTATTTGTTAAATATTGTTTTAAACTATACTATATTGCAGCGCTCTATCTTTACGATTCATCGATCCATTACTTACCGGAACGAATTGTATGAAAACACGAGTATTATTGAAATTAACCTCTGTATACTAATTGTAAATAATACTAAAATATTGTAAGTTTACGATTCATAAAATTAATAATTGCAGTTGCCATCGATCGTATTCATTGCTAAAGATTTAGCGTATAACATTTATCTTTTATTTTCGTTGACGATGTAACATTATTTAGATTCTCTTTTCTCATGATCTCGAGAACTCTTTCGTAAACCAGTTTTGGTACATCCTTGGCCAAAACAAAGTCCGCGTGATTGAAATTGGACCACGGCACTTCATATACATCCATTACATTGGGCAATATGCGGTGAAGCCTCTTCACATCCTTGAAAAAATGTTTTTCATGAGTTATCGTGCGTTATTTTTTTTAACCCATCTTTCCGTATCAACGTATGAATATTATATGATATAGATTCATATATATGAATCTATATCATAACTATATCATAACTATATAGTTATTTCGCAAATCAATATCTATTACGTATTTTCTTTATGTACATCTATTTTTCTATTTTATATTCTTATTCAATTTTAACTTAATTTTTATTTTTTTCTATTTTCTATTTTCTATTTTTTTCGTTACCACGATGTCAACCAGCGTATCGCCAGAGCCGTAAAACAACGCGATCGAAACCATAATATTCGCTAGATAGCTAGTAGTTCGAAGATTCCGCCGAGTCGTATATCAACAAATTCTTCGCACGACCGTAATCGTATTGGCGAAACTTGCTCGATATACGATTATATACGATATACAAATGATATTTATTGTATAGATGCTACAATTATATGTTAATATTTATTTCATATTTTACATATTATTGCAATGTTTTAAATTTAAAAAAGATTTAATATCAATTAAACAATACTAATAATTAACAATACTAATAAAATATTAATATAGCCTTAAAAAAAATAACATTATTATAGACATACTTAAGGATTATTTATAATTTTGCAAAATTTAGAATTCTATTTCGAATAAAAAGCGACAATTGCGGCACAAGATCGCACTTTGAATCATTTTTGAAAGCATTGATGAAATTTAGCTGATAAAGAAAATTTTAATCCTCGTTTCAATATGAATCAAGAAAGTATACTTACCGTGAGAATTACATCGGGATTGAATTTGGTGTTGTTCAACGTATTCCAGCTAATCCAGAATATTCTCTTCACGAGTGCGCTTAGTTCGGATATCACATCTGTCGACGCCACATCAAGATGACCGCAAAACGACTATAAATACACGATTCCAATCAATCTCATAGTATCGATGAGTGATTCAATAAACAGTAAAAAAAAGGACATTTCGAGAGTTTTCCGGAGTATCGAGATATACAGGTTGTCCGGTAATAATCGTCCCACCAGTCGTGTGCTGATAGAGCGGATTAAATTGAGTAGGAAAGTCCTCTACCGTTTCGCGATCTTCGCAATGATTAACGAGAAATTAATTTATAAAGATCGATTAATCCGCGCGAGTATAAGCGCGTGGCAAGAAGAGACATCTGTTACACGATTGCTAGGCACAATACATAATTAAACTTGCTTATTAATCGTAATGCTTCGTCACGCGTCTAATTACTGCGAAACATTACGCTGTCTCTTCTCGCCGCGTATTTGCACACGCGCGGATTGGCCGATCTTTTTTAATTAATTTCTCATTAATTATTGCGAAGATCGCATAACGGTAGAGGATTATCCTACTTGGTTTAACACGATCTACCTGCACACGACGGCGATTATTACCGGACACTCTGTATGTTATCGAGAAAAGACAGAAAACATGAGAGCGAAATGAATATGACTACGCGTAACTGCTCTTTACGCGCTACTTACTTAAAATGAATCGTCATTATTTCGCTTACGAGTAAGCTCATTGCAGGTAATTATGACATAGCACCTAATTATGCCACCTATCTTATTCTTCATTAATACATACGGACGGCTTTCAAATGACGAATGCTAATTGTGAAGGCATAGATACTAAGTTGTTATCAACAAACATTTTGCCGTTTTGAACTTTCAGTAATTTTTAGTAACAATTAGAACAAAAGATGTTATCAAAAAATTTGCCATTATAAACTTGGCACTACACTCGCCGCTAATTTGCTACCAGTAATTTTTACATTTCAAATATTTACTAGCATTATTTTCGTAGTAAATTCGACTCTTTTTCCGAAAGTATAGTTATTTTTGTCATCCCATTTCATGTAAGTACAAGAAATTGTGTACTCATCCTCAATAGCTAAAAAAACATTTTATTGTATCTTCTAATTAGTTATTAATGTTTACGGCTACGAATTATTTGCATTTTTTTAACAGAGATTTTTGAACGGTAAATTTTGAAATTTAAAAGAAGTTGTGTATCAAATTCTGTATTATTTTCATGAAATTTTTATGAAAGTAAAAGGATGTAGAAACGTATTCAATAATCATATACCAATATTATTCCAATATATCTAAGTTTCAATATTGTTAAAGAAAAGAAATGAGATATATTTATGTTTTTATATAAATATTATAAATTGAATTTGTTGATGAAAAGAGTTACTAAAATTAAATATGTTAAAGTAGTTTATGCTTTTATATCAGATTTGCAATCAAATACTCATTTATAGTTACTATACGGCTTATACCAGCTATATTTTTCTTTGCTCTACAGAGATTATTTTCTAGAAAACTAAATTTTCATTATCTTGTAATATTTTATATAACTCTGCTTCACGTTTATATCATTAGAGCTCGCTCTTACGACAATCTCTATTGTTGTAATATACATATATTGTTGTAATATATTGTTGTAAATATATAGAAATATATAAGTGGATAAGCGTACGTGTTAAAATACAAAATCGATTTAGAAATTATACTTATTCATTTCATGATTTTTCGTTCTTATATTAACATATTGCAGTTTATGTGTATTTGTCAGATTGCAGCTATCCTTATGATCCATCGCAACAATACATTATTCGTCGGAACGATTCTTTGAAAATGCATGTATTATTCTAATTCGCTACAGCACTAATTGTAAATTATAATAAAATATTATAAGTTTACGTCTCACTTAATTAACAATTGCAGCAGCCATCAATCATAGACCTTACTAAAATACGAAATATTAATTCGATTATTCGTAACATTATTCCGTAGATGTAACATTATCTGGATTCTCTCCCCTCATGATCGTGAGAACTCTCTCGTATAAGAGTTTTGGCGCATCCTTGGCCAATATGAAGTCCGCGTGATTAAATTTGGGCCACGATATATCATACAGGTCCATTACGTTGGGTAGTTTGCGAGACAACCTCTTCACATCCTGGAAGAAATGTTTTCATGAGAAAATCCGAGTCAAATCCAATAATCAAGTTTCTAAAATTCTAAAATTCGAATAATACTCATAATAAGAAATAATATTTCATATATTGTACGATATATATTGCAAAGTAATCGAATCTAGAATAATTATATTCGAATTTTCGATCGAGTGCTATTTCAATATTCGAATCTGCAAGTTTCTTATAAAGAATCGAATCTTTTACAAGTAGTACTCGAACTCTAAAATAAAAAAAATCTATTTATAATACATACTTTCTACACATTCACACACTCGCGCACGCATACTCCTCATCTCCACCCATTCATCATCACAATTTCTCATAAGTACTCATAAATAATTCAAGCATACTTGATCAAGGTTCAAATGTACTTGGAAGAACTGCTCTTATTTTTCGAGGTACTTATAGAAAGCTCGAACCTATCTCGTTCGGATTCGAGTCTACTTGAAGGTACTGTATTCTTTTCTCGATGTAATCATAGAGAATTCGAAACCACGCGAACAAATTCGAACCTACTTGTAAGATACTTAATCCCACCACTAGTTCAAAGTTTGATTCATGTACAGTTAGCGCGAATCAATCTCTACTATGTATTTCCATTATTTAAACACCTATTTTTTCGTTACCCACCACTGTGCTGGCCAACAAGTCATTGTCGGAGTAAAACAAAGCGATTGGTACCGTGATACTCGCTAGATCGTAATCCGGAGGTTCCACCGAATTGTAGATTAAGAGATTTTTCGCACGATCGTAATCGTATTGGCGAAACTTGCCCGATTGGATTCCCTGAGCGTAGTGTATCACCGTCTTAGCCGAGGCGCCGGCGGGAAAGTGACCCAGGATAACGGGCAGCAGAGTCTAATTGTAAGTAGAGAACAACTCAAGGACATGCACGCAAAGTTCGATCTGAAGCGTGATCGCGCGATTCGAAACATAATGATCGAAGCTTTCATCATCACATAGTTGTACTTTGATCGAGAAATTCGCGGAATTATTACTCACGTAATCAAACTGCTCGTAATCGTCACCGAATAATATAAACATCACGTTGACGCAAAACTCCTTCATGATAGAATTCTGGTCGCAGTGAGACAAGAGACGTCTCACCAAATCACTCTGCAGAAATTCGCCATGAAAGAATAATTCCATCATTATCTGCAATCAAAGATTTCTCTTAATCGTGAATTCTTTTTCTCGTTTTAGCGGTAATTTTGAGAATAAATAAATAAATTTCTAAGAGCATTTTTTTTTAAGTAGGTATAATTTATGGAAGCTTTGTTATTAATTTTAACTCATCGAGAAATATCTCGGTAAGATTATAATCAAAGATTCAATATATGTATATAGTAGAAACGAACAATATGTGAAACAAGAAAAAAGATATTAATCTTTCAATTTTCAGAATCAAATTCTTTTATCTTCAGAATCACTTTCTTTCGAAAATCTTGCAAGAAGAAATCTTTCACTCTTCTTGTTTATATTTCATTTATGATGAGAGATATATCTTTTTTTTTAAATTTTGCCACGAGGGATACATTTCATATTGTATATACTCGTACATAAAATAAAAATTAGGAAGCAACACGTTACTAGTAACGCTATTATTATTATAGTTACATTTTGGTAATAATGATTTATAAATGATGATTACGCGTGATGATTTTAATTATCACACGTAGATTCGAAACAAATATTAACAGTATTAAATTTTTTATAAAAAATTAATAAATAATTTTTTTGATAGAAATTAACAACCAAATTTTTAAAACCAAATCTTGTAATTTTTATAAATGTGTTAGAAACTAATTGGACTTGTAAATCAGAATATAATGTCATAGTTTTAAACTTGCATGAGTTAAAAAATTAAACAGAAAAATTTTGAGAATATTTAGGAGTCTATTAAAAGAAAAAACTAAGAAAACTTTGTTTTTATTACAGAATTTGACAATACAATTATTTAAAAAATTTTTTTGTAATTAAGATACTAAGATTAAAATTATCAAAATTATCACACACTTTATATCGATAGCAATATTACTATCAAAATTATATATTTTGTTATATTTTAATATTAAAAATATAATTCTAATATTATTAATTTTGTATTTTATATTTTGTATTTAATGTTTTTTATTATATTTTAAATTTTTTAATTAAATCTTTTATATTGTTATATTATATTTTATATTTTATGTTATATTAATACTAATATAAAATATATTAATTAATAGATTAATATATTGTATTTAAATAAAATATATTAATTATAATATAAATTAAAAAATATTTGAAAATGATAAATTTTGGATTTTAACTCAGCTTTGTAAAATTATGTAATAGTTAAAAAATTAAAGAAATTATATAGATTTTATTTTATGAATGACGATTAATTTTCAACATTAGTAACTTTTATATAGTAACTTTCCTAAACCTAAATAAAATATACAGAATGATGTATACTGTTTAATGTAGCGCATTATATTTTTTACGATAGAGAAGATTGTTACAGTCTTGTAATTTTTAAAATCAATACTTTTATTTTTCACACACCTTTACAACTAAATATGCAATTAAAATTCTATCATAATAAATCTGAAATTAGCTAAAAATGTAGCTTTTTATTATTTAGGCTACTTGTAGCTTTAATTGCTCATAATTTAAGAATTATTAATGTCCAGCCATTCACGCTTAGAAAATTTTTCAAAATTTATCGTTTAACAATAATATTTTAAAAAATGGTACACTGGTGTGTTTATACATATAGTATAATTACAAGAGACATAAATTTTTTTGTTTTAACAATAGGGTAATATTTTTAAAAAATATTTCGCGTCAATGAATTATTTTCTAACAGTATTTACGTATATTACTTTACCTTAAGCTGCCTCGAAAGGGGAACGAAGTATCGTATCGGACTTTTTAAATGGTTCATAAAGGCCATTGGCGCGAAGCTGATCATCATTCGCACCATTCGAGCGATTTCCGGACGCTCTGATGCCATTACATAAAAACAAGTTGTGCCCATCGAATGACCAATGTACGTGTGCAATGGTTGCGATCTCATATTCGTGATAAATGTAATCATCGCGGGTAAATCGTAGATGCCCAATTCGTTAAAGCTGATAAATAATTTAATCAATATATCGTCATAAAATATGTAAATATATGTATATGTATATGTATATTGCCACATATACAGAAAATAATATAAATATATACATATGTATATATATATAATATACATAACATATATATAATATACATAATATATATATATATAATATACATATATACATATATATATATATATATATAATATATAAAATGTCTTATATAAACAGGCACCAATATTTTTGCACAAAGTATTATTCACAGATGACGGATTTCCAAAAATTTTGTCCAAAAGAAACAGATGCGTATCTTACTGACAAGAAGTACCAGCAATATCTGTAATACTGCTAATAGCTGTCTGTACGCCATTTATATAGAGAATATTTTGTACTTTATACACTTATACTATTATATTTCTAGATTAGTGCCGTTCAAATATATACTATTATATTTCTAGATAAATGCCGTTCAAAAAAGAAATATATAAATATATATGTACATCTCAGTGTTCAATAAATCCTTGCCGTCAAATTAAATCAGACAATTAAGTGTAATTCTTAACGCATTTTTTTATTTTATTTGAATACCTGAAGTTCCAAAATGCCGGGTTCGTCGAAGATAGAGAAATATGCGCTCTCGAATAGATATTACCACGAAAATTGCCCAACCATACATCATATCCTTGATCCGCCAATAGGTAAGCTAGAATGCAGAAAAATATCATTTGCAATATTTATTATATTATTTATATCTTCTCATATAATATCCTCATAAATATTTTCCAATACCTTCACGTGCTATTATTTTTAATAGTAGGTTACGAGTACAAACTAATTTATAATTCACTCATTATTCAGATAAGTTAATTAAACAATTCTAATAATATATTATATAAGGTCAGTGCAGGTAATTACGCCATAGCAGCTAATTACGCCACCTATCTAATTCTTCATTAATACATACGTATGGATTTAAATGACGAATGCTAATTGTGAAGAGACGATTTGTGCTAGATAGATTGTGATAGATATTAAGTTGTTATCAACAAACATTTTGCCGTTTTGTACTTTCAGTGATTTGTAGTAACAGTTAAAACAAAAGTTGGTATCAAAAAATTTGCCACTATAAACTTGGCACTATACTCGCCGCTAATTTGCCGGCAGTAATTATTACATTTTAAATATTTACTAGCATTATTTTCGTAGCAAATTCGACATTTTTTCCGAAAGTGTAGTTGTATTTGTCATTTCATTTCATGTAAGTACAAAAAAAGTAATTTATTTACAAAATTTCAGGCTGCTGGTAATTACGCCACTTTAAGAACTCATAAGAATTACTAACGAATTTGGTCTTCATGTTTTGTATTTAGATCCGTTTTGATTGTGGCAGTTATTTCGATATAAAAAAATGAAACTTATACTTGATGATAAAAAGTAAAACTTATATTTGTTTATTTTTGAAAATTGAAATTTATAATCACAAAACACGTTTGTTTCCCCGTTACTTTTTATGCGCTTTGGAATTGCGAATAAAATTTACAACATGTTTGTTGCAAAGCCCTGAGTTGGTTTCTCACGTAATGCCACGCCTCAAAATCTTATTTATTAGGTGGCGTAATTATCTGCACGTGTCGGTAAATACGCCACTTTGACGCACTTTTTTTAAACGATTGGTGGAAAAAGAAAAAGAGGAGATAAAGCGGTGAAATATTTTTTTTGAGACAGCCAAAAGATCACTTTTAATTATGGTACACTTAATTTTTTCACTCGATCCTCAGCAAAGTGTCCAAAAAATCCATAAGCTTAAGGTGGCGTAATTACCTGCACTGACCTTATATATGTATTATATAAATGATATGTATATAAAAATATATACAAATATCATATAAACAAATATAAATATAATTTGTTTATAATATAATAATATAATATAATTTGTTTATCATATAAACAAATATATATTATATAACAAATTTTAAAAATTTAAATTTTCAAAAAATAAGATGCAGTAGAAGATGTAATACAATTAAGAGTGCATGAAAAAGTTTTTTTTGACATTTAAATTCGAGATTTTCTTTTAGACCTTTCTTCGATAAATGTGAGATCAACGATGTGATTTGATCAACGATACTGGAATATCTCTTAAGAATTGATTAAAAGATCGTACCGAGTGCTTTGCCTTTACCAAGAGTAACCCAAACAGCGGAGGTAAGAAAAAGACCGTGTTGCAGTAATACAGGTGGAGAAGCGTTGTCACCTGGGATACGATGTAACGTTAAGAGATAACCGTCCTCTGTCATTATAATGTAAGTCTCTGCGGGATAACCCGTCCTTCTTATCATTTCCGGCTGAAAAAGATATCAGTAAAAAAGAAAACACTCAAAAATAATTTAAAATTAAAATAAAATTTGTGCGATAAAATGAGTATGATATTCATTATCGAAATGGAACGTTTCTACAGCAATAATAATATAAATATAAAACAACACACACAATATGTAATTAATATAAAAAGAAATTATACAATACTAACAATAATAAATACTTACGAAATCCAATACAAAATTAGATAAACATTAATGATATCTAATTCAATTTGCAAATTTGTGATTGTAATTTGCAAAAATTATAAGGCGAAGTATGTATTTTGCATTATAAAGTGTAAAGCTCAATAAAAATTATTTTAAAAAGAAATTGTAGAGGACTATACTATTGTCCATGTTTATCTCTTGTGTCATCGCAATTGAAATAATTTTAATGACTATATCACAATTACAATAGACATAACTATGTATCTAGTTTTAATCATTTTAAATAGACTACAATAAATATCACTAAAGCAACAATAGTAACATAAAATATAAATATTATTATAGACGTACTTAACGATGATGTATAATTTTGCAAAATTTAGATTTCTATTTTACCAAGAAGCGGCAATTGCGGCATAAAATCGCGTTTTCTATCATTTTTGAGAGCATTGAAGAAATTTAGCTAATCGAATTAACGAAAATATTAATCCTCGTTTCAATGAGTCAAGAAGATATATTTACCGTGTTGAGAATTACATCAGGATTAAATTTGGTATTATTCGACAAATTCCAGTTAGCCCAAGATATTCTTTTCACGAGTGCGCTCAGCTCGGATGTCACATCCATCGGCGCCACATGAAGATGACTGCAAAACGACACTAAATATACGATTCCGAACAGTCTCATAGTATCGATGAGTCATTCAATAAACGGTAAAAAAGAAAGAACAATTTGAGAGTTTTCCGGAGTATCGAAATACTCGTATACAGGATGTCCGGTAATAATCGTCCCACCAGTCATGTGCTGGTAGAGCGGGTTAAATCGAGTAGGAAAGTCCTCTACCGTTTTGCGATCTCCGCAATAATTAACGAAAAATTAATTTATAAAGATCGATCAATCCGCGCGAGTATAAGCGCGCGATAAGAAGAGACATCTGTTACACATTGCTAGGCACAATACATAATTAAACTTGCTTATTAATCGTAATGCTTCGTCACGCGTCTAGTTATTGCGAAACATTACGCTGTCTCTTCTCGTCGCGCATTTACACTCGCGCGGATTGACCGATTTTTTAAATTAATTTCTCATTAATTATTGCGAAGATCGCATAATGATAGAGGACTTTCCTACTTGGTTTAACACGATCTACCTGCACACGACTGCGATTATTACCGGACACTCTGCATGTTATCGATAAAAGACAGAAAACACGAGAGCGAAATGAATACGATTGCGCGTAACTGCTCTTTACGCGCTACTTACTTAAAATAAATCGTCGTTATGCTTAAGAGTTTTTATATCAACTAGAAGAAGAACGAATAAAGATATTTTCGCGTTATTAATCATACGACTATAAAACATTTCAAATAACATATATGCGAAAATATATATGTAGAAGATAAATTGTCGGAATTACAGCGTAAAACAAGAGGAGCATAAAACTAGCTCACGCTACACAATAATCCGATAGTACTCTTATAATCGTTGAATTAAACTTTTAATTGTTGTCCTACAAATTTATCGCTGGCTCTTTATCTCGTGCGGAGAGATAAACGCCAATCTCTGTTTCTTTCAACATTTCGTTTCCTACCTGTTTTATCCTAAGTTTTAAAAATTTCTACAAAAACCGAGAAATAAATGTTCATGTCCAACAGGATCTTATAATTGTATTTGTAAAGCAATTTATTTTGTTCTCTATACCATTTTAACAATGTGTAAGTATAAACTGCAATGTAAGTTACCCATCAATCAATGTCCCGTGTATTCATCCTCAATAGCGAAAAAAAAAATTGATTGTACCTATCTTCAAATTACTTATTAATGTTTACGACTTCGAATTATTTGCATTTTTTAACAGAGATTTTTTAACAGTAAATTTTGAAATTTAAAAGAAGTTGTGTATCAAATTCTGTTTTATTCTCATGAAATTTTTTCTATGAAAGTAAAAGGATGTAGAAACGTATTCAATAATGATGGACCAATATTATTTTAATATATCTAAGTTTCAATATTGTTAAAGAAAAGGAATTAGAAATATTTATAGTTTTATATAAATATTATATGTTGAATTTATATTGATGAAAAGAGTTACTAAAATCAAATATGTTAAAGTAGTTTATGCTACATCAGATTTGCAATCAAATACTCATTTATAGCTACTAAACAGTTTATATCAGCTATATTTTTATTTGCGCTTTACAAAGATTATCTTCTAGGAAGCTAACATTCTCATTATTTTGTAATATTTTATAACTCTGCTTTACGTTTATATAATTGGATCTCGCTCTTACGACAGTTCTGTAATTCGAAAGGGCTAGTTTGAATTTGCCGAGAAACATGTAAGCAGCGGTTCTACAATAGTAATTCTATACATAATTTTTATCTAGTTCAATTATCTAGACTTTAGGTGTATTCATCAATCCGTATCCGAAGCAATCCATTCCCAAGTAAGCGATATTTTTATTACCATATTACGCGGCTATCGACAAATTTGACTCTATATGGCTTTGCTATATGTATAATTCGAACTTTGACATAAATCAAGTACTCAAGACTTTGACTTGAAATAAAAGAAGCATAACGATTAACATAAAAGGCCAATTATTGCCTGTTTGCATATTAAATTTTGCATTGTTCACAAAATCGCACAATATTCGCTGAAAGCAGAAGTTTCGATATATTGTCTCGGATTGCAGTGACGAGTTCTCCGATCTCCTCGTGTCATAAGAAATGTCAAAATGTTAAGATAATATTAAACATTATATATGTATGTTAAACGCTTTTATCTTTATCGTCACTGTCGCAAGATGTAAGACGGGGTTTTCATGAAAAATATAAATACTCATTACAAGTGAAAGATAATAAAGGTCAGCTGGTGAAGATCAGTTAATTAGTCCAGAAAGTACATTTATATCAAATAAGTGCCTGTAAAAAATGTTTATATATAATTATATATGAATATATAGAATTATATGGAGAATATCGCGTATTGTATAACCGTAAACTTAAAAAAAAATGAAAAAAATATTTTTCTAATTATTTTCGTTGTACAAACAGATGGAAAGTATATAAAAGAAGGATCGCGCTCACATATTATGCATATCGCAAAATTCAGAAAACGTGTAGTTATTCATTGTATAATCGCATGATTAAAATTACAACTCAAACACTAGAATTATAACATTGAACAAATGAAAAATCAACAGAAGCCACGATGACACATAAATGTCTAGAGATCATATAGGTTTTATAGGTCAACACGTATGAATAAATGGAAGTTATCTGTTTCCCGAGTCAGCGATTTTGTTTAACAAGTTATAAAAACAATTTTGTTCTCGAATCTTGAAAAGATTAACTCTTTAATGAAGCATTTTTGGACATACGTGAATATAAACTTTTTTCATCTACTTGATCACATTAACATATTGTAAATTTTGTCCTAAACCTTCTTACACCCTGTATTTATATATGAATACACATAGATAATTTTTTCAGGCATAAAGTCGAATGGTTCGTATCTCTGCTGTTGTAAATAAACGTAGATGGATCAATAAACGTATACATGTGTTAAAAAACGAAATTTTTTTACAAATCATATTTATTCACTTATCATCTTTTCGCCTTTATATTAACTTGTATTGTAATTATTTGTCATATTGCAGCTATTTTTACGATACAACGCAATTCTATAAATACTACTATACTAATTGTAAATAATACTAAAACATTACAAATTTACGTTTCATTGAATTAAATTACAAGTTGTGACAATTACAGTTGTCATTACTTGTTTGTACTCATTACTCAAGGTTTAGCGTGTAATATTTATCTATTATTATGTCGACGTAACATTATTTCGTAGATGTAACATTATTTGGATTCTCCCCCCTCATTATCATGAGAATTCTTTCGTACAAGAGTTTTGGCGCATCCTTGGCCCATATAAAGTCCAAGTGATTAAATTTGGGCAACGGCACTTTGTACACATCTATTACGTTGGGTAGTATGCGAGACAACTTCTCAATACCCTAGAAGAAATGTTTTCGTGAGTTATTGGGCGTCATTTTTTTTTAACTACTCCTTCATTTCTACGTATAAAGCTCGATTTATATAAAATAAGCGCGAATCGATCTCTACTATGCATTTCCATTATTTGAACACCTATTTTTTTCGTTACCTACCATCGTGCTGATCAACCAGTCATTGTCGGAGTAGAACAAAGCGATTGGTACCGTGATATTCGCTAGATCGTAATCCGGAGGTTCCACCGATTTGTAGATCAAGAGATTTTTCGCGCGACCGTAATCGTATCGGCGAAACTTGCCCGATTGAATTTCCTGAGCAAGGTGCACCATCGTCTTGGCGGAGGTGCCGGCGGGGAAGTGATCCAGGATAACGGGCAGCAGAGCCTAAGTAAAGAACATGTACGCAAAATTCCGATTTGAAGCTTCGATCATCACGCAGTTGTACTTCGATCGCGACAATTCGCAAAATTACTACTCACGTAATCAAATTGCTCGTAGTCGTAACCACATATCATGAACATCACGTTAACGCAGACCTCCATGTTCTGGTCGCAGATGTATTTTATAATAAGTCTCAACAAATCATTCTGCAGGAATTCGTCGTGGAAGAGATATCGCATTATCATCTGCAATCGAGGATCTCTTAATTGTGTGTGTAGCAAGAATGAACAGGACGTGAAGCTTGAAAAAAGATGTAATTTTTTTTGAAAATTTGTAAAAAGAAATTTTCCGCATTTCTCATTTATATCTCATTAAGAGGCAAATCTTTTTTTTTCTATTTTCCCACGAGAGAGATTCGTTTCATTCTATTGATAGAATAAAAATTGGGAAATAATGCGTTTAAGTCAGTGACGCATAGAAAAACATAAACAGTAAAATGTAAGCAATAAGCAAATCGACAGTCAAGTATTTTCATAGATTAATTATAAAATTTAAGCTAATAAAAAATTTCGATTTGCTTACTGTCCTGTATGCGTACATTTTCCTATATGCTTTAACTTTTAATGCCGTTAACGTTATAATTCCTTTTTTAGATAACAATTACAAATTTTATCTGTAACAAAAGAGTATTAAAAAAATACTTTATTTTTTTCACTAACAAGTAACAAATTCAACAGTTACATTAATCATTACTTTTAAAACTTATACGCCATGATTTCCATCAAAACAAATACATACATACAAATGCAAACAAATACATTTCAACTTTTAAATTCAAAATCGGTAACGAGTTACGGTAATGAGTTACTGATTTGAAGTAATTTCCCAACTCTAAATAAGACATACAGAATGTTGTATGTTTCGCGCATTATTTTTATAAATGACAATGAATCATTTATTATAGCTTTGTAATTTCTAACATAAACATATAGCTTTAAAAATAAATCTCGAATCAAATTTCTATTACAATACCATTCCATCTGAATATTAGCTAAAAAATGAAATTTTTATTATCTGTTTGGCTACCCGTAGTTTCAATCGCTTATAATTGAAGAATTATTGATGTCCCGTCATTTATGCTAAGAAAATATTCACTTTAAAGTTTAATATTCACTTTAAAGTCTATCGTCGTTAAAGAATGATATGTTTAAAAAAATGATGTGTTTGTACATATATTCTAAAAATAAGACATAAGAAAATTGTTTTTTTTTTTTTGCTTAGGCAAAAAGATATATTGTTTTAAACAGTTATTACGTGGTAATAATTTATCACCTAACAGAGTATTCTTATATATTACTTCACCTTAAACTCCCTCCTGAAGGGGGTCAAGTATTGTATTGGACTTTGTATCTGGTTTTCAAAGATCGCTGGTGCGAGACTGATCATCATTTGCACCATACGAGCGATTTCCGGACGCTCTGATGCCATTACATAAAAACCGGTTGAGCCCATAGAATGACCAATGTACGTGTGCAATGGTTGCGATCTCATATTTGTGATAAACGTAATCATCGCGGGTAAATCGTAGATACCCATTTCGTTAAAGCTGATGAAAAATTCAATTAATATATCAGAAAATATATAAATATATATATCGTCACATATAAAAAATTATAAAATATATATATGTATATATATAATATAATAAAGAGTATATAATAAAGTGTTTCGCGCAAAAGCAGACACCAAAATTTTGCACAAAGAATTATTTACATCAAGAATCAAGAAATAGCAAATGTATAGTACCGGCATATTAAAATGTGAAATATTTCGAAAACGATGCATTTTCGTTGCTTTACAACATTGCTTTAAAAAAAAAAAGATGCGTATTCTTTGACAAGAAATTTGTAATACCTGTAATATCGGTAATATACCTTGTCTGTGTATCCTATCTAAATTTTCATTAAATGAATGTCGTTTAAAATATAACTACTCTATATATAAGTAGATATATATAAGTTTAACAAGTCCTTGCGTTTTGCCCCAATTTAAATCAGACATTGCAAACAATTACGTCATTCTCAACGCATTTTTATTTTATGCTAGTACCTGAAATCCCAAAATGTCGAGTCTGACAAAGATAAAGAAATATGCCCTCTCGAGTAAGTATTACCACGATAATTGCCCAACCAAACATCGTATCCCTGATCCGCTAATAGGTAAGCTAAAATCCAAAAAAGTGAAAAAAGCATAGTTTGCAATATTTATCACTTAACTTATTTTTTCATACAATATCATATTATATAATATCTATTAATCTTCAATTTCTTGAAGCATACGTAATGCTTTGCCTTTGCCAAGAACAAGCCAGTCAGCGGAGCTGCATAAAAGACCGTGTTGCAGTAGTACAGGTAGAGAACCATTGTCATTTGGGATACGATGTAACGTTAAGAGATAGCCGTCCTCCGTTTTTACAACGTGAGCCTCCGCGGGATAACCCTCCTTTCTTATCATCTCCGGCTGAAAGAAAAACTGATTGTGAGTCGCAAAGAAGGAGATAAAATTGATCTAAAAATTGTATTTATTTTTATAATTATTTTAAACAAATTACAATAAATATCATTAGAGCAACATATTAGCATATATGTGTATATATATATATATATATATATATATCATATATTATTATATATTAAGGAATATACAGAGCATTATTTTTCATCTCCGTTGCTTCTCGGCCTATCAACTGGGGCGAATAAACATTTTGGAGATCCACGGATGCATGGGAAGATTTTCAATTATATCGAAATGGACGTGAGATATAATTGTTTAAATTGACACTCAACTTTCTTGTTTTTGACCTTGCTCTGTATATTTTTCATCGGGTGATACTGCGAATTTACTTATGTGTTATTTACCGATCTTTTTCAACTATTATTTACATACTTGTCACTCGACATGCTATATCCGTTGACCGCTTAGTTTCTTAATTATATAAGACTGTTATTTTGTGCTGAGGATGACCCAAAAACAGGGCAGAAACGTTCGCTGTATTCGTTTATAATAATTAATTCAATAAAAAATTTATTTGCGCCCTAAGTACTGCGCGTGGCTCTAAATGCCGTTTTTTCTTCTTATTTTCTTTTTAGAAAATTTAATATTATTGATATGTATAATTTTGCGGAATTAAGATTTCAATTTTGAATAAAAAAGTGGCAATTGGGACATAAGATTATTTTTTATCATTTTTTTTCTGACAGTATCAAACAAGTTTAGTTAATCGATATATAATGAAGATTTTAATCCTCGTTTCTATGAATAAAAACATACCGGATTGAGAATGATATCAGAATTGAATTCGGTGTTGTTCTGCTGCTTCCAGCTGGTCCATATTATTCTCTTCATGAGCGTGCTTGGCTCGGAGGTCACATTTGTCGGTGCCGCACTAGGACGACCACAAAACGACAGCAAGTATATGATCCCAATCAATCTCATTGCATCGATGAGTGATTCCATAAACAGTAAAAGAAAACGGACAACGAGAGTTTTCCGGAGTAGATATACGTTATTGAAGAAACAAATAGAACACGCAGGAGCGATTTGAATACGACTGCATGTAACTGTTGTTTACACGCTATTAATACACGCTATTAGAATGCATCGTCATTCTGTTTATGATTATTTTTTATCAACTAGAACTAGAAGAAAAAAGATGAAAATGAGAAGATTCTCTATGTACATATGTAGAAGTTAAATTGTCGGGATTACAACGTAAAACATAAGGCGCATAAAACTAGCGCACATACGCTACACAATAATCCGATAGTACTTTTAATTGTTGAATTAAACTTATCTGTTGTCCTACAAATTTATCGCTGGCCCTTTATCTGTGTGAAGAGATAAACGCCGATCTTTCTTTAAACATTTCGTTTCTTATCTATTATCGCAAGTTTCGAAAATTTCTATAAAAACTGAAAAATAAATGTTAATGTCCAACAGGATCTTGTAATTGTATTTGTAATTCAATTTATTTTAATCTCTATACCATTTTAATAAAACTTGTATAAACTGCAGTGTAACTTCTTCATCGATCAATATAGGTCCCGTGAATTCATCCTCAATAGCTAAAAACATAATTTGATTGTATCTTTTAATTACTTATTAATGCTTACGGCTTCGAATTATTTGCAATTTTTAACAGGGATTTTTTTAACAGAAAATTTTGAAATATGAAAGAAGTTGTGCATCAAATTCTGTTTTATTTTCCTGAAATTTTTTCTATAAAATTAAAAAAATGTAAAAACGTATTCAAAAATCTTAGATCAATATTATTTCAATATATCAAAATTTCAATATTACTATTGTTTTTTCACCGTTGCGTTGTCTCCTGACTGACGATGTTCGATTAATCAAATCTCCAATAGATGATATTTTTGTGCGTGCGCAATCTCTCTCAGCGGCGAATAGGAATGTTTTATTTTTGCGCGATTTGTCGACCTTTGGAAATCGTACGCGATGGATGATCTTTTTATTTCTATTACATATGCATTTTCTTGATCTTCATTATATGAGCCAAAAATACCTGAAATTCTCTTTCTCTTTATCACAGTTGCAAAATGTCAAACGTTATGTTCTCGTGAAGGATATAAATACTCGATAAAGATGCAGGTGGAAAATAATAATGGTCGACTTTCGCAGATGATCGAGAAAGCATATGAAGACATATTCTATAAATTGTATATATTTATTTATAATTATATTTGAACAATTTTTTTTCTGCGAGAATTCGAGTGATTCGTATCTTTGTCGTAAATATACTTGTTAGATAGATCGATAAGTGTACGTGTGTTAAAACGCAAAAAATTAGTTTAAGAATTATACATATTCACTTAACACATCTTCTCGTCTTTATATTGTACTTTATATATATTTGTTATATTGCACATCTCCTTACGATCCATCGCAATGATCCGTCATTCGCCAAAACGATTGCTTAAAACCGTGTGCGTATTACGCACTAATTATAAATAGTACTAATATATTATTATTCTTAATTGTAAATATATTATTAGTTTGTGTTTCATTGAATTAATCATTGTGACTACCATCAATCGCATCAACAATACTATTACATTTAGTGTGTAATATTCATCATTTATTTCGATCGTCGTTGTAATCCCATCGATGTAACATTATTTGGATTTTTCCTCTCCATAAGCTTGAATACTCTCTCGTACACGAGTTTGGGCGCATCCTTGGCCCATAAAAAATCCACGTGATTAAATTTGGGCCACGGCACTTCGTAGATATCCATTACATTGGACAATGCGCGATAGAGCCTCTTCACATCCTTGAAAAAAAACGCTTTCGTGAATTATCGCGCGCAATTTCTTTTAACCCTTCTGTCAATGAACGGGTACTCGGATACCCAAACAACTTTAAATGTTAAAAATATGTCGGAACTTTTCTCCGCCCAAAACAAAATACAAAGGGCCTTCGTATTCGAAAACCTCCGAAAATATACCAGGAAAGAATGTTCGATGCCCAGAAACTGCTATAAAGAAATTGTCGTAATGCAATGTGTCGAGAACACGCGGTTGGTACCCGAGTACTCATACATTAATGAAAAAATGCAAAATTGCATTGACAGAAGAGTTAAACTATCTTCGCCATTCTACGTACGAAGCTTGACTTATACACAATTAGCGCGAATCAATCTCTGCTACGTATTTTTTATCTGAACGTGCATTCTTTCGTTACTACTTACCACGATATTAACTAGCCGGTCGCCAAAACCGTAGAACAATGCGATAGGTACCGTGATATTCGCTAAATCGTAGTTCGGAGGTTCCGACGAGTTGTACATCAACAGATTTTTCTCTCGTCCGTAATCAAATTGGCGAAACTTGCCCGATTGGAGTCCCTGAACGTAGTGCAGAAGCGTCTTAGCCGAGGCGCCGGCCGGATCGTGATTCAGGATGACAGGCAGTAGAGTCTAAATAGGGAACAAGGACATATATATACAAAGTTCAATCTGAAGCGTGATTGCACGATCGTGAAATGACGTGATGATCGAAGATTCGATCGGAGTTGTATCATTTCGATCGCGAATCATTATACTCACGTAGTTAAACTGCTCGCGGTCGTAACCGCAGATCATAAATATCATGTCGGCGCAGATTTCGTTTTCGACGATATTCTGGTCGCAACCGTATTTCGCAAAAAATCTCAAAAAATTGTTCTGCGGCAGGAATTCGTCATGGAAGAAATATTGTAGCATCACCTGCAATCGAACATCTTTAATTTGCGAATATAATTTGCTTAAAATTCGTTTGTTGTTTAAGTTTTAGCTATATTTCTTAGAATATTTAAGCATTTTTTTCAACGCGAATTGAGATAATGTATAAAAATTTCCAAAGAGTTTCTCTCTTCGACCTTTTCTCAAAAAAAACATTTAAAGTTAAAATTAAAATTGAAGAATAAATATATACAACATAAACGAACAAAATATACTGAAAAAGAATATATGTATATTAATTTTTCAATTTTCAGAATCAATTTTTTCGCAAGTTTAAAAAGAGTTTAAAAAAAAAAGTTTCCACATTTTTCATTGATATTTCACTTATGAGAGATATTTTTTTTTTTTTTTAATTTTTGCCATGAGAGAAGCTTCTCGTTCTGTATAAATACAATCACAAATTCTTTTAAAAATTAATCAACAATCTCGATAAAGTTTAACGACTATTGGATTAAATCATATCATATGTAATTCTTATAAATTTTTGCATCTTAAAAACAAATTTAAATTGTCAATTAACATATCATGTCAGTGTTTCAAAATTGTATAAAATAAAAAGTACAAAAAAAGATAATTCTAGATATATTTACGAATCTAATAAATGAGAAAACCTTATTTTTATTTACACTTACAGAATTTGGAGATTTAAAAAATTTATTTACAATGTTTTTGAAAAAAGTTTTTCTTTTAGTTAAGATATTAAGATTCAAAATTATCATATAGATAGCAACATTAATATGGAAATTATATCACTTTTGTTATATTTTAATATTTAAAAAATAGGAAAAACTGTGTTTAAAAAAATATAAATTTTATGTGTGTGTATGTGTTTTATATGTTATATAACTTGTATTATAAATTATATAATTTTATATAATTATATAATTAACTATTATTATATAATTTTATATAATTATATAATTAACTATTATTATATAATTTTATATATAACTTGTATAATTTTTTGACGACAAAGAACATTATTTACTACAATTTTATAATTTGTAACATCAATATATCAATATATCTTTAAAATTAAGAATCGAATTAAAATGCTATTAACATAAGCTTTATCTGGAAATAGCTGAAAAATGTAGTTGTGTATTATTTGTTTGGTTATCTGTAGTTTCAATCGCTTATAATTCGAGAATTATTGATATCCCGCCATTTATGATAAAAAAATATTTACTTCGACAAATCTGTCGTTTAAAAATAGTATACTCGAAGAGTGATACACTATAGGATATTTATAGATATATAATAAAAATAAAATTTCTTTTGTTTTGACGATGGATATTATTCTAATAGTTATTTCGTAATAATGAATTATTTTTAACAATATTTGCGTATATTACTTTACCTTCAATTGCTTCCAGAAAGGAACGAGATATTTTACTGGACTCTTCATATGGTTTGTAAAAGCCACTGGAGCCAAGCTGATCATCATTTGCACCATTCGTGCGATTTCCGGACGCTCAGTTGCCATTACATAAAAACAAGTTGTGCCCATCGAATGACCAATGTACGTATGCAATGGTTGCGATCTCATATTCGTGATAAATGTAATCATCGCGGATAAATCGTAGATGCCCATTTCGTTAAAGCTAATGAAAAATTTGATCAACATATCCTCATAAAATATGTAAATATATGTATATCGTGTTGCATAAATATAATATATATAAGTAGATAGAAATATATATGTATGTATATATTAATGTATATATGTATATACAGAATATGTAAGGCATTACCGTATTTCTTGTCAAAAAGTAAGCATCTTTCTACTTTGACAAAATTTCTGAAAGTGCATCATTTTCGAGATGTCTCATTTTTTAATATGTCAGTACAGTACAGTTTGCTGTTTCTTGATTCTTTGTGTAAAAATTTTAGTAATTCTGACACATTAAAAATGAGATCTGAAAAACAATGCATTTCCCGAAAGCCAAGGAAAAAAATGCTTGTTTTTTGATAAAAAATGTAGTAGTACCAGTCTGTATCCTACCTATATAAATATCTTATATTTTGTACTTATACTACAGAAAAGGTCTCTAGATAGGTGCCGTTTAAATAACTGCTGTGTATATATATGATATATACAGCAATAATTTTTTACAAACTTAAAAAAATAATATAATAAATATGTATATAACATTTTTTTCTTGTTACGGAAAACTTATCTCCCCCCCCCCCTCCCCCAAATTTGTACAAGTAGTGCATTTCTGAATCACCCTATATATTGTATAAGTCCATCTACTGGTGTTTGACGCCAAATTAATTCCAACATCGTTACAACTCCATCATTTACAAAGTATCATTATTTTTATTTTATGTGAGTACCTGAAATCCCAGAATCTTGATTCCGACGGCGATAGAGAAATATGCGCCCTCGAGTAAGTATTACCACGAAAATTGCCCAACCATACATCATATCCTTGATCCGCCAATAGGTAAGCTAGAATGCAGAAAAATATCATTTGCAATATTTATTATATTATTTATATCTTCTCATATAATATCCTCATAAATATTTTCCAATACCTTCACGTGCTATTATTTTTAATAGTAGGTTACGAGTACACACTAATTTATAATTCACTCATTATTCAGATAAGTTAATTAAACAATTCTAATAATATATTATATAAAGTCAGTGCAGGTAATTACGCCACCTATCTAATTCTTCATTAATACATACGTATGGATTTAAATGACGAATGCTAATTGTGAAGAGACGATTTGTGCTAGATAGATTGTGATAGATACTAAGTTGATCAACAAACATGTTGCCGTTTTGTACTTTCAGTGATTTGTAGTAACAATTAAAACAAAAGTTGGTATCAAAAAATTTGCCACTATAAACTTGGCACTATACTCGCCGCTAATTTGCCGGCAGTAATTATTACATTTTAAATATTTACTAGCATTATTTTCGTAGCAAATTCGACATTTTTTCCGAAAGTGTAGTTGTATTTGTCATTTCATTTCATGTAAGTACAAAAAAAGTAATTTATTTACAAAATTTCAGGCTGCTGGTAATTACGCCACTTTAAGAACTCATAAGAATTACTAACGAATTTGGTCTTTATGTTTTGTATTTAGATCCGTTTTGATTGTGGCAGTTTTTCCGATATAAAAAATAAAACTTATACTTGATGATAAAAAGTAAAACTTATTTTTGCTTATTTTTGAAAATTGAAATTTATAATCACAAAACACGTTTGTTTCCCCGTTCCTTTTTATGTGCTTTGGAATTGCGAGTAAAATGTACAACATGTTTGTTGCAAAGCCTTGAGTTAGTTTCTCACGTAATGCCACGCCTCAAAATCACTTATTTATTAGGTGGCGTAATTATCTGCACGTGTCGGTAAATACGCCACTTTGACGCACCTTTTTTAAACGATTGGTGGAAAAAGAAAAAGAGGAGATAAAGCGTTGAAATATTTTTTTGAGGCAGCCAAAAGATCACTTTTAATTATGGTACACTTAATTTTTTCACTCGATCCTCAGCAAAATGTCCAAAAAATCCAAACGCTTAAGGTGGCGTAATTACCTGCACTGACCTTATATATGTATAATTATATAAATAATATGTATATAAAAATATATACAAATATCATATAAACAAATATAAATATAATTTGTTTATAATATAATAATATAATATAATTTGTTTATCATATAAACAAATATATATTATATAACAAATTTTAAAAATTTAAATTTTCAAAAAATAAGATGCAGTAGAAGATGTAATACAATTAAGAGTGCATGAAAAAGTTTTTTTTGACATTTAAATTCGAGATTTTCTTTTAGACCTTTCTTCGATAAATGTGAGATCAACGATGTGATTTGATCAACGATACTGGAATATCTCTTAAGAATTGATTAAAAGATCGTACCGAGTGCTTTGCCTTTACCAAGAGTAACCCAAACAGCGGAGGTAAGAAAAAGACCGTGTTGCAGTAATACAGGTGGAGAAGCGTTGTCACCTGGGATACGATGTAACGTTAAGAGATAACCGTCCTCTGTCATTATAATGTAAGTCTCTGCGGGATAACCCGTCCTTCTTATCATTTCCGGCTGAAAAAGATATCAGTAAAAAAGAAAACACTCAAAAATAATTTAAAATTAAAATAAAATTTGTGCGATAAAATGAGTATGATATTCATTATCGAAATGGAACGTTTCTACAGCAATAATAATATAAATATAAAACAACACACACAATATGTAATTAATATAAAAAGAAATTATACAATACTAACAATAATAAATACTTACGAAATCCAATACAAAATTAGATAAACATTAATGATATCTAATTCAATTTGCAAATTTGTGATTGTAATTTGCAAAAATTATAAGGCGAAGTATGTATTTTGCATTATAAAGTGTAAAGCTCAATAAAAATTATTTTAAAAAGAAATTGTAGAGGACTATACTATTGTCCATGTTTATCTCTTGTGTCATCGCAATTGAAATAATTTTAATGACTATATCACAATTACAATAGACATAACTATGTATCTAGTTTTAATCATTTTAAATAGACTACAATAAATATCACTAAAGCAACAATAGTAACATAAAATATAAATATTATTATAGACGTACTTAACGATGATGTATAATTTTGCAAAATTTAGATTTCTATTTTACCAAGAAGCGGCAATTGCGGCATAAAATCGCGTTTTCTATCATTTTTGACAGCATTGAAGAAATTTAGCTAATCGAATTAACGAAAATATTAATCCTCGTTTCAATGAGTCAAGAAGATATATTTACCGTGTTGAGAATTACATCAGGATTAAATTTGGTATTATTCGACAAATTCCAGTTAGCCCAAGATATTCTTTTCACGAGTGCGCTCAGCTCGGATGTCACATCCATCGGCGCCACATCAAGATGACTGCAAAACGACACTAAATATACGATTCCGAACAGTCTCATAGTATCGATGAGTCATTCAATAAACGGTAAAAAAGAAAGGACAATTTGAGAGTTTTCCGGAGTATCGAAATACTCGTATACAGGATGTCCGGTAATAATCGTCCCACCAGTCATGTGCTGGTAGAGCGGGTTAAATCGAGTAGGAAAGTCCTCTACCGTTTTGCGATCTCCGCAATAATTAACGAAAAATTAATTTATAAAGATCGATCAATCCGCGCGAGTATAAGCGCGCGATAAGAAGAGACATCTGTAACACATTGCTAGGCACAATACATAATTAAACTTGCTTATTAATCGTAATGCTTCGTCACGCGTCTAGTTATTGCGAAACATTACGCTGTCTCTTCTCGTCGCGCATTTACACTCGCGCGGATTGACCGATTTTTTAAATTAATTTCTCATTAATTATTGCGAAGATCGCATAATGATAGAGGACTTTCCTACTTGGTTTAACACGATCTACCTGCACACGACTGCGATTATTACCGGACACTCTGCATGTTATCGATAAAAGACAGAAAACACGAGAGCGAAATGAATACGATTGCGCGTAACTGCTCTTTACGCGCTACTTACTTAAAATAAATCGTCGTTATGCTTAAGAGTTTTTATATCAACTAGAAGAAGAACGAATAAAGATATTTTCGCGTTATTAATCATACGACTATAAAACATTTCAAATAACATATGTGCGAAAATATATATGTAGAAGATAAATTGTCGGAATTACAGCGTAAAACAAGAGGAGCATAAAACTAGCTCACGCTACACAATAATCCGATAGTACTCTTATAATCGTTGAATTAAACTTTTAATTGTTGTCCTACAAATTTATCGCTGGCTCTTTATCTCGTGCGGAGAGATAAACGCCAATCTCTGTTTCTTTCAACATTTCGTTTCCTACCTGTTTTATCCTAAGTTTTAAAAATTTCTACAAAAACCGAGAAATAAATGTTCATGTCCAACAGGATCTTATAATTGTATTTGTAAAGCAATTTATTTTGTTCTCTATACCATTTTAACAATGTGTAAGTATAAACTGCAATGTAAGTTACCCATCAATCAATGTCCCGTGTATTCATCCTCAATAGCGAAAAAAAAAATTGATTGTACCTATCTTCAAATTACTTATTAATGTTTACGACTTCGAATTATTTGCATTTTTTAACAGAGATTTTTTAACAGTAAATTTTGAAATTTAAAAGAAGTTGTGTATCAAATTCTGTTTTATTCTCATGAAATTTTTTCTATGAAAGTAAAAGGATGTAGAAACGTATTCAATAATGATGGACCAATATTATTTTAATATATCTAAGTTTCAATATTGTTAAAGAAAAGGAATTAGAAATATTTATAGTTTTATATAAATATTATATGTTGAATTTATATTGATGAAAAGAGTTACTAAAATCAAATATGTTAAAGTAGTTTATGCTACATCAGATTTGCAATCAAATACTCATTTATAGCTACTAAACAGTTTATATCAGCTATATTTTTATTTGCGCTTTACAAAGATTATCTTCTAGGAAGCTAACATTCTCATTATTTTGTAATATTTTATAACTCTGCTTTACGTTTATATAATTGGATCTCGCTCTTACGACAGTTCTGTAATTCGAAAGGGCTAGTTTGAATTTGCCGAGAAACATGTAAGCAGCGGTTCTACAATAGTAATTCTATACATAATTTTTATCTAGTTCAATTATCTAGACTTTAGGTGTATTCATCAATCCGTATCCGAAGCAATCCATTCCCAAGTAAGCGATATTTTTATTACCATATTACGCGGCTATCGACAAATTTGACTCTATATGGCTTTGCTATATGTATAATTCGAACTTTGACATAAATCAAGTACTCAAGACTTTGACTTGAAATAAAAGAAGCATAACGATTAACATAAAAGGCCAATTATTGCCTGTTTGCATATTAAATTTTGCATTGTTCACAAAATCGCACAATATTCGCTGAAAGCAGAAGTTTCGATATATTGTCTCGGATTGCAGTGACGAGTTCTCCGATCTCCTCGTGTCATAAGAAATGTCAAAATGTTAAGATAATATTAAACATTATATATGTATGTTAAACGCTTTTATCTTTATCGTCACTGTCGCAAGATGTAAGACGGGGTTTTCATGAAAAATATAAATACTCATTACAAGTGAAAGATAATAAAGGTCAGCTGGTGAAGATCAGTTAATTAGTCCAGAAAGTACATTTATATCAAATAAGTGCCTGTAAAAAATGTTTATATATAATTATATATGAATATATAGAATTATATGGAGAATATCGCGTATTGTATAACCGTAAACTTAAAAAAAAATGAAAAAAATATTTTTCTAATTATTTTCGTTGTACAAACAGATGGAAAGTATATAAAAGAAGGATCGCGCTCACATATTATGCATATCGCAAAATTCAGAAAACGTGTAGTTATTCATTGTATAATCGCATGATTAAAATTACAACTCAAACACTAGAATTATAACATTGAACAAATGAAAAATCAACAGAAGCCACGATGACACATAAATGTCTAGAGATCATATAGGTTTTATAGGTCAACACGTATGAATAAATGGAAGTTATCTGTTTCCCGAGTCAGCGATTTTGTTTAACAAGTTATAAAAACAATTTTGTTCTCGAATCTTGAAAAGATTAACTCTTTAATGAAGCATTTTTGGACATACGTGAATATAAACTTTTTTCATCTACTTGATCACATTAACATATTGTAAATTTTGTCCTAAACCTTCTTACACCCTGTATTTATATATGAATACACATAGATAATTTTTTCAGGCATAAAGTCGAATGGTTCGTATCTCTGCTGTTGTAAATAAACGTAGATGGATCAATAAACGTATACATGTGTTAAAAAACGAAATTTTTTTACAAATCATATTTATTCACTTATCATCTTTTCGCCTTTATATTAACTTGTATTGTAATTATTTGTCATATTGCAGCTATTTTTACGATACAACGCAATTCTATAAATACTACTATACTAATTGTAAATAATACTAAAACATTACAAATTTACGTTTCATTGAATTAAATTACAAGTTGTGACAATTACAGTTGTCATTACTTGTTTGTACTCATTACTCAAGGTTTAGCGTGTAATATTTATCTATTATTATGTCGACGTAACATTATTTCGTAGATGTAACATTATTTGGATTCTCCCCCCTCATTATCATGAGAATTCTTTCGTACAAGAGTTTTGGCGCATCCTTGGCCCATATAAAGTCCAAGTGATTAAATTTGGGCAACGGCACTTTGTACACATCTATTACGTTGGGTAGTATGCGAGACAACTTCTCAATACCCTAGAAGAAATGTTTTCGTGAGTTATTGGGCGTCATTTTTTTTTAACTACTCCTTCATTTCTACGTATAAAGCTCGATTTATATAAAATAAGCGCGAATCGATCTCTACTATGCATTTCCATTATTTGAACACCTATTTTTTTCGTTACCTACCATCGTGCTGATCAACCAGTCATTGTCGGAGTAGAACAAAGCGATTGGTACCGTGATATTCGCTAGATCGTAATCCGGAGGTTCCACCGATTTGTAGATCAAGAGATTTTTCGCGCGACCGTAATCGTATCGGCGAAACTTGCCCGATTGAATTTCCTGAGCAAGGTGCACCATCGTCTTGGCGGAGGTGCCGGCGGGGAAGTGATCCAGGATAACGGGCAGCAGAGCCTAAGTAAAGAACATGTACGCAAAATTCCGATTTGAAGCTTCGATCATCACGCAGTTGTACTTCGATCGCGACAATTCGCAAAATTACTACTCACGTAATCAAATTGCTCGTAGTCGTAACCACATATCATGAACATCACGTTGACGCAGACCTCCATGTTCTGGTCGCAGATGTATTTTATAATAAGTCTCAACAAATCATTCTGCAGGAATTCGTCGTGGAAGAGATATCGCATTATCATCTGCAATCGAGGATCTCTTAATTGTGTGTGTAGCAAGAATGAACAGGACGTGAAGCTTGAAAAGATGTAATTTTTTTTGAAAATTTGTAAAAAGAAATTTTCCGCATTTCTCATTTATATCTCATTGAGAGGCAAATCTTTTTTTTTCTATTTTCCCACGAGAGAGATTCGTTTCATTCTATTGAAGGAATAAAAATTGGGATATAATGCGTTTAAGTCAGTGACGCATAGAAAAACATAAACAGTAAAATGTAAGCAATAAGCAAATCGACAGTCAAGTATTTTCATAGATTAATTATAAAATTTAAGCTAATAAAAAATTTCGATTTGCTTACTGTCCTGTATGCGTACATTTTCCTATATGCTTTAACTTTTAATGCCGTTAACGTTATAATTCCTTTTTTAAATAACAATTACAAATTTTATCTGTAACAAAAGAGTATTAAAAAAATACTTTATTTTTTTCACTAACAAGTAACAAATTCAACAGTTACATTAATCATTACTTTTAAAACTTATACGCCATGATTTCCATCAAAACAAATACATACATACAAATGCAAACAAATACATTTCAACTTTTAAATTCAAAATCGGTAACGAGTTACGGTAATGAGTTACTGATTTAAAGTAATTTCCCAACTCTAAATAAGACATACAGAATGTTGTATGGTTCGCGCATTATTTTTATAAATGACAATGAATCATTTATTATAGCTTTGTAATTTCTAACTTAAACATATAGTTTTAAAAATAAATCTCGAATCAAATTTCTATTACAATACCATTCCATCTGAATATTAGCTAAAAAATGAAATTTTTATTATCTGTTTGGCTACCCGTAGTTTCAATCGTTTATAATTGAAGAATTATTGATGTCCCGTCATTTATGCTAAGAAAATATTCACTTTAAAGTTTAATATTCACTTTAAAGTCTATCGTCGTTTAAGAATGATATGTTTAAAAAAATGATGTGTTTGTACATATATTCTAAAAATAAGACATAAGAAAATTATTTTTTTTAATCTAAAAATAAGACATAAGATATATTGTTTTAAACAGTTATTACGTGGTAATAATTTATCTCCTAACAGAGTATTCTTATATATTACTTCACCTTAAACTCCCTCCTGAAGGGGGCCAAGTATTGTATTGGACTTTGCATCTGGTTTTTAAAGATCGCTGGTGCGAGGCTGATCATCATTTGCACCATACGAGCGATTTCCGGACGCTCTGATGCCATTACATAAAAACCGGTTGAGCCCATAGAATGACCAATGTACGTGTGCAATGGTTGCGATCTCATATTTGTGATAAACGTAATCATCGCGGGTAAATCGTAGATACCCATTTCGTTAAAGCTGATGAAAAATTCAATTAATATATCAGAAAATATATAAATATATATATCGTCACATATAAAAAATTATAAAATATATATATGTATATATATAATATAATAAAGAGTATATAATAAAGTGTTTCGCGCAAAAGCAGACACCAAAATTTTGCACAAAGAATTATTTACATCAAGAATCAAGAAATAGCAAATGTATAGTACCGGCATATTAAAATGTGAAATATTTCGAAAACGATGCATTTTCGACAACATTGCTTTAAAAAAAAAAAGATGCGTATTCTTTGACAAGAAATTTGTAATACCTGTAATATCGGTAATATACCTTGTCTGTGTATCCTATCTAAATTTTCATTAAATGAATGTCGTTTAAAATATAACTACTCTATATATAAGTAGATATATATAAGTTTAACAAGTCCTTGCGTTTTGCCCCAATTTAAATCAGACATTGCAAACAATTACGTCATTCTCAACGCATTTTTATTTTATGCTAGTACCTGAAATCCCAAAATGTCGAGTCTGACAAAGATAAAGAAATATGCCCTCTCGAGTAAGTATTACCACGATAATTGCCCAACCAAACATCGTATCCCTGATCCGCTAATAGGTAAGCTAAAATCCAAAAAAGTGAAAAAAGCATAGTTTGCAATATTTATCACTTAACTTATTTTTTCATACAATATCATATTATATAATATCTATTAATCTTCAATTTCTTGAAGCATACGTAATGCTTTGCCTTTGCCAAGAACAAGCCAGTCAGCGGAGCTGCATAAAAGACCGTGTTGCAGTAGTACAGGTAGAGAACCATTGTCATTTGGGATACGATGTAACGTTAAGAGATAGCCGTCCTCCGTTTTTACAACGTGAGCCTCCGCGGGATAACCCTCCTTTCTTATCATCTCCGGCTGAAAGAAAAACTGATTGTGAGTCGCAAAGAAGGAGATAAAATTGATCTAAAAATTGTATTTATCTTTATAATTATTTTAAACAAATTACAATAAATATCATTAGAGCAACATATTAGCATATATGTGTATATATATATATATATATATATATATATATATATCATATATTATTATATATTAAAGAATATACAGAGCATTATTTTTCATCTCCGTTGCTTCTCGGCCTATCAACTGGGGCGAATAAACATTTTGGAGATCCACGGATGCATGGGAAGATTTTCAATTATATCGAAATGGACGTGAGATATAATTGTTTAAATTGACACTCAACTTTCTTGTTTTTGACCTTGCTCTGTATATTTTTCATCGGGTGATACTGCGAATTTACTTATGTGTTATTTACCGATCTTTTTCAACTATTATTTACATACTTGTCACTCGACATGCTATATCCGTTGACCGCTTAGTTTCTTAATTATATAAGACTGTTATTTTGTGCTGAGGATGACCCAAAAACAGGGCAGAAACGTTCGCTGTATTCGTTTATAATAATTAATTCAATAAAAAATTTATTTGCGCCCTAAGTACTGCGCGTGGCTCTAAATGCCGTTTTTTCTTCTTATTTTCTTTTTAGAAAATTTAATATTATTGATATGTATAATTTTGCGGAATTAAGATTTCAATTTTGAATAAAAAAGTGGCAATTGGGACATAAGATTATTTTTTATCATTTTTTTTCTGACAGTATCAAACAAGTTTAGTTAATCGATATATAATGAAGATTTTAATCCTCGTTTCTATGAATAAAAACATACCGGATTGAGAATGATATCAGAATTGAATTCGGTGTTGTTCTGCTGCTTCCAGCTGGTCCATATTATTCTCTTCATGAGCGTGCTTGGCTCGGAGGTCACATTTGTCGGTGCCGCACTAGGACGACCACAAAACGACAGCAAGTATATGATCCCAATCAATCTCATTGCATCGATGAGTGATTCCATAAACAGTAAAAGAAAACGGACAACGAGAGTTTTCCGGAGTAGATATACGTTATTGAAGAAACAAATAGAACACGCAGGAGCGATTTGAATACGACTGCATGTAACTGTTGTTTACACGCTATTAATACACGCTATTAGAATGCATCGTCATTCTGTTTATGATTATTTTTTATCAACTAGAACTAGAAGAAAAAAGATGAAAATGAGAAGATTCTCTATGTACATATGTAGAAGTTAAATTGTCGGAATTACAGCGTAAAACAAGAGGAGCATAAAACTAGCTCACGCTACACAATAATCCGATAGTACTCTTATAATCGTTGAATTAAACTTTTAATTGTTGTCCTACAAATTTATCGCTGGCTCTTTATCTCGTGCGGAGAGATAAACGCCAATCTCTGTTTCTTTCAACATTTCGTTTCCTACCTGTTTTATCCTAAGTTTTAAAAATTTCTACAAAAACCGAGAAATAAATGTTCATGTCCAACAGGATCTTATAATTGTATTTGTAAAGCAATTTATTTTGTTCTCTATACCATTTTAACAATGTGTAAGTATAAACTGCAATGTAAGTTACCCATCAATCAATGTCCCGTGTATTCATCCTCAATAGCGAAAAAAAAAATTGATTGTACCTATCTTCAAATTACTTATTAATGTTTACGACTTCGAATTATTTGCATTTTTTAACAGAGATTTTTTAACAGTAAATTTTGAAATTTAAAAGAAGTTGTGTATCAAATTCTGTTTTATTCTCATGAAATTTTTTCTATGAAAGTAAAAGGATGTAGAAACGTATTCAATAATGATGGACCAATATTATTTTAATATATCTAAGTTTCAATATTGTTAAAGAAAAGGAATTAGAAATATTTATAGTTTTATATAAATATTATATGTTGAATTTATATTGATGAAAAGAGTTACTAAAATCAAATATGTTAAAGTAGTTTATGCTACATCAGATTTGCAATCAAATACTCATTTATAGCTACTAAACAGTTTATATCAGCTATATTTTTATTTGCGCTTTACAAAGATTATCTTCTAGGAAGCTAACATTCTCATTATTTTGTAATATTTTATAACTCTGCTTTACGTTTATATAATTGGATCTCGCTCTTACGACAGTTCTGTAATTCGAAAGGGCTAGTTTGAATTTGCCGAGAAACATGTAAGCAGCGGTTCTACAATAGTAATTCTATACATAATTTTTATCTAGTTCAATTATCTAGACTTTAGGTGTATTCATCAATCCGTATCCGAAGCAATCCATTCCCAAGTAAGCGATATTTTTATTACCATATTACGCGGCTATCGACAAATTTGACTCTATATGGCTTTGCTATATGTATAATTCGAACTTTGACATAAATCAAGTACTCAAGACTTTGACTTGAAATAAAAGAAGCATAACGATTAACATAAAAGGCCAATTATTGCCTGTTTGCATATTAAATTTTGCATTGTTCACAAAATCGCACAATATTCGCTGAAAGCAGAAGTTTCGATATATTGTCTCGGATTGCAGTGACGAGTTCTCCGATCTCCTCGTGTCATAAGAAATGTCAAAATGTTAAGATAATATTAAACATTATATATGTATGTTAAACGCTTTTATCTTTATCGTCACTGTCGCAAGATGTAAGACGGGGTTTTCATGAAAAATATAAATACTCATTACAAGTGAAAGATAATAAAGGTCAGCTGGTGAAGATCAGTTAATTAGTCCAGAAAGTACATTTATATCAAATAAGTGCCTGTAAAAAATGTTTATATATAATTATATATGAATATATAGAATTATATGGAGAATATCGCGTATTGTATAACCGTAAACTTAAAAAAAAATGAAAAAAATATTTTTCTAATTATTTTCGTTGTACAAACAGATGGAAAGTATATAAAAGAAGGATCGCGCTCACATATTATGCATATCGCAAAATTCAGAAAACGTGTAGTTATTCATTGTATAATCGCATGATTAAAATTACAACTCAAACACTAGAATTATAACATTGAACAAATGAAAAATCAACAGAAGCCACGATGACACATAAATGTCTAGAGATCATATAGGTTTTATAGGTCAACACGTATGAATAAATGGAAGTTATCTGTTTCCCGAGTCAGCGATTTTGTTTAACAAGTTATAAAAACAATTTTGTTCTCGAATCTTGAAAAGATTAACTCTTTAATGAAGCATTTTTGGACATACGTGAATATAAACTTTTTTCATCTACTTGATCACATTAACATATTGTAAATTTTGTCCTAAACCTTCTTACACCCTGTATTTATATATGAATACACATAGATAATTTTTTCAGGCATAAAGTCGAATGGTTCGTATCTCTGCTGTTGTAAATAAACGTAGATGGATCAATAAACGTATACATGTGTTAAAAAACGAAATTTTTTTACAAATCATATTTATTCACTTATCATCTTTTCGCCTTTATATTAACTTGTATTGTAATTATTTGTCATATTGCAGCTATTTTTACGATACAACGCAATTCTATAAATACTACTATACTAATTGTAAATAATACTAAAACATTACAAATTTACGTTTCATTGAATTAAATTACAAGTTGTGACAATTACAGTTGTCATTACTTGTTTGTACTCATTACTCAAGGTTTAGCGTGTAATATTTATCTATTATTATGTCGACGTAACATTATTTCGTAGATGTAACATTATTTGGATTCTCCCCCCTCATTATCATGAGAATTCTTTCGTACAAGAGTTTTGGCGCATCCTTGGCCCATATAAAGTCCAAGTGATTAAATTTGGGCAACGGCACTTTGTACACATCTATTACGTTGGGTAGTATGCGAGACAACTTCTCAATACCCTAGAAGAAATGTTTTCGTGAGTTATTGGGCGTCATTTTTTTTTAACTACTCCTTCATTTCTACGTATAAAGCTCGATTTATATAAAATAAGCGCGAATCGATCTCTACTATGCATTTCCATTATTTGAACACCTATTTTTTTCGTTACCTACCATCGTGCTGATCAACCAGTCATTGTCGGAGTAGAACAAAGCGATTGGTACCGTGATATTCGCTAGATCGTAATCCGGAGGTTCCACCGATTTGTAGATCAAGAGATTTTTCGCGCGACCGTAATCGTATCGGCGAAACTTGCCCGATTGAATTTCCTGAGCAAGGTGCACCATCGTCTTGGCGGAGGTGCCGGCGGGGAAGTGATCCAGGATAACGGGCAGCAGAGCCTAAGTAAAGAACATGTACGCAAAATTCCGATTTGAAGCTTCGATCATCACGCAGTTGTACTTCGATCGCGACAATTCGCAAAATTACTACTCACGTAATCAAATTGCTCGTAGTCGTAACCACATATCATGAACATCACGTTGACGCAGACCTCCATGTTCTGGTCGCAGATGTATTTTATAATAAGTCTCAACAAATCATTCTGCAGGAATTCGTCGTGGAAGAGATATCGCATTATCATCTGCAATCGAGGATCTCTTAATTGTGTGTGTAGCAAGAATGAACAGGACGTGAAGCTTGAAAAGATGTAATTTTTTTTGAAAATTTGTAAAAAGAAATTTTCCGCATTTCTCATTTATATCTCATTGAGAGGCAAATCTTTTTTTTTCTATTTTCCCACGAGAGAGATTCGTTTCATTCTATTGAAGGAATAAAAATTGGGATATAATGCGTTTAAGTCAGTGACGCATAGAAAAACATAAACAGTAAAATGTAAGCAATAAGCAAATCGACAGTCAAGTATTTTCATAGATTAATTATAAAATTTAAGCTAATAAAAAATTTCGATTTGCTTACTGTCCTGTATGCGTACATTTTCCTATATGCTTTAACTTTTAATGCCGTTAACGTTATAATTCCTTTTTTAAATAACAATTACAAATTTTATCTGTAACAAAAGAGTATTAAAAAAATACTTTATTTTTTTCACTAACAAGTAACAAATTCAACAGTTACATTAATCATTACTTTTAAAACTTATACGCCATGATTTCCATCAAAACAAATACATACATACAAATGCAAACAAATACATTTCAACTTTTAAATTCAAAATCGGTAACGAGTTACGGTAATGAGTTACTGATTTAAAGTAATTTCCCAACTCTAAATAAGACATACAGAATGTTGTATGGTTCGCGCATTATTTTTATAAATGACAATGAATCATTTATTATAGCTTTGTAATTTCTAACTTAAACATATAGTTTTAAAAATAAATCTCGAATCAAATTTCTATTACAATACCATTCCATCTGAATATTAGCTAAAAAATGAAATTTTTATTATCTGTTTGGCTACCCGTAGTTTCAATCGTTTATAATTGAAGAATTATTGATGTCCCGTCATTTATGCTAAGAAAATATTCACTTTAAAGTTTAATATTCACTTTAAAGTCTATCGTCGTTTAAGAATGATATGTTTAAAAAAATGATGTGTTTGTACATATATTCTAAAAATAAGACATAAGAAAATTATTTTTTTTAATCTAAAAATAAGACATAAGATATATTGTTTTAAACAGTTATTACGTGGTAATAATTTATCTCCTAACAGAGTATTCTTATATATTACTTCACCTTAAACTCCCTCCTGAAGGGGGCCAAGTATTGTATTGGACTTTGCATCTGGTTTTTAAAGATCGCTGGTGCGAGGCTGATCATCATTTGCACCATACGAGCGATTTCCGGACGCTCTGATGCCATTACATAAAAACCGGTTGAGCCCATAGAATGACCAATGTACGTGTGCAATGGTTGCGATCTCATATTTGTGATAAACGTAATCATCGCGGGTAAATCGTAGATACCCATTTCGTTAAAGCTGATGAAAAATTCAATTAATATATCAGAAAATATATAAATATATATATCGTCACATATAAAAAATTATAAAATATATATATGTATATATATAATATAATAAAGAGTATATAATAAAGTGTTTCGCGCAAAAGCAGACACCAAAATTTTGCACAAAGAATTATTTACATCAAGAATCAAGAAATAGCAAATGTATAGTACCGGCATATTAAAATGTGAAATATTTCGAAAACGATGCATTTTCGACAACATTGCTTTAAAAAAAAAAAGATGCGTATTCTTTGACAAGAAATTTGTAATACCTGTAATATCGGTAATATACCTTGTCTGTGTATCCTATCTAAATTTTCATTAAATGAATGTCGTTTAAAATATAACTACTCTATATATAAGTAGATATATATAAGTTTAACAAGTCCTTGCGTTTTGCCCCAATTTAAATCAGACATTGCAAACAATTACGTCATTCTCAACGCATTTTTATTTTATGCTAGTACCTGAAATCCCAAAATGTCGAGTCTGACAAAGATAAAGAAATATGCCCTCTCGAGTAAGTATTACCACGATAATTGCCCAACCAAACATCGTATCCCTGATCCGCTAATAGGTAAGCTAAAATCCAAAAAAGTGAAAAAAGCATAGTTTGCAATATTTATCACTTAACTTATTTTTTCATACAATATCATATTATATAATATCTATTAATCTTCAATTTCTTGAAGCATACGTAATGCTTTGCCTTTGCCAAGAACAAGCCAGTCAGCGGAGCTGCATAAAAGACCGTGTTGCAGTAGTACAGGTAGAGAACCATTGTCATTTGGGATACGATGTAACGTTAAGAGATAGCCGTCCTCCGTTTTTACAACGTGAGCCTCCGCGGGATAACCCTCCTTTCTTATCATCTCCGGCTGAAAGAAAAACTGATTGTGAGTCGCAAAGAAGGAGATAAAATTGATCTAAAAATTGTATTTATTTTTATAATTATTTTAAACAAATTACAATAAATATCATTAGAGCAACATATTAGCATATATGTGTATATATATATATATATATATATATATATATATATCATATATTATTATATATTAAAGAATATACAGAGCATTATTTTTCATCTCCGTTGCTTCTCGGCCTATCAACTGGGGCGAATAAACATTTTGGAGATCCACGGATGCATGGGAAGATTTTCAATTATATCGAAATGGACGTGAGATATAATTGTTTAAATTGACACTCAACTTTCTTGTTTTTGACCTTGCTCTGTATATTTTTCATCGGGTGATACTGCGAATTTACTTATGTGTTATTTACCGATCTTTTTCAACTATTATTTACATACTTGTCACTCGACATGCTATATCCGTTGACCGCTTAGTTTCTTAATTATATAAGACTGTTATTTTGTGCTGAGGATGACCCAAAAACAGGGCAGAAACGTTCGCTGTATTCGTTTATAATAATTAATTCAATAAAAAATTTATTTGCGCCCTAAGTACTGCGCGTGGCTCTAAATGCCGTTTTTTCTTCTTATTTTCTTTTTAGAAAATTTAATATTATTGATATGTATAATTTTGCGGAATTAAGATTTCAATTTTGAATAAAAAAGTGGCAATTGGGACATAAGATTATTTTTTATCATTTTTTTTCTGACAGTATCAAACAAGTTTAGTTAATCGATATATAATGAAGATTTTAATCCTCGTTTCTATGAATAAAAACATACCGGATTGAGAATGATATCAGAATTGAATTCGGTGTTGTTCTGCTGCTTCCAGCTGGTCCATATTATTCTCTTCATGAGCGTGCTTGGCTCGGAGGTCACATTTGTCGGTGCCGCACTAGGACGACCACAAAACGACAGCAAGTATATGATCCCAATCAATCTCATTGCATCGATGAGTGATTCCATAAACAGTAAAAGAAAACGGACAACGAGAGTTTTCCGGAGTAGATATACGTTATTGAAGAAACAAATAGAACACGCAGGAGCGATTTGAATACGACTGCATGTAACTGTTGTTTACACGCTATTAATACACGCTATTAGAATGCATCGTCATTCTGTTTATGATTATTTTTTATCAACTAGAACTAGAAGAAAAAAGATGAAAATGAGAAGATTCTCTATGTACATATGTAGAAGTTAAATTGTCGGAATTACAGCGTAAAACAAGAGGAGCATAAAACTAGCTCACGCTACACAATAATCCGATAGTACTCTTATAATCGTTGAATTAAACTTTTAATTGTTGTCCTACAAATTTATCGCTGGCTCTTTATCTCGTGCGGAGAGATAAACGCCAATCTCTGTTTCTTTCAACATTTCGTTTCCTACCTGTTTTATCCTAAGTTTTAAAAATTTCTACAAAAACCGAGAAATAAATGTTCATGTCCAACAGGATCTTATAATTGTATTTGTAAAGCAATTTATTTTGTTCTCTATACCATTTTAACAATGTGTAAGTATAAACTGCAATGTAAGTTACCCATCAATCAATGTCCCGTGTATTCATCCTCAATAGCGAAAAAAAAAATTGATTGTACCTATCTTCAAATTACTTATTAATGTTTACGACTTCGAATTATTTGCATTTTTTAACAGAGATTTTTTAACAGTAAATTTTGAAATTTAAAAGAAGTTGTGTATCAAATTCTGTTTTATTCTCATGAAATTTTTTCTATGAAAGTAAAAGGATGTAGAAACGTATTCAATAATGATGGACCAATATTATTTTAATATATCTAAGTTTCAATATTGTTAAAGAAAAGGAATTAGAAATATTTATAGTTTTATATAAATATTATATGTTGAATTTATATTGATGAAAAGAGTTACTAAAATCAAATATGTTAAAGTAGTTTATGCTACATCAGATTTGCAATCAAATACTCATTTATAGCTACTAAACAGTTTATATCAGCTATATTTTTATTTGCGCTTTACAAAGATTATCTTCTAGGAAGCTAACATTCTCATTATTTTGTAATATTTTATAACTCTGCTTTACGTTTATATAATTGGATCTCGCTCTTACGACAGTTCTGTAATTCGAAAGGGCTAGTTTGAATTTGCCGAGAAACATGTAAGCAGCGGTTCTACAATAGTAATTCTATACATAATTTTTATCTAGTTCAATTATCTAGACTTTAGGTGTATTCATCAATCCGTATCCGAAGCAATCCATTCCCAAGTAAGCGATATTTTTATTACCATATTACGCGGCTATCGACAAATTTGACTCTATATGGCTTTGCTATATGTATAATTCGAACTTTGACATAAATCAAGTACTCAAGACTTTGACTTGAAATAAAAGAAGCATAACGATTAACATAAAAGGCCAATTATTGCCTGTTTGCATATTAAATTTTGCATTGTTCACAAAATCGCACAATATTCGCTGAAAGCAGAAGTTTCGATATATTGTCTCGGATTGCAGTGACGAGTTCTCCGATCTCCTCGTGTCATAAGAAATGTCAAAATGTTAAGATAATATTAAACATTATATATGTATGTTAAACGCTTTTATCTTTATCGTCACTGTCGCAAGATGTAAGACGGGGTTTTCATGAAAAATATAAATACTCATTACAAGTGAAAGATAATAAAGGTCAGCTGGTGAAGATCAGTTAATTAGTCCAGAAAGTACATTTATATCAAATAAGTGCCTGTAAAAAATGTTTATATATAATTATATATGAATATATAGAATTATATGGAGAATATCGCGTATTGTATAACCGTAAACTTAAAAAAAAATGAAAAAAATATTTTTCTAATTATTTTCGTTGTACAAACAGATGGAAAGTATATAAAAGAAGGATCGCGCTCACATATTATGCATATCGCAAAATTCAGAAAACGTGTAGTTATTCATTGTATAATCGCATGATTAAAATTACAACTCAAACACTAGAATTATAACATTGAACAAATGAAAAATCAACAGAAGCCACGATGACACATAAATGTCTAGAGATCATATAGGTTTTATAGGTCAACACGTATGAATAAATGGAAGTTATCTGTTTCCCGAGTCAGCGATTTTGTTTAACAAGTTATAAAAACAATTTTGTTCTCGAATCTTGAAAAGATTAACTCTTTAATGAAGCATTTTTGGACATACGTGAATATAAACTTTTTTCATCTACTTGATCACATTAACATATTGTAAATTTTGTCCTAAACCTTCTTACACCCTGTATTTATATATGAATACACATAGATAATTTTTTCAGGCATAAAGTCGAATGGTTCGTATCTCTGCTGTTGTAAATAAACGTAGATGGATCAATAAACGTATACATGTGTTAAAAAACGAAATTTTTTTACAAATCATATTTATTCACTTATCATCTTTTCGCCTTTATATTAACTTGTATTGTAATTATTTGTCATATTGCAGCTATTTTTACGATACAACGCAATTCTATAAATACTACTATACTAATTGTAAATAATACTAAAACATTACAAATTTACGTTTCATTGAATTAAATTACAAGTTGTGACAATTACAGTTGTCATTACTTGTTTGTACTCATTACTCAAGGTTTAGCGTGTAATATTTATCTATTATTATGTCGACGTAACATTATTTCGTAGATGTAACATTATTTGGATTCTCCCCCCTCATTATCATGAGAATTCTTTCGTACAAGAGTTTTGGCGCATCCTTGGCCCATATAAAGTCCAAGTGATTAAATTTGGGCAACGGCACTTTGTACACATCTATTACGTTGGGTAGTATGCGAGACAACTTCTCAATACCCTAGAAGAAATGTTTTCGTGAGTTATTGGGCGTCATTTTTTTTTAACTACTCCTTCATTTCTACGTATAAAGCTCGATTTATATAAAATAAGCGCGAATCGATCTCTACTATGCATTTCCATTATTTGAACACCTATTTTTTTCGTTACCTACCATCGTGCTGATCAACCAGTCATTGTCGGAGTAGAACAAAGCGATTGGTACCGTGATATTCGCTAGATCGTAATCCGGAGGTTCCACCGATTTGTAGATCAAGAGATTTTTCGCGCGACCGTAATCGTATCGGCGAAACTTGCCCGATTGAATTTCCTGAGCAAGGTGCACCATCGTCTTGGCGGAGGTGCCGGCGGGGAAGTGATCCAGGATAACGGGCAGCAGAGCCTAAGTAAAGAACATGTACGCAAAATTCCGATTTGAAGCTTCGATCATCACGCAGTTGTACTTCGATCGCGACAATTCGCAAAATTACTACTCACGTAATCAAATTGCTCGTAGTCGTAACCACATATCATGAACATCACGTTGACGCAGACCTCCATGTTCTGGTCGCAGATGTATTTTATAATAAGTCTCAACAAATCATTCTGCAGGAATTCGTCGTGGAAGAGATATCGCATTATCATCTGCAATCGAGGATCTCTTAATTGTGTGTGTAGCAAGAATGAACAGGACGTGAAGCTTGAAAAAAGATGTAATTTTTTTTGAAAATTTGTAAAAAGAAATTTTCCGCATTTCTCATTTATATCTCATTAAGAGGCAAATCTTTTTTTTTCTATTTTCCCACGAGAGAGATTCGTTTCATTCTATTGATAGAATAAAAATTGGGAAATAATGCGTTTAAGTCAGTGACGCATAGAAAAACATAAACAGTAAAATGTAAGCAATAAGCAAATCGACAGTCAAGTATTTTCATAGATTAATTATAAAATTTAAGCTAATAAAAAATTTCGATTTGCTTACTGTCCTGTATGCGTACATTTTCCTATATGCTTTAACTTTTAATGCCGTTAACGTTATAATTCCTTTTTTAGATAACAATTACAAATTTTATCTGTAACAAAAGAGTATTAAAAAAATACTTTATTTTTTTCACTAACAAGTAACAAATTCAACAGTTACATTAATCATTACTTTTAAAACTTATACGCCATGATTTCCATCAAAACAAATACATACATACAAATGCAAACAAATACATTTCAACTTTTAAATTCAAAATCGGTAACGAGTTACGGTAATGAGTTACTGATTTGAAGTAATTTCCCAACTCTAAATAAGACATACAGAATGTTGTATGTTTCGCGCATTATTTTTATAAATGACAATGAATCATTTATTATAGCTTTGTAATTTCTAACATAAACATATAGCTTTAAAAATAAATCTCGAATCAAATTTCTATTACAATACCATTCCATCTGAATATTAGCTAAAAAATGAAATTTTTATTATCTGTTTGGCTACCCGTAGTTTCAATCGCTTATAATTGAAGAATTATTGATGTCCCGTCATTTATGCTAAGAAAATATTCACTTTAAAGTTTAATATTCACTTTAAAGTCTATCGTCGTTAAAGAATGATATGTTTAAAAAAATGATGTGTTTGTACATATATTCTAAAAATAAGACATAAGAAAATTGTTTTTTTTTTTTTGCTTAGGCAAAAAGATATATTGTTTTAAACAGTTATTACGTGGTAATAATTTATCACCTAACAGAGTATTCTTATATATTACTTCACCTTAAACTCCCTCCTGAAGGGGGTCAAGTATTGTATTGGACTTTGTATCTGGTTTTCAAAGATCGCTGGTGCGAGACTGATCATCATTTGCACCATACGAGCGATTTCCGGACGCTCTGATGCCATTACATAAAAACCGGTTGAGCCCATAGAATGACCAATGTACGTGTGCAATGGTTGCGATCTCATATTTGTGATAAACGTAATCATCGCGGGTAAATCGTAGATACCCATTTCGTTAAAGCTGATGAAAAATTCAATTAATATATCAGAAAATATATAAATATATATATCGTCACATATAAAAAATTATAAAATATATATATGTATATATATAATATAATAAAGAGTATATAATAAAGTGTTTCGCGCAAAAGCAGACACCAAAATTTTGCACAAAGAATTATTTACATCAAGAATCAAGAAATAGCAAATGTATAGTACCGGCATATTAAAATGTGAAATATTTCGAAAACGATGCATTTTCGACAACATTGCTTTAAAAAAAAAAAGATGCGTATTCTTTGACAAGAAATTTGTAATACCTGTAATATCGGTAATATACCTTGTCTGTGTATCCTATCTAAATTTTCATTAAATGAATGTCGTTTAAAATATAACTACTCTATATATAAGTAGATATATATAAGTTTAACAAGTCCTTGCGTTTTGCCCCAATTTAAATCAGACATTGCAAACAATTACGTCATTCTCAACGCATTTTTATTTTATGCTAGTACCTGAAATCCCAAAATGTCGAGTCTGACAAAGATAAAGAAATATGCCCTCTCGAGTAAGTATTACCACGATAATTGCCCAACCAAACATCGTATCCCTGATCCGCTAATAGGTAAGCTAAAATCCAAAAAAGTGAAAAAAGCATAGTTTGCAATATTTATCACTTAACTTATTTTTTCATACAATATCAGATTATATAATATCTATTAATCTTCAATTTCTTGAAGCATACGTAATGCTTTGCCTTTGCCAAGAACAAGCCAGTCAGCGGAGCTGCATAAAAGACCGTGTTGCAGTAGTACAGGTAGAGAACCATTGTCATTTGGGATACGATGTAACGTTAAGAGATAGCCGTCCTCCGTTTTTACAACGTGAGCCTCCGCGGGATAACCCTCCTTTCTTATCATCTCCGGCTGAAAGAAAAACTGATTGTGAGTCGCAAAGAAGGAGATAAAATTGATCTAAAAATTGTATTTATTTTTATAATTATTTTAAACAAATTACAATAAATATCATTAGAGCAACATATTAGCATATATGTGTATATATATATATATATATATATATATATATCATATATTATTATATATTAAGGAATATACAGAGCATTATTTTTCATCTCCGTTGCTTCTCGGCCTATCAACTGGGGCGAATAAACATTTTGGAGATCCACGGATGCATGGGAAGATTTTCAATTATATCGAAATGGACGTGAGATATAATTGTTTAAATTGACACTCAACTTTCTTGTTTTTGACCTTGCTCTGTATATTTTTCATCGGGTGATACTGCGAATTTACTTATGTGTTATTTACCGATCTTTTTCAACTATTATTTACATACTTGTCACTCGACATGCTATATCCATTGACCGCTTAGTTTCTTAATTATATAAGACTGTTATTTTGTGCTGAGGATGACCCAAAAACAGGGCAGAAACGTTCGCTGTATTCGTTTATAATAATTAATTCAATAAAAAATTTATTTGCGTCCTAAGTACTGCGCGTGGCTCTAAATGCCGTTTTTTCTTCTTATTTTCTTTTTAGAAAATTTAATATTAGTTGATATGTATAATTTTGCGGAATTAAGATTTCAATTTTGAATAAAAAAGTGACAATTGCGACATAAGATTATTTTTTATCATTTTTTTTCTGACAGTATCAAACAAGTTTACTTAATCGATATATAATGAAGATTTTAATCCTCGTTTCTATGAATAAAAACATACCGGATTGAGAATGATATCAGAATTGAATTCGGTGTTGTTCTGCTGCTTCCAGCTGGTCCATATTATTCTCTTCATGAGCGTGCTTGGCTCGGAGGTCACATTTGTCGGTGCCGCACTAGGACGACCACAAAACGACAGCAAGTATATGATCCCAATCAATCTCATTGCATCGATGAGTGATTCCATAAACAGTAAAAGAAAACGGACAACGAGAGTTTTCCGGAGTAGATATACGTTATTGAAGAAACAAATAGAACACGCAGGAGCGATTTGAATACGACTGCATGTAACTGTTGTTTACACGCTATTAATACACGCTATTAGAATGCATCGTCATTCTGTTTATGATTATTTTTTATCAACTAGAACTAGAAGAAAAAAGATGAAAATGAGAAGATTCTCTATGTACATATGTAGAAGTTAAATTGTCGGGATTACAACGTAAAACATAAGGCGCATAAAACTAGCGCACATACGCTACACAATAATCCGATAGTACTTTTAATTGTTGAATTAAACTTATCTGTTGTCCTACAAATTTATCGCTGGCCCTTTATCTGTGTGAAGAGATAAACGCCGATCTTTCTTTAAACATTTCGTTTCTTATCTATTATCGCAAGTTTCGAAAATTTCTATAAAAACTGAAAAATAAATGTTAATGTCCAACAGGATCTTGTAATTGTATTTGTAATTCAATTTATTTTAATCTCTATACCATTTTAATAAAACTTGTATAAACTGCAGTGTAACTTCTTCATCGATCAATATAGGTCCCGTGAATTCATCCTCAATAGCTAAAAACATAATTTGATTGTATCTTTTAATTACTTATTAATGCTTACGGCTTCGAATTATTTGCAATTTTTAACAGGGATTTTTTTAACAGAAAATTTTGAAATATGAAAGAAGTTGTGCATCAAATTCTGTTTTATTTTCCTGAAATTTTTTCTATAAAATTAAAAAAATGTAAAAACGTATTCAAAAATCTTAGATCAATATTATTTCAATATATCAAAATTTCAATATTACTATTGTTTTTTCACCGTTGCGTTGTCTCCTGACTGACGATGTTCGATTAATCAAATCTCCAATAGATGATATTTTTGTGCGTGCGCAATCTCTCTCAGCGGCGAATAGGAATGTTTTATTTTTGCGCGATTTGTCGACCTTTGGAAATCGTACGCGATGGATGATTTTTTTATTTCTATTACATATGCATTTTCTTGATCTTCATTATATGAGCCAAAAATACCTGAAATTCTCTTTCTCTTTATCACAGTTGCAAAATGTCAAACGTTATGTTCTCGTGAAGGATATAAATACTCGATAAAGATGCAGGTGGAAAATAATAATGGTCGACTTTCGCAGATGATCGAGAAAGCATATGAAGACATATTCTATAAATTGTATATATTTATTTATAATTATATTTGAACAATTTTTTTTCTGCGAGAATTCGAGTGATTCGTATCTTTGTCGTAAATATACTTGTTAGATAGATCGATAAGTGTACGTGTGTTAAAACGCAAAAAATTAGTTTAAGAATTATACATATTCACTTAACACATCTTCTCGTCTTTATATTGTACTTTATATATATTTGTTATATTGCACATCTCCTTACGATCCATCGCAATGATCCGTCATTCGCCAAAACGATTGCTTAAAACCGTGTGCGTATTACGCACTAATTATAAATAGTACTAATATATTATTATTCTTAATTGTAAATATATTATTAGTTTGTGTTTCATTGAATTAATCATTGTGACTACCATCAATCGCATCAACAATACTATTACATTTAGTGTGTAATATTCATCATTTATTTCGATCGTCGTTGTAATCCCATCGATGTAACATTATTTGGATTTTTCCTCTCCATAAGCTTGAATACTCTCTCGTACACGAGTTTGGGCGCATCCTTGGCCCATAAAAAATCCACGTGATTAAATTTGGGCCACGGCACTTCGTAGATATCCATTACATTGGACAATGCGCGATAGAGCCTCTTCACATCCTTGAAAAAAAACGCTTTCGTGAATTATCGCGCGCAATTTCTTTTAACCCTTCTGTCAATGAACGGGTACTCGGATACCCAAACAACTTTAAATGTTAAAAATATGTCGGAACTTTTCTCCGCCCAAAACAAAATACAAAGGGCCTTCGTATTCGAAAACCTCCGAAAATATACCAGGAAAGAATGTTCGATGCCCAGAAACTGCTATAAAGAAATTGTCGTAATGCAATGTGTCGAGAACACGCGGTTGGTACCCGAGTACTCATACATTAATGAAAAAATGCAAAATTGCATTGACAGAAGAGTTAAACTATCTTCGCCATTCTACGTACGAAGCTTGACTTATACACAATTAGCGCGAATCAATCTCTGCTACGTATTTTTTATCTGAACGTGCATTCTTTCGTTACTACTTACCACGATATTAACTAGCCGGTCGCCAAAACCGTAGAACAATGCGATAGGTACCGTGATATTCGCTAAATCGTAGTTCGGAGGTTCCGACGAGTTGTACATCAACAGATTTTTCTCTCGTCCGTAATCAAATTGGCGAAACTTGCCCGATTGGAGTCCCTGAACGTAGTGCAGAAGCGTCTTAGCCGAGGCGCCGGCCGGATCGTGATTCAGGATGACAGGCAGTAGAGTCTAAATAGGGAACAAGGACATATATATACAAAGTTCAATCTGAAGCGTGATTGCACGATCGTGAAATGACGTGATGATCGAAGATTCGATCGGAGTTGTATCATTTCGATCGCGAATCATTATACTCACGTAGTTAAACTGCTCGCGGTCGTAACCGCAGATCATAAATATCATGTCGGCGCAGATTTCGTTTTCGACGATATTCTGGTCGCAACCGTATTTCGCAAAAAATCTCAAAAAATTGTTCTGCGGCAGGAATTCGTCATGGAAGAAATATTGTAGCATCACCTGCAATCGAACATCTTTAATTTGCGAATATAATTTGCTTAAAATTCGTTTGTTGTTTAAGTTTTAGCTATATTTCTTAGAATATTTAAGCATTTTTTTCAACGCGAATTGAGATAATGTATAAAAATTTCCAAAGAGTTTCTCTCTTCGACCTTTTCTCAAAAAAAACATTTAAAGTTAAAATTAAAATTGAAGAATAAATATATACAACATAAACGAACAAAATATACTGAAAAAGAATATATGTATATTAATTTTTCAATTTTCAGAATCAATTTTTTCGCAAGTTTAAAAAGAGTTTAAAAAAAAAAGTTTCCACATTTTTCATTGATATTTCACTTATGAGAGATATTTTTTTTTTTTTTTAATTTTTGCCATGAGAGAAGCTTCTCGTTCTGTATAAATACAATCACAAATTCTTTTAAAAATTAATCAACAATCTCGATAAAGTTTAACGACTATTGGATTAAATCATATCATATGTAATTCTTATAAATTTTTGCATCTTAAAAACAAATTTAAATTGTCAATTAACATATCATGTCAGTGTTTCAAAATTGTATAAAATAAAAAGTACAAAAAAAGATAATTCTAGATATATTTACGAATCTAATAAATGAGAAAACCTTATTTTTATTTACACTTACAGAATTTGGAGATTTAAAAAATTTATTTACAATGTTTTTGAAAAAAGTTTTTCTTTTAGTTAAGATATTAAGATTCAAAATTATCATATAGATAGCAACATTAATATGGAAATTATATCACTTTTGTTATATTTTAATATTTAAAAAATAGGAAAAACTGTGTTTAAAAAAATATAAATTTTATGTGTGTGTATGTGTTTTATATGTTATATAACTTGTATTATAAATTATATAATTTTATATAATTATATAATTAACTATTATTATATAATTTTATATAATTATATAATTAACTATTATTATATAATTTTATATATAACTTGTATAATTTTTTGACGACAAAGAACATTATTTACTACAATTTTATAATTTGTAACATCAATATATCAATATATCTTTAAAATTAAGAATCGAATTAAAATGCTATTAACATAAGCTTTATCTGGAAATAGCTGAAAAATGTAGTTGTGTATTATTTGTTTGGTTATCTGTAGTTTCAATCGCTTATAATTCGAGAATTATTGATATCCCGCCATTTATGATAAAAAAATATTTACTTCGACAAATCTGTCGTTTAAAAATAGTATACTCGAAGAGTGATACACTATAGGATATTTATAGATATATAATAAAAATAAAATTTCTTTTGTTTTGACGATGGATATTATTCTAATAGTTATTTCGTAATAATGAATTATTTTTAACAATATTTGCGTATATTACTTTACCTTCAATTGCTTCCAGAAAGGAACGAGATATTTTACTGGACTCTTCATATGGTTTGTAAAAGCCACTGGAGCCAAGCTGATCATCATTTGCACCATTCGTGCGATTTCCGGACGCTCAGTTGCCATTACATAAAAACAAGTTGTGCCCATCGAATGACCAATGTACGTATGCAATGGTTGCGATCTCATATTCGTGATAAATGTAATCATCGCGGATAAATCGTAGATGCCCATTTCGTTAAAGCTAATGAAAAATTTGATCAACATATCCTCATAAAATATGTAAATATATGTATATCGTGTTGCATAAATATAATATATATAAGTAGATAGAAATATATATGTATGTATATATTAATGTATATATGTATATACAGAATATGTAAGGCATTACCGTATTTCTTGTCAAAAAGTAAGCATCTTTCTACTTTGACAAAATTTCTGAAAGTGCATCATTTTCGAGATGTCTCATTTTTTAATATGTCAGTACAGTACAGTTTGCTGTTTCTTGATTCTTTGTGTAAAAATTTTAGTAATTCTGACACATTAAAAATGAGATCTGAAAAACAATGCATTTCCCGAAAGCCAAGGAAAAAAATGCTTGTTTTTTGATAAAAAATGTAGTAGTACCAGTCTGTATCCTACCTATATAAATATCTTATATTTTGTACTTATACTACAGAAAAGGTCTCTAGATAGGTGCCGTTTAAATAACTGCTGTGTATATATATGATATATACAGCAATAATTTTTTACAAACTTAAAAAAATAATATAATAAATATGTATATAACATTTTTTTCTTGTTACGGAAAACTTATCTCCCCCCCCCCCTCCCCCAAATTTGTACAAGTAGTGCATTTCTGAATCACCCTATATATTGTATAAGTCCATCTACTGGTGTTTGACGCCAAATTAATTCCAACATCGTTACAACTCCATCATTTACAAAGTATCATTATTTTTATTTTATGTGAGTACCTGAAATCCCAGAATCTTGATTCCGACGGCGATAGAGAAATATGCGCCCTCGAGTAAGTATTACCACGAAAATTGCCCAACCATACATCATATCCTTGATCCGCCAATAGGTAAGCTAGAATGCAGAAAAATATCATTTGCAATATTTATTATATTATTTATATCTTCTCATATAATATCCTCATAAATATTTTCCAATACCTTCACGTGCTATTATTTTTAATAGTAGGTTACGAGTACACACTAATTTATAATTCACTCATTATTCAGATAAGTTAATTAAACAATTCTAATAATATATTATATAAAGTCAGTGCAGGTAATTACGCCACCTATCTAATTCTTCATTAATACATACGTATGGATTTAAATGACGAATGCTAATTGTGAAGAGACGATTTGTGCTAGATAGATTGTGATAGATACTAAGTTGATCAACAAACATGTTGCCGTTTTGTACTTTCAGTGATTTGTAGTAACAATTAAAACAAAAGTTGGTATCAAAAAATTTGCCACTATAAACTTGGCACTATACTCGCCGCTAATTTGCCGGCAGTAATTATTACATTTTAAATATTTACTAGCATTATTTTCGTAGCAAATTCGACATTTTTTCCGAAAGTGTAGTTGTATTTGTCATTTCATTTCATGTAAGTACAAAAAAAGTAATTTATTTACAAAATTTCAGGCTGCTGGTAATTACGCCACTTTAAGAACTCATAAGAATTACTAACGAATTTGGTCTTTATGTTTTGTATTTAGATCCGTTTTGATTGTGGCAGTTTTTCCGATATAAAAAATAAAACTTATACTTGATGATAAAAAGTAAAACTTATTTTTGCTTATTTTTGAAAATTGAAATTTATAATCACAAAACACGTTTGTTTCCCCGTTCCTTTTTATGTGCTTTGGAATTGCGAGTAAAATGTACAACATGTTTGTTGCAAAGCCTTGAGTTAGTTTCTCACGTAATGCCACGCCTCAAAATCACTTATTTATTAGGTGGCGTAATTATCTGCACGTGTCGGTAAATACGCCACTTTGACGCACCTTTTTTAAACGATTGGTGGAAAAAGAAAAAGAGGAGATAAAGCGTTGAAATATTTTTTTGAGGCAGCCAAAAGATCACTTTTAATTATGGTACACTTAATTTTTTCACTCGATCCTCAGCAAAATGTCCAAAAAATCCAAACGCTTAAGGTGGCGTAATTACCTGCACTGACCTTATATATGTATAATTATATAAATAATATGTATATAAAAATATATACAAATATCATATAAACAAATATAAATATAATTTGTTTATAATATAATAATATAATATAATTTGTTTATCATATAAACAAATATATATTATATAACAAATTTTAAAAATTTAAATTTTCAAAAAATAAGATGCAGTAGAAGATGTAATACAATTAAGAGTGCATGAAAAAGTTTTTTTTGACATTTAAATTCGAGATTTTCTTTTAGACCTTTCTTCGATAAATGTGAGATCAACGATGTGATTTGATCAACGATACTGGAATATCTCTTAAGAATTGATTAAAAGATCGTACCGAGTGCTTTGCCTTTACCAAGAGTAACCCAAACAGCGGAGGTAAGAAAAAGACCGTGTTGCAGTAATACAGGTGGAGAAGCGTTGTCACCTGGGATACGATGTAACGTTAAGAGATAACCGTCCTCTGTCATTATAATGTAAGTCTCTGCGGGATAACCCGTCCTTCTTATCATTTCCGGCTGAAAAAGATATCAGTAAAAAAGAAAACACTCAAAAATAATTTAAAATTAAAATAAAATTTGTGCGATAAAATGAGTATGATATTCATTATCGAAATGGAACGTTTCTACAGCAATAATAATATAAATATAAAACAACACACACAATATGTAATTAATATAAAAAGAAATTATACAATACTAACAATAATAAATACTTACGAAATCCAATACAAAATTAGATAAACATTAATGATATCTAATTCAATTTGCAAATTTGTGATTGTAATTTGCAAAAATTATAAGGCGAAGTATGTATTTTGCATTATAAAGTGTAAAGCTCAATAAAAATTATTTTAAAAAGAAATTGTAGAGGACTATACTATTGTCCATGTTTATCTCTTGTGTCATCGCAATTGAAATAATTTTAATGACTATATCACAATTACAATAGACATAACTATGTATCTAGTTTTAATCATTTTAAATAGACTACAATAAATATCACTAAAGCAACAATAGTAACATAAAATATAAATATTATTATAGACGTACTTAACGATGATGTATAATTTTGCAAAATTTAGATTTCTATTTTACCAAGAAGCGGCAATTGCGGCATAAAATCGCGTTTTCTATCATTTTTGACAGCATTGAAGAAATTTAGCTAATCGAATTAACGAAAATATTAATCCTCGTTTCAATGAGTCAAGAAGATATATTTACCGTGTTGAGAATTACATCAGGATTAAATTTGGTATTATTCGACAAATTCCAGTTAGCCCAAGATATTCTTTTCACGAGTGCGCTCAGCTCGGATGTCACATCCATCGGCGCCACATCAAGATGACTGCAAAACGACACTAAATATACGATTCCGAACAGTCTCATAGTATCGATGAGTCATTCAATAAACGGTAAAAAAGAAAGGACAATTTGAGAGTTTTCCGGAGTATCGAAATACTCGTATACAGGATGTCCGGTAATAATCGTCCCACCAGTCATGTGCTGGTAGAGCGGGTTAAATCGAGTAGGAAAGTCCTCTACCGTTTTGCGATCTCCGCAATAATTAACGAAAAATTAATTTATAAAGATCGATCAATCCGCGCGAGTATAAGCGCGCGATAAGAAGAGACATCTGTAACACATTGCTAGGCACAATACATAATTAAACTTGCTTATTAATCGTAATGCTTCGTCACGCGTCTAGTTATTGCGAAACATTACGCTGTCTCTTCTCGTCGCGCATTTACACTCGCGCGGATTGACCGATTTTTTAAATTAATTTCTCATTAATTATTGCGAAGATCGCATAATGATAGAGGACTTTCCTACTTGGTTTAACACGATCTACCTGCACACGACTGCGATTATTACCGGACACTCTGCATGTTATCGATAAAAGACAGAAAACACGAGAGCGAAATGAATACGATTGCGCGTAACTGCTCTTTACGCGCTACTTACTTAAAATAAATCGTCGTTATGCTTAAGAGTTTTTATATCAACTAGAAGAAGAACGAATAAAGATATTTTCGCGTTATTAATCATACGACTATAAAACATTTCAAATAACATATGTGCGAAAATATATATGTAGAAGATAAATTGTCGGAATTACAGCGTAAAACAAGAGGAGCATAAAACTAGCTCACGCTACACAATAATCCGATAGTACTCTTATAATCGTTGAATTAAACTTTTAATTGTTGTCCTACAAATTTATCGCTGGCTCTTTATCTCGTGCGGAGAGATAAACGCCAATCTCTGTTTCTTTCAACATTTCGTTTCCTACCTGTTTTATCCTAAGTTTTAAAAATTTCTACAAAAACCGAGAAATAAATGTTCATGTCCAACAGGATCTTATAATTGTATTTGTAAAGCAATTTATTTTGTTCTCTATACCATTTTAACAATGTGTAAGTATAAACTGCAATGTAAGTTACCCATCAATCAATGTCCCGTGTATTCATCCTCAATAGCGAAAAAAAAAATTGATTGTACCTATCTTCAAATTACTTATTAATGTTTACGACTTCGAATTATTTGCATTTTTTAACAGAGATTTTTTAACAGTAAATTTTGAAATTTAAAAGAAGTTGTGTATCAAATTCTGTTTTATTCTCATGAAATTTTTTCTATGAAAGTAAAAGGATGTAGAAACGTATTCAATAATGATGGACCAATATTATTTTAATATATCTAAGTTTCAATATTGTTAAAGAAAAGGAATTAGAAATATTTATAGTTTTATATAAATATTATATGTTGAATTTATATTGATGAAAAGAGTTACTAAAATCAAATATGTTAAAGTAGTTTATGCTACATCAGATTTGCAATCAAATACTCATTTATAGCTACTAAACAGTTTATATCAGCTATATTTTTATTTGCGCTTTACAAAGATTATCTTCTAGGAAGCTAACATTCTCATTATTTTGTAATATTTTATAACTCTGCTTTACGTTTATATAATTGGATCTCGCTCTTACGACAGTTCTGTAATTCGAAAGGGCTAGTTTGAATTTGCCGAGAAACATGTAAGCAGCGGTTCTACAATAGTAATTCTATACATAATTTTTATCTAGTTCAATTATCTAGACTTTAGGTGTATTCATCAATCCGTATCCGAAGCAATCCATTCCCAAGTAAGCGATATTTTTATTACCATATTACGCGGCTATCGACAAATTTGACTCTATATGGCTTTGCTATATGTATAATTCGAACTTTGACATAAATCAAGTACTCAAGACTTTGACTTGAAATAAAAGAAGCATAACGATTAACATAAAAGGCCAATTATTGCCTGTTTGCATATTAAATTTTGCATTGTTCACAAAATCGCACAATATTCGCTGAAAGCAGAAGTTTCGATATATTGTCTCGGATTGCAGTGACGAGTTCTCCGATCTCCTCGTGTCATAAGAAATGTCAAAATGTTAAGATAATATTAAACATTATATATGTATGTTAAACGCTTTTATCTTTATCGTCACTGTCGCAAGATGTAAGACGGGGTTTTCATGAAAAATATAAATACTCATTACAAGTGAAAGATAATAAAGGTCAGCTGGTGAAGATCAGTTAATTAGTCCAGAAAGTACATTTATATCAAATAAGTGCCTGTAAAAAATGTTTATATATAATTATATATGAATATATAGAATTATATGGAGAATATCGCGTATTGTATAACCGTAAACTTAAAAAAAAATGAAAAAAATATTTTTCTAATTATTTTCGTTGTACAAACAGATGGAAAGTATATAAAAGAAGGATCGCGCTCACATATTATGCATATCGCAAAATTCAGAAAACGTGTAGTTATTCATTGTATAATCGCATGATTAAAATTACAACTCAAACACTAGAATTATAACATTGAACAAATGAAAAATCAACAGAAGCCACGATGACACATAAATGTCTAGAGATCATATAGGTTTTATAGGTCAACACGTATGAATAAATGGAAGTTATCTGTTTCCCGAGTCAGCGATTTTGTTTAACAAGTTATAAAAACAATTTTGTTCTCGAATCTTGAAAAGATTAACTCTTTAATGAAGCATTTTTGGACATACGTGAATATAAACTTTTTTCATCTACTTGATCACATTAACATATTGTAAATTTTGTCCTAAACCTTCTTACACCCTGTATTTATATATGAATACACATAGATAATTTTTTCAGGCATAAAGTCGAATGGTTCGTATCTCTGCTGTTGTAAATAAACGTAGATGGATCAATAAACGTATACATGTGTTAAAAAACGAAATTTTTTTACAAATCATATTTATTCACTTATCATCTTTTCGCCTTTATATTAACTTGTATTGTAATTATTTGTCATATTGCAGCTATTTTTACGATACAACGCAATTCTATAAATACTACTATACTAATTGTAAATAATACTAAAACATTACAAATTTACGTTTCATTGAATTAAATTACAAGTTGTGACAATTACAGTTGTCATTACTTGTTTGTACTCATTACTCAAGGTTTAGCGTGTAATATTTATCTATTATTATGTCGACGTAACATTATTTCGTAGATGTAACATTATTTGGATTCTCCCCCCTCATTATCATGAGAATTCTTTCGTACAAGAGTTTTGGCGCATCCTTGGCCCATATAAAGTCCAAGTGATTAAATTTGGGCAACGGCACTTTGTACACATCTATTACGTTGGGTAGTATGCGAGACAACTTCTCAATACCCTAGAAGAAATGTTTTCGTGAGTTATTGGGCGTCATTTTTTTTTAACTACTCCTTCATTTCTACGTATAAAGCTCGATTTATATAAAATAAGCGCGAATCGATCTCTACTATGCATTTCCATTATTTGAACACCTATTTTTTTCGTTACCTACCATCGTGCTGATCAACCAGTCATTGTCGGAGTAGAACAAAGCGATTGGTACCGTGATATTCGCTAGATCGTAATCCGGAGGTTCCACCGATTTGTAGATCAAGAGATTTTTCGCGCGACCGTAATCGTATCGGCGAAACTTGCCCGATTGAATTTCCTGAGCAAGGTGCACCATCGTCTTGGCGGAGGTGCCGGCGGGGAAGTGATCCAGGATAACGGGCAGCAGAGCCTAAGTAAAGAACATGTACGCAAAATTCCGATTTGAAGCTTCGATCATCACGCAGTTGTACTTCGATCGCGACAATTCGCAAAATTACTACTCACGTAATCAAATTGCTCGTAGTCGTAACCACATATCATGAACATCACGTTAACGCAGACCTCCATGTTCTGGTCGCAGATGTATTTTATAATAAGTCTCAACAAATCATTCTGCAGGAATTCGTCGTGGAAGAGATATCGCATTATCATCTGCAATCGAGGATCTCTTAATTGTGTGTGTAGCAAGAATGAACAGGACGTGAAGCTTGAAAAAAGATGTAATTTTTTTTGAAAATTTGTAAAAAGAAATTTTCCGCATTTCTCATTTATATCTCATTAAGAGGCAAATCTTTTTTTTTCTATTTTCCCACGAGAGAGATTCGTTTCATTCTATTGATAGAATAAAAATTGGGAAATAATGCGTTTAAGTCAGTGACGCATAGAAAAACATAAACAGTAAAATGTAAGCAATAAGCAAATCGACAGTCAAGTATTTTCATAGATTAATTATAAAATTTAAGCTAATAAAAAATTTCGATTTGCTTACTGTCCTGTATGCGTACATTTTCCTATATGCTTTAACTTTTAATGCCGTTAACGTTATAATTCCTTTTTTAGATAACAATTACAAATTTTATCTGTAACAAAAGAGTATTAAAAAAATACTTTATTTTTTTCACTAACAAGTAACAAATTCAACAGTTACATTAATCATTACTTTTAAAACTTATACGCCATGATTTCCATCAAAACAAATACATACATACAAATGCAAACAAATACATTTCAACTTTTAAATTCAAAATCGGTAACGAGTTACGGTAATGAGTTACTGATTTGAAGTAATTTCCCAACTCTAAATAAGACATACAGAATGTTGTATGTTTCGCGCATTATTTTTATAAATGACAATGAATCATTTATTATAGCTTTGTAATTTCTAACATAAACATATAGCTTTAAAAATAAATCTCGAATCAAATTTCTATTACAATACCATTCCATCTGAATATTAGCTAAAAAATGAAATTTTTATTATCTGTTTGGCTACCCGTAGTTTCAATCGCTTATAATTGAAGAATTATTGATGTCCCGTCATTTATGCTAAGAAAATATTCACTTTAAAGTTTAATATTCACTTTAAAGTCTATCGTCGTTAAAGAATGATATGTTTAAAAAAATGATGTGTTTGTACATATATTCTAAAAATAAGACATAAGAAAATTGTTTTTTTTTTTTTGCTTAGGCAAAAAGATATATTGTTTTAAACAGTTATTACGTGGTAATAATTTATCACCTAACAGAGTATTCTTATATATTACTTCACCTTAAACTCCCTCCTGAAGGGGGTCAAGTATTGTATTGGACTTTGTATCTGGTTTTCAAAGATCGCTGGTGCGAGACTGATCATCATTTGCACCATACGAGCGATTTCCGGACGCTCTGATGCCATTACATAAAAACCGGTTGAGCCCATAGAATGACCAATGTACGTGTGCAATGGTTGCGATCTCATATTTGTGATAAACGTAATCATCGCGGGTAAATCGTAGATACCCATTTCGTTAAAGCTGATGAAAAATTCAATTAATATATCAGAAAATATATAAATATATATATCGTCACATATAAAAAATTATAAAATATATATATGTATATATATAATATAATAAAGAGTATATAATAAAGTGTTTCGCGCAAAAGCAGACACCAAAATTTTGCACAAAGAATTATTTACATCAAGAATCAAGAAATAGCAAATGTATAGTACCGGCATATTAAAATGTGAAATATTTCGAAAACGATGCATTTTCGACAACATTGCTTTAAAAAAAAAAAGATGCGTATTCTTTGACAAGAAATTTGTAATACCTGTAATATCGGTAATATACCTTGTCTGTGTATCCTATCTAAATTTTCATTAAATGAATGTCGTTTAAAATATAACTACTCTATATATAAGTAGATATATATAAGTTTAACAAGTCCTTGCGTTTTGCCCCAATTTAAATCAGACATTGCAAACAATTACGTCATTCTCAACGCATTTTTATTTTATGCTAGTACCTGAAATCCCAAAATGTCGAGTCTGACAAAGATAAAGAAATATGCCCTCTCGAGTAAGTATTACCACGATAATTGCCCAACCAAACATCGTATCCCTGATCCGCTAATAGGTAAGCTAAAATCCAAAAAAGTGAAAAAAGCATAGTTTGCAATATTTATCACTTAACTTATTTTTTCATACAATATCAGATTATATAATATCTATTAATCTTCAATTTCTTGAAGCATACGTAATGCTTTGCCTTTGCCAAGAACAAGCCAGTCAGCGGAGCTGCATAAAAGACCGTGTTGCAGTAGTACAGGTAGAGAACCATTGTCATTTGGGATACGATGTAACGTTAAGAGATAGCCGTCCTCCGTTTTTACAACGTGAGCCTCCGCGGGATAACCCTCCTTTCTTATCATCTCCGGCTGAAAGAAAAACTGATTGTGAGTCGCAAAGAAGGAGATAAAATTGATCTAAAAATTGTATTTATTTTTATAATTATTTTAAACAAATTACAATAAATATCATTAGAGCAACATATTAGCATATATGTGTATATATATATATATATATATATATATATATCATATATTATTATATATTAAGGAATATACAGAGCATTATTTTTCATCTCCGTTGCTTCTCGGCCTATCAACTGGGGCGAATAAACATTTTGGAGATCCACGGATGCATGGGAAGATTTTCAATTATATCGAAATGGACGTGAGATATAATTGTTTAAATTGACACTCAACTTTCTTGTTTTTGACCTTGCTCTGTATATTTTTCATCGGGTGATACTGCGAATTTACTTATGTGTTATTTACCGATCTTTTTCAACTATTATTTACATACTTGTCACTCGACATGCTATATCCATTGACCGCTTAGTTTCTTAATTATATAAGACTGTTATTTTGTGCTGAGGATGACCCAAAAACAGGGCAGAAACGTTCGCTGTATTCGTTTATAATAATTAATTCAATAAAAAATTTATTTGCGTCCTAAGTACTGCGCGTGGCTCTAAATGCCGTTTTTTCTTCTTATTTTCTTTTTAGAAAATTTAATATTAGTTGATATGTATAATTTTGCGGAATTAAGATTTCAATTTTGAATAAAAAAGTGACAATTGCGACATAAGATTATTTTTTATCATTTTTTTTCTGACAGTATCAAACAAGTTTACTTAATCGATATATAATGAAGATTTTAATCCTCGTTTCTATGAATAAAAACATACCGGATTGAGAATGATATCAGAATTGAATTCGGTGTTGTTCTGCTGCTTCCAGCTGGTCCATATTATTCTCTTCATGAGCGTGCTTGGCTCGGAGGTCACATTTGTCGGTGCCGCACTAGGACGACCACAAAACGACAGCAAGTATATGATCCCAATCAATCTCATTGCATCGATGAGTGATTCCATAAACAGTAAAAGAAAACGGACAACGAGAGTTTTCCGGAGTAGATATACGTTATTGAAGAAACAAATAGAACACGCAGGAGCGATTTGAATACGACTGCATGTAACTGTTGTTTACACGCTATTAATACACGCTATTAGAATGCATCGTCATTCTGTTTATGATTATTTTTTATCAACTAGAACTAGAAGAAAAAAGATGAAAATGAGAAGATTCTCTATGTACATATGTAGAAGTTAAATTGTCGGGATTACAACGTAAAACATAAGGCGCATAAAACTAGCGCACATACGCTACACAATAATCCGATAGTACTTTTAATTGTTGAATTAAACTTATCTGTTGTCCTACAAATTTATCGCTGGCCCTTTATCTGTGTGAAGAGATAAACGCCGATCTTTCTTTAAACATTTCGTTTCTTATCTATTATCGCAAGTTTCGAAAATTTCTATAAAAACTGAAAAATAAATGTTAATGTCCAACAGGATCTTGTAATTGTATTTGTAATTCAATTTATTTTAATCTCTATACCATTTTAATAAAACTTGTATAAACTGCAGTGTAACTTCTTCATCGATCAATATAGGTCCCGTGAATTCATCCTCAATAGCTAAAAACATAATTTGATTGTATCTTTTAATTACTTATTAATGCTTACGGCTTCGAATTATTTGCAATTTTTAACAGGGATTTTTTTAACAGAAAATTTTGAAATATGAAAGAAGTTGTGCATCAAATTCTGTTTTATTTTCCTGAAATTTTTTCTATAAAATTAAAAAAATGTAAAAACGTATTCAAAAATCTTAGATCAATATTATTTCAATATATCAAAATTTCAATATTACTATTGTTTTTTCACCGTTGCGTTGTCTCCTGACTGACGATGTTCGATTAATCAAATCTCCAATAGATGATATTTTTGTGCGTGCGCAATCTCTCTCAGCGGCGAATAGGAATGTTTTATTTTTGCGCGATTTGTCGACCTTTGGAAATCGTACGCGATGGATGATTTTTTTATTTCTATTACATATGCATTTTCTTGATCTTCATTATATGAGCCAAAAATACCTGAAATTCTCTTTCTCTTTATCACAGTTGCAAAATGTCAAACGTTATGTTCTCGTGAAGGATATAAATACTCGATAAAGATGCAGGTGGAAAATAATAATGGTCGACTTTCGCAGATGATCGAGAAAGCATATGAAGACATATTCTATAAATTGTATATATTTATTTATAATTATATTTGAACAATTTTTTTTCTGCGAGAATTCGAGTGATTCGTATCTTTGTCGTAAATATACTTGTTAGATAGATCGATAAGTGTACGTGTGTTAAAACGCAAAAAATTAGTTTAAGAATTATACATATTCACTTAACACATCTTCTCGTCTTTATATTGTACTTTATATATATTTGTTATATTGCACATCTCCTTACGATCCATCGCAATGATCCGTCATTCGCCAAAACGATTGCTTAAAACCGTGTGCGTATTACGCACTAATTATAAATAGTACTAATATATTATTATTCTTAATTGTAAATATATTATTAGTTTGTGTTTCATTGAATTAATCATTGTGACTACCATCAATCGCATCAACAATACTATTACATTTAGTGTGTAATATTCATCATTTATTTCGATCGTCGTTGTAATCCCATCGATGTAACATTATTTGGATTTTTCCTCTCCATAAGCTTGAATACTCTCTCGTACACGAGTTTGGGCGCATCCTTGGCCCATAAAAAATCCACGTGATTAAATTTGGGCCACGGCACTTCGTAGATATCCATTACATTGGACAATGCGCGATAGAGCCTCTTCACATCCTTGAAAAAAAACGCTTTCGTGAATTATCGCGCGCAATTTCTTTTAACCCTTCTGTCAATGAACGGGTACTCGGATACCCAAACAACTTTAAATGTTAAAAATATGTCGGAACTTTTCTCCGCCCAAAACAAAATACAAAGGGCCTTCGTATTCGAAAACCTCCGAAAATATACCAGGAAAGAATGTTCGATGCCCAGAAACTGCTATAAAGAAATTGTCGTAATGCAATGTGTCGAGAACACGCGGTTGGTACCCGAGTACTCATACATTAATGAAAAAATGCAAAATTGCATTGACAGAAGAGTTAAACTATCTTCGCCATTCTACGTACGAAGCTTGACTTATACACAATTAGCGCGAATCAATCTCTGCTACGTATTTTTTATCTGAACGTGCATTCTTTCGTTACTACTTACCACGATATTAACTAGCCGGTCGCCAAAACCGTAGAACAATGCGATAGGTACCGTGATATTCGCTAAATCGTAGTTCGGAGGTTCCGACGAGTTGTACATCAACAGATTTTTCTCTCGTCCGTAATCAAATTGGCGAAACTTGCCCGATTGGAGTCCCTGAACGTAGTGCAGAAGCGTCTTAGCCGAGGCGCCGGCCGGATCGTGATTCAGGATGACAGGCAGTAGAGTCTAAATAGGGAACAAGGACATATATATACAAAGTTCAATCTGAAGCGTGATTGCACGATCGTGAAATGACGTGATGATCGAAGATTCGATCGGAGTTGTATCATTTCGATCGCGAATCATTATACTCACGTAGTTAAACTGCTCGCGGTCGTAACCGCAGATCATAAATATCATGTCGGCGCAGATTTCGTTTTCGACGATATTCTGGTCGCAACCGTATTTCGCAAAAAATCTCAAAAAATTGTTCTGCGGCAGGAATTCGTCATGGAAGAAATATTGTAGCATCACCTGCAATCGAACATCTTTAATTTGCGAATATAATTTGCTTAAAATTCGTTTGTTGTTTAAGTTTTAGCTATATTTCTTAGAATATTTAAGCATTTTTTTCAACGCGAATTGAGATAATGTATAAAAATTTCCAAAGAGTTTCTCTCTTCGACCTTTTCTCAAAAAAAACATTTAAAGTTAAAATTAAAATTGAAGAATAAATATATACAACATAAACGAACAAAATATACTGAAAAAGAATATATGTATATTAATTTTTCAATTTTCAGAATCAATTTTTTCGCAAGTTTAAAAAGAGTTTAAAAAAAAAAGTTTCCACATTTTTCATTGATATTTCACTTATGAGAGATATTTTTTTTTTTTTTTAATTTTTGCCATGAGAGAAGCTTCTCGTTCTGTATAAATACAATCACAAATTCTTTTAAAAATTAATCAACAATCTCGATAAAGTTTAACGACTATTGGATTAAATCATATCATATGTAATTCTTATAAATTTTTGCATCTTAAAAACAAATTTAAATTGTCAATTAACATATCATGTCAGTGTTTCAAAATTATATAAAATAAAAAGTACAAAAAAAGATAATTCTAGATATATTTACGAATCTAATAAATGAGAAAACCTTATTTTTATTTACACTTACAGAATTTGGAGATTTAAAAAATTTATTTACAATGTTTTTGAAAAAAGTTTTTCTTTTAGTTAAGATATTAAGATTCAAAATTATCATATAGATAGCAACATTAATATGGAAATTATATCACTTTTGTTATATTTTAATATTTAAAAAATAGGAAAAACTGTGTTTAAAAAAATATAAATTTTATGTGTGTGTATGTGTTTTATATGTTATATAACTTGTATTATAAATTATATAATTTTATATAATTATATAATTAACTATTATTATATAATTTTATATAATTATATAATTAACTATTATTATATAATTTTATATATAACTTGTATAATTTTTTGACGACAAAGAACATTATTTACTACAATTTTATAATTTGTAACATCAATATATCAATATATCTTTAAAATTAAGAATCGAATTAAAATGCTATTAACATAAGCTTTATCTGGAAATAGCTGAAAAATGTAGTTGTGTATTATTTGTTTGGTTATCTGTAGTTTCAATCGCTTATAATTCGAGAATTATTGATATCCCGCCATTTATGATAAAAAAATATTTACTTCGACAAATCTGTCGTTTAAAAATAGTATACTCGAAGAGTGATACACTATAGGATATTTATAGATATATAATAAAAATAAAATTTCTTTTGTTTTGACGATGGATATTATTCTAATAGTTATTTCGTAATAATGAATTATTTTTAACAATATTTGCGTATATTACTTTACCTTCAATTGCTTCCAGAAAGGAACGAGATATTTTACTGGACTCTTCATATGGTTTGTAAAAGCCACTGGAGCCAAGCTGATCATCATTTGCACCATTCGTGCGATTTCCGGACGCTCAGTTGCCATTACATAAAAACAAGTTGTGCCCATCGAATGACCAATGTACGTATGCAATGGTTGCGATCTCATATTCGTGATAAATGTAATCATCGCGGATAAATCGTAGATGCCCATTTCGTTAAAGCTAATGAAAAATTTGATCAACATATCCTCATAAAATATGTAAATATATGTATATCGTGTTGCATAAATATAATATATATAAGTAGATAGAAATATATATGTATGTATATATTAATGTATATATGTATATACAGAATATGTAAGGCATTACCGTATTTCTTGTCAAAAAGTAAGCATCTTTCTACTTTGACAAAATTTCTGAAAGTGCATCATTTTCGAGATGTCTCATTTTTTAATATGTCAGTACAGTACAGTTTGCTATTTCTTGATTCTTTGTGTAAAAATTTTAGTAATTCTGACACATTAAAAATGAGATCTGAAAAACAATGCATTTCCCGAAAGCCAAGGAAAAAAATGCTTGTTTTTTGATAAAAAATGTAGTAGTACCAGTCTGTATCCTACCTATATAAATATCTTATATTTTGTACTTATACTACAGAAAAGGTCTCTAGATAGGTGCCGTTTAAATAACTGCTGTGTATATATATGATATATACAGCAATAATTTTTTACAAACTTAAAAAAATAATATAATAAATATGTATATAACATTTTTTTCTTGTTACGGAAAACTTATCTCCCCCCCCCTCCCCCAAGTTTGTACAAGTAGTGCATTTCTGAATCACCCTATATATTGTATAAGTCCATCTACTGGTGTTTGACGCCAAATTAATTCCAACATCGTTACAACTCCATCATTTACAAAGTATCATTATTTTTATTTTATGTGAGTACCTGAAATCCCAGAATCTTGATTCCGACGGCGATAGAGAAATATGCGCCCTCGAGTAAGTATTACCACGAAAATTGCCTAACCAGACATCATATCCCTGATCCGCTAATAAATAAGCTAGAATGCAAAAAACATGGTTTGCAATACTTATCGCATACCTGTGTCTATTATTAAATAATTTTCTTATACATGATACCCTCATACACAAATTTCACAAGATTTTCACATGTTAATATTTTTTAATAATAATAATTATTATTTAATAATAAAATTTAATAATAAATCGTGGAATTTATTAATTTAACGTTCATTAAATTACTAATGCGCTGAAGAAGATCCAAAAAAAGGGACCGAAACGTTCGCTTTTATATTTTTGATGACTTTATTATTTAATAAATTTTGTTGCGCTCTACTGCGCTGGCTTCTATTGCCTGCTACTATTATTATTAATTATTAATAATAAATTTTTTAATAATAAATTAAGACAACGAACTAAATTATAATGCACTCGTTATTATCCAATAAGTTAAATAGATAGTTTCAAAAATATAATTCATGTAATATATATATATATATGTAGGATCGGGAAAATATTTATTTTAAGACTCTCTTTTTCATCCCTTCGTTTTTCCCGAATATGAACAATATAAGAGAAAGCTAATTATAAACCGAAGAAGGGACGTTACGTGACAACTCTTGGGAAAAGGTCGTGTATGGATACCATATGGGTCTGAATTGGACCTCGCGAGATCAAACTGACCAGGGAGAAGGTTTTTCTTTTTGGAAAAGGAGGAAAAGAAGAAGTGTTCCAAACAGGAAGGAACGACGACAACTGTCAAAGCCTGCTTCAACTGCGGAGAAAAGGACCATATCAGCAAAAATTGTCCGGACAAGAATAAGAGAATAAAGTGCTTCAAGTGCAACCAACACGGCCGCATCGCAGCAAAGTGTTTTGCTAAACCTGCGGAAAAGTCTACTTCGTCGTACGCGATGTTTCAGCAGCCACGAGGGAAGCAACTTAAGGAAATAGAAATTGCGAACCAGAAATACTCGGCGGTCATCGATACATTACATTCGATTGCGGGTCAAGTTACCATAGCTAAGATTGTAAAAGCGATTCCGAGAGACGATGTCGACGTTCTCGAAATATTAAAGAGCGACATTAATGACGGCGAGAACTCGATAGATTTGTCACATGTCACGGACGTTAATGATGTAAGTAGTCCAGTAAGCAGTCCAGTCTTACGATTATATAAACTAGGAGCCGAGACAGAATTGCATACAGACGCGTCTAAATTACGGAGCTATTTTGCTGCAAAAAGATTCCGAGACTAATGCGTTTCACCCGGTATATTATGCTAGCGGAAAGACATCGCCTGCCGAGGAGAAATATTCTAGTTACGAGTTAGAAGTACTAGCGATAGTGAAAGCATTGAGAAAATTCCGTGTCTATTTACTTGGTATCTCTTTTAGAATTGTAACCGACTGCCAAGCGTTTATGATGACTAATTATGAACAAAAAAAGATTTATGCGTGCGCGTGGCAAGATGGATCTTGCAACTCGAGGAAAACGATTATAAAATTCAGCATCGCCCTGGCAAGAGCATGTTGCATGTAGACGCGTTAAGTAGAAATCCACTACCTGAAGCATTGTTAATTGAAGAAGACGATGACGGGCTTATATGGCTAGACTCGGAAAATGTCAGAGTGAAGACGAAGAGATTCAGAGTGTAATTGAGCGTGTGAAACGTGGAAAATGTACCGAATATTTATAATAAATAGTGCTTTCATTACTCATTCACTTGTGCATATCCTCCCGTAATTTCCAATTCTACACATATATATATATATATATATATATATATATATATAAAATTCCTCAAAAAGTAAGATACATTAGAAGTTACATTACAATTAAAAATTTATTAGAAAGTTCTTTTTGATATATATATATTTGCCGTTTAAATTTGAGAGTTTCTCTTAAGCATTTCTCCAATAGAAGAATAATCAACAATATCATTTTAGGATATCTTTGGCGATTGATTAAAGAATTGTACCGAGTGCTTTGCCTCTGCCAAGAATGACCCAGTCGGCAGAGGTGCATAAGAGACCGTGTTGCAACAGTACAGGTAAAGAGCCATTGCCACCTGGAATACGATGTAAAGTCAAGAGATAACCGTCCTCCGTCGTTACAACATGAGCCTCTGCGGGATAACCAGCTCTCCTTATCATTTCCAGCTGGAAGAAGAATCAGTAAAAGAAGCAATCTCAAAATTGATCTAAAGTTGAAATAAATTTATACGATAAAATGCGTACGATATTTATTTTCTAAATAATAGAGCAAATTCTGCATTAAATATGCAGAATGCATTAATTTTGCATTACGCATAAATATCTAATTAATATAAAAAGTAATTGTTAAAAAAGTCAGAATAAAGCCGAATAGAGGTATTAATTATCTAATTAAACGTATCGGGTAATTTCTAGAGATTACAAAGCTGGGTCCCTTAGATTGATAAAGTGTGAAGCTCGATAGAAATTATTTCAGATATAATTTTTAGTAAATTAAACTATTTTTTATGTTTTTATCTTTTGAACCAGTTGAAATAATTATAATGATTATGTCACAATTATAATATATATTTATTTTTGACAAATTTTATACTAATTGATCATTTTAAACAGACTAGAATAGATATCGACAGATATTGAGCAAAAAAACATATATTTCACACATATCATGTATTTTAAGATGAAAAAAAGAAAATTTAATGACAATTAAACTATATTAACAATTGAATATTACCTAAATCGGCCTCAAAAATAAAAACGAAGATATTAATATTATTATAGTAATTAAGAAAAATATATCATTTTGCGGAAATTAAATTTCGATTGTGAACAAAAGTGCAGCAATCGCGGCGTAAGATCATTTTCGATCATTTTCTGAGGAGCATTGGAGAACGTGATCTAATCGAAATAATGAAGATTTTAATTTTCTATGAGTTTCTGTGAATGAAAACGTATGCTTACCGTGTTGAGAATGACATCGGGATTGAAATTGGTATTGTTCGACTGATTCCAGCTGGTCCATGATATTCTCCTGGCGAATGCACTTAACTCTGATATCATGTTTGTCGGCGCTGCGCCGGAAAAACTGTAGAATGTCAGCAGACACACGATCGCGGTCAATCTCATCGCGTCGACGTACGAGTCAATAAGTTGTAAAAAAAAAAAAAAACAAGCGACGCGAGTTTTCCGGAGAATTGGGATGTATATATTTCCGAAACAAAAAAAAAGCAGAAAAAAAACGAGAGAGCAAGACGAACAACTGATGACAACTGTGCGAAGCTATTCTTTACACGCTACTTTGTATTAGAATGAATCATTTTGATTTCGATTATTTGTTATCAGCTCAGAGAGGAAAAAAGCGAGAAGAAGCACTATCGCGTTATTAGTCATATCCATTGTGAAATATGTATGTACGAGATACGTATATGAATTATCATAATTAGAACGTGAATCAAACGGCGTCTAAAATTAGTGCATGTGCATTATGATATAGATTAATAGTATTTTTAATCATTAAATTAAACTGGTATCTGCTGTCCTACAAATATGCCGCTAGTTCTTTTATATCACGCAAAAAAGTAAGCGTAGATTTCTTTCAGCATTTTGCTATTTTATCGCAACTTTCGAAAACTTCTGCAAAAAATGAAAAAATAATGTTAATGTCAGGATCTTGTAAATATATTTGTAATGCACTTTATTTTGATTCCTATACCATTCTAACAAATCTTGCATAAACTACAATATAACTTTCCCATCAATCAATATAGGCCTTATTCATTCTGAATAGCTAAAAAATAATATTTGAGTATATTATTTTTTAATTATTTATTATCTAATATTATACTAACAGCTTCGAATTATCATTTGCTTTTGTTAACAGATTTGTATATAAAATTCTATCTTTTTTCTCTTTTTTCTAAAGTTAAAAAATGTATAATTATATTCCTAAAAATCATAAATCAATATTACTACTCGTATATTAAAGCCTCAATACTAGAGAAAAGAAATTAGACACATTTATAATTTTAAATAAATATTATCTATAAATTGACAAATAGGATTTATATTGAAAAGTTATTGAATGTTACTATATAAAATCAAATATGTTAGAATGGTTTATACTTTTTATATATCGAATTTGTAATCAAATACTCACTCATAGCTCCTAAATTGATTATATCGATTATATTTTCCTTTATAGAGATCGCTTTCTATAGAAAACTAACATTTTAACCATCTTTAATCAACATTCCTATTTCTCTCCTTATCATTGGGCCTCGTCTTTACTATAAATCTGTAATCCGTAAGGGTTAATTTAAATTTAAGAGACATGTATAAGCGGTTCTACGATAGTAATTCTTTAATTGATAATTTCTATCTAATTTGATTTGGCTTTAGGTACATCTGTCAATGCATATTTGAAGCATTCATCTAAGGGATCCTTCTATTGTCATAGTACACGTAGCTACCGACGGATTTAATTCTATAGCTTTGGTATATAATTCGATAACTTTGTCCTACTTAATCTGAAAGAAAAAAAAAGAAACACAGCGATTAATATAAAAGAACAACGATAAAACATGCCGTCTGTTCACGGCGTAATACATTGCATTATTATTCGCAAAATCGTGCAATGTTCTTTAATGTAAATACTATGTAAATATTTAATATGCTGCACACGACACACCGACACTTTTACGGAGACGTACTCTTGAAGTACTTGTTCGTTTTCTCCTTGAATAATTTCTGGTCTTCCTTTCTCTCACATGCCACAATCTCCGCTTCTTCCTTCTCGCTCATCTTCACTAATCCTTACCTTCTGGTGCATGTGTCATACGTGTCGTCGCGAACCTTGTTACCACTTGTTAGCACTTATTACGATCAATTATGATGTATTTGTAAAGGAATGCTTCCTATCCACATTTTATACGCAGCGGATCACGTGACTGCCTCAATAGATCCGTACTTACAATTAGAGGCAATAATGTTTGCAACGTTATTGGATTGCATATACATAGATTATGTAATGTATTTTATGTTAATTTTATGTTATTTTTCATGTTAATGTATTTTATTTTACTGTTTGGGAAGAAAGTACATATTTAATAATATATGATTTTATATATATACATATATATATTACATATATTTTATATATATATATATATTTTATATATATATATATATATATATATATATATTATAGTAATGACAAATTGAAAAGGTTCTAATATAATAATACAATGCAGGTACGAAGAGGGCTAATGAGAGCCATGTACGGATATTAGGCGCAACAAACCTGTTTTTTAAATTCTACTCTAATTATATCGAACGTTTCGGTCTCTTCTTTGGAACATCTTCAGCGGAATGACTAAAAAATTCAGACTTTTTTTGTATGTCCTAATCTCAGCAACATACAAAACAGTACTGTTTACTTTTAGATCTATCTTAAAGTAATTATTTATAACAATTGGAATTAACAGTTTCTTGTAACTTAAATTATTTTTATAAAAAAGTTGTCTCCTTAGCTTTAAAATGCATTTTCAAAAATATCTTTACGACAAATATAACCAGAGATATTAATTTTTTAAATTGACAATTTCTTCATTTTTCGCGAAAATTTTGTTGTTTATAACTTCTGCAAAAAAAATATTTCGGACAAATAAAAATATACATATCTCCTTATTTTATATTTCACGTAAAAAAGTTTCGTTTAATTTAAAAAATACGAGGTCAAAAAGGTCTAGTTTGATTTGACGTGGAATTGCTCATTTACGTACATATAAACATATATACATATATACTATATATATATATATATATATATATATATATATAAAACCATTAAAAATTACAGCAAGACTTTTGTTTATAGAATATAGAGAAATATAATTACTTGGCTTGATTGATTAATTTAATTAATTATCAATTCTTTTATTTAATGCTATATATTCTAAAAACAACTTAATAACTCTTCTCTATTTTACAATTAACTTATACACCTATCTTACTCTTCTTATTAAACAATTAAATATTTACATGATCAAAGATTCGTTCGAGTTTCTGTATCAAATAGAAGAGAGAGAGATTAATTTCCTTAAAAATTAAATTATCTATCCGCTTAAGAGATAATTATTTTAATATTCCATTGAATCATACTGGCGTCTCGAGTTAAATTTATCATCAATTTCTCTCTCTCTCTCTCTCTCTCTCTCTCTCTCTCTCTCTCTCTCTCTCTCTCTCTCTCTCTCTTCTTTCTTTTTCTCCTTTCGTTATCTTTTATTTCTCTTACAATTAGATTTGAGCATGGTTTATTTAGATCAAATAAAATTGAAATAAGAGCAAGTGTAAAATTTCAATCAAGATTTACTATTAAATTCAGACATACTATAAAGAAATAACTTTTCTTTTATCATAAAGATAGATTATAATACATTTATCCTCAGAGAATATTTGAATATTTTACATAAATGTTAAAACATTGACACGTTTACGCGTGAAAAAAAAAATTAGAAATATAGATAATATCTTACAGAAGATATATACATAGAATTTTCTATATATCATATAAGTTTATTATTAATGGCATATTTTGAGTGTCACACATACAAATTATTTAATGTTAGTTTTAATAAAAATTTAGATTATTCGTATATAAATTGAATTTTATAAATTTAAATATAAATCTAAATTTATTAAATTTAGACGGAATACGGAGCGTCTCGCGCTGCTACCTCCATGCTCGAGTCTCGTGTGAATCTGTGAATGACAAGCCCAAGGCCACGCTATTACTATTTGATAAGAAATGTGTTGGTGGGGGTATACGAATGAGACGCGGTGGGGTTACGCTTCGTTCTCCTTCTCCACATTATTTTGTCATTGAAAGCGCATCCCCCTCTTCGCCGCACTGACATACCACACAAAACGCGTAGTGCGCCTCAATGACAACACAAAATGTGTGTCGCTATTTCTTATCAAATAGTAATAGCGTGGCCTTGGGCTTGTCATTCACACGGCGAGATTCGAGCAGGGAGGTGACAATGCGAGACGCTCCGTACGTCGCGTCGTAAAGAAAAGAACGCGTCACCGTTTCTATTATATTTTCGGATATAATATTGTGCGGACATTCATCTTTAATTTAAACTTATATGTATATTTATATTTACTTTTATTTATATTTATATATATTTATACTTATATATTTATATTCTCTCTCACATAACAACACAAACACACACATTCTTATGCAAAATAGTAAGTAACATTTTCCTAATTCTTTTTCCGAATTCTTTTTCTAAACGCGATCACGACTTATTTAGTATCGAAACATAATTTGCTATGATTATTGCAATTAACGATTATTAAACTTTTAATAATCGACGCGAAATTGTATTGTGACGATAAATCTTTATCAAAGCGCGATTATTCTTTATTGCAAATAAAATTCGAAGCAATAGGTATACAGATTATATATATATATATTATCGTTTTGATACGATCCTTCGATAATCGATTTTTATGGATAATAATTATTTTTCTAACAATGCTTAAAGTCAAATATAATTTGTTTGATAATTTAAATTTTCCTAAAATGCAAGCATAAATTAATTATTAAATCAACAATTGTTATATTATGACTTTTCATTATTATAATCTTTCGATTTTACAATATTCGACGTATTATATTACAAAATTATATAATATAACTCTCCCGACAGATACACCTTGATGTGGTATTTTTTTTATCACAAAGTGTTTATATCGACAAAGAAAAAGAGCGATTCTGTTTCAAAAATAGCCAAATTGAAGAAACACATGCGTGACATAGAATGGCAAAATATTCGAAGCACTTCAAACAAAAGTACATGAATCGTAAGATTTTTAACCACCAATATTAGGTAGAACTTTTTTTTTATTTTAAAAGTAAATTTTTCGATTAATTAAACGATAATATTTTCTAGCCCAACTTCAATTAGTCGCCATTCTTTCTGAAAACTTTGTGTTTAATATTATACCAACGTACTATAATTTTTATATCTATTCTTCGATTTTTATTTGCAAAAAGAATAATCGAGCTTTGATAAAGATTTATCGTCACAATAAAAAAATTTAAAATTAAAGATTTGTTGAAAAATCGCAGGAAACTATAAATGCAGAAGAGATTTGCGAAAAAAAACTGTTATTTTCAATCAATTGCTCATAAGAAACATAAATAAAATTGATGTTTATTTTTCTTTAACAAAATATATTTTATTAAGGAATTTTTTATGTATATATTGAGAATAATTAATTTTCTTAATAAAAGAAATTATCAAAACAATTTTGTTAGAAGAGAACTTTTTCTTAAAGAAAAATAAACTCTTATTTGGTTAAATAAATCACTCATATAGCACATGTTGGTTCTATAAACGTTTTCTAAATAAACCTAACGTTTTATAACCGTCAAACATCAATAAGAAACGTTTCAACAAAAATGTTTTTAAAATTATAATTTAAGAAAAGTATTTTTCACATTTCTACAGGAAGAAAAAATTTACTTTTTAAATTTAAAATTAATACATAATGAGAAAAAATTGCTCATACATAACTATATATATATTTATATATAATTATATGTGAACAATTTTTTTTATTTCTCTAAATTTTACTTTTTCTAAAAAAGTGCGAAAATTATTTTTCTAATTATTTTTAAATTATCCTTACTATTTTGCCTATACATACGGACAGAGATTGTACAAGAAAAAAAATATATGGAGATATTATATATATATATGTAATCATCTATATTTATATTTAATTTTCGCTACGCCACAAAACTAGGCGAAACTACCTCATATTTGAGTTTCTACTACATATAAAACACATATATAGAACACATATGAAACCTACAAAAAACTGCTATTAACATAAAATCAATGGTATAATATCTTTTACTCAGTGTAATTTCTAATAATCAACAAGGAATTCAGAATATGAAACAAATTGTTTGAAATTTAACAAAAATTTATTTATTTATTTATTCTCAAAAATATCGCCAAAACTTCAACAAGAGAAGAATTACAAGTATATATAATATAAATGGAATTATAATATACACATTACATCACGGATAAAAAATTTTTGATTGCAGATGATCATGCGCGATTTTTCTTTCATGATGAATTTCTGCCGCAGGGCGATTTTTTCAGATTTGTTTCGAAATATGGCAGCAACCAGAATCTTATCACGCAGAAGTTCTGCGTCGACATAATATTTATGATCTGTGGTTTTGATCGCGAACAGTTTAATTACGTAAGTAGTGATTCTCGATCAAAATACAATTCCGATCGAATCTTCGATCACTACATTCAATCATTTCAAGTTTCGTAAACATGCGATCACGCTTCATTGGACTTTGTGCATATGTCCTTGTCCTCTATTTAGATTCTATTACTCGTCATTCAGAATTCGGACGACGTCTCTGCTAAGACGCATCTGTACTACCTTCAGGTATATCAGTCGGGCAAGTTTCGTCAGTATGATCACGGTCGCGAGAGAAATCTGTTGATGTACAATTCGCCGGAACCTCTGAACTACGATCTAGCGAATATCACGGTACCTATTGCATTGTTCTGACAATTGGATAATTAATATCGTGGTAAGTAACGAAAGAATGCATGCTCAGATAAAATACGTAGTAGAGATTAATTCGCGCAAATTGTATATAAATCAAGCCTCATGCATAGAATTAAGAAAATAGTTTAAAAGAAAAAATAAATAAATTTAAAATAATGAATTTTTCTTGTCTGTAGAAATGTGAAAAATATGTTCCTTAAATTATGATTTCAAAAGCATTTCTATCGAGACGTTTCTTATTGGTGTTTGATTGATTACGAAACATTAGATACATTTAGAAAACGTTTATGAAATCAACATGTGCTATCTGAGTGTTTTATTTAACTTAGAATTTATTTTTCTTTAACAAAAACTTTCCTAATAAAATTGTTTTAATAATTTCTTTTATTTTAAGAAAGTTAATGAATCTCGATATTTTATATATAAAAAAATATCTTAATAAAATGTTATTTATTAGAGAAAAATAAAAATCAATTTGATATATGTTTCTAATGAACGATTAAAAGTAACAGCCATTTCTCCGTCGCGCTAAATTTCTTGTTTTGTATTTAATTTTGTTTAATTTAAGTTTTTATTTAATCTTGTGTGAATTTTACTTTCAACAGATCTTCAATTTAAAATTTGGACGTTGGTGTAATGTTAAAAACAAAGTTGTCACAAAGAATCGAGATTTTAATTAAATTTAGGCTAAAAAAATTAATATTTAATAAATCGAAATTCCGTTTGTATAAAATAAATAATAAAATTCTATTTAATATTCTGTAATATTCTGTAATATTCTATTTACTATTCTTGAAATACTTACGTATTTTATATTCTGTTTCAAACGCTCTAAATTTTTGCGGCCTTGTGTCACGGATATATTTGTTAAATTTTGTTATCTTTGGGAAGAAATCGCTGTTCCTCCGTCCAATGAATATCACTTGGTTATAAAAATGTAGTGCTTTTCAAAGATATACGTATTTAATTTAGCGCGCTTATCTCTCCTACATAATTTCTAGACCCAACTTTAATTAGCCGCCATTCTATCTGACAACTACGTTTTTAGAGTTACAGCAATTTTCAAATTTTAAATTGAATATTCACATTAACTTAAGAAATAAAATTATGAAACAATTATGCAGAAATTATGCAGAACAAAAGATTAGCGAAAAAAACTGTTACTTTTAATCATTTGCTCATAAGAAACATGAATGAAATTGGTTTTTATTATATTTTTTTAATATAGCACATTTTATTAAGAAAAGGAAAATGGAGGAATAATGTTTAAGGATGATTCTAGACGCAGACTGGAGAACGCCAAAATATATGATATTGTAGGGTTTGCAGCCAAAGAAACAAATTAAGAGACGGTTTAAGGAAAGGCTAGGAATTTTGAAAAAAATTGGAAAAAAGAAAAGGAGAAAAACTGACGAAGGAATACTTGGAAAAAATTTAAAAAAAATCAGAGAAGAATAAAGGGATATTAGAATTGGAGAGAAAAGAGAGAAGTTTTTCAGAGAGAGCAAGTTATATATAGATGAAGATGAGATTGTATGGAAAAAGAAGGAGAAGATGCCGAATTATATGAAATAATGAAAAAAAAAGGTAAATGTAGAAGACGGAGAGACAAATAAAGATTGAAAACTATAGATACAATAAATGGTATAAGAGGATAAAAAGAGAGATATACTTTTCTTAATACTTTATGATCGCATGATTAATAGGCGATAATGCTTCTTTCCTTTTTTCTTTCTTCCTCTCTTTTTCTCTTTACCGGTTGATAAAAACCAATCGTAAACAAAATGCTAATTCGTTCTGACAGTGAGTAGCGCGTAAGAAATCATTGTGTGCATTTATATTTATCTCGCTCTTGCGTTTTCTGTTTCTTCTTCTTTTAATAATATACGAGTACATCCCTATAGGCAGGAAACTTTGTCCGGTTTTTTTCACAGCTTATTAAATCGATCGTCGACGCGATGAGATTGACCGTGGTCGTGTATCTGCTGTCATTCTGTAGTTTTTCCGGCGCAACGCCGACAGACATGATATCCGAGTTAAGTGCGCTCGCCAAAAAAATATCATGGACCAGCTGGAATCAGTCAAACAACACCAAATTCAATTTCGATGTCACTCTCAACACGGTAAACATACGTTTTCATTCATAAAAACTGAGAAAATTAAAATTTTCATTATTTCAATTAGATCAATTTCCCTAATGCTTCTCTCAGAAAATGAACGAAAATGATCTTACATCACTACTGCTGCACTTTTGTTCAGAATCAAAATTTAATTTCCGCAAAATAATATACTTTTCTTAATAACTATAATAATATTAATATCTTCTTTTTTGTTTTTGAGGCCGATTTAGGTAATATTCAATTGTTAATATAGTTTAATTGTCATTAAATTTTCTTTTTTTCATCTTAAAATACATGATATGTGTGAAATATATGTTTTTTTGCTCAATATTTGTCGATATCTATTCTAGTCTGTTTAAAATGATCAATTAGTATAAAATTTGTCAAAAATAAATATATATTATAATTGTGACATAATCATTATAATTATTTCAACTGGTTCAAAAGATAAAAACATAAAGAATAGTTTAATTTACTAAAAATTATATCTGAAATAATTTCTATCGAGCTTCACACTTTATCAATCTAAGGGACCCAGCTTTGTAATCTCTAGAAATTACCCGATACGTTTAATTAGATAATTAATACCTCTATTCGACTTTAATGTGACTTTTTTGACAATGATTTTTCATATTAATTAGATATTTATACGTAATGCAAAATTAATACATTCTGCATATTTAATGCAGAATTTGCTCTATTATTTAGAAAATAAATATCGTACGCATTTTATCGCATAAATTTATTTCAACTTTAGATTAATTTTGAGATTGCTTCTTTTACTGATTCTTCTTCCAGCTGGAAATGATAAGGAGAGCGGGTTATCTCGCAGAGACTCACGTTGTAACGACGGAGGACGGTTATCTTTTGACATTACATCGTATCCCAGGTGGCAATGGCTCTCTACCTGTGCTTCTGCAACACGCTCTGTTATGTACCTCCGCTGACTGGGTCATTCTTGGCAAAGGCAAAGCACTCGGTACAATTTTTTAATCAATGTTTAAGAGATATTTCGAAACCATATCTTTTGATGCCCTATCGGAAAAATGCCTAAGAGAAATTAAAAAGGAGGCATATCGAAAAAAATGTTTAACGCAACTTTTAATGCATCTTATTTTTTGAAAATTATTAAAATTTATTATATAATATATATTTTTATATATACATATATATTTCATAATTATATATATATATATATTATATATTTACAACTGTTTATTTAACTAATCGGATAATAATGAGTGAATTATGAAGTTCGCAACCTCAATCTATTATTATGAAGAAATATTAACAAATGAAGATATTGTGAAATATATATGGGGATATTATACGAGAAGAGATACAAATTATTTAATAAATTTTGCAAATGATGTTTTTTTGCGTTCTAGCTTACCTATTGGCGGATCAGGGATATGATGTTTGGTTGGGCAATTTTCGTGGTAATACCTATTCAAGGGCGCATACTTCTCTGTCGCCGTCGGAATTGAAATTTTGGGATTTTAGGTACTCATATGAAATAAAAATTAGGTGCTTTGAAAATGATAGTGTTATGGCAATGTCGGATTTAACTTAGCGTCAAACACAAGTAGATATAGACTTATATATATGCTTTCTTATATACTGATGTATATATATTTTTAAGTTTTTAAAATTACTGCTGTATACATATATGTATACATATACATAGTGTTATTTTAAAAAACTATTTAAAAAATTATTTAAAAATTATTTCAATTATTTAAAAAAATGCTTATTTCTTGACAACAGACGCGGTAGTCAATCTATATAGGATGTATTGTATATGTATATATATTATTTACATACATTATGTACATACATTATATACATAAATATATTTTTCTATTGTATATTATATTATGTACAGCGATTTATATATTTATTATATTTTGTGACGGTAAGTTAATCGAATTTTCCTTCAGCTATAACGAAATGGGCATCTATGATTTACCTGCGATGATTACATTTATCACGAATAAGAGATCGCAACCATTGCACACGTACATTGGTCATTCGATGGGCGCAACCAGTTTTTATATAATGGCATCAAAGCGTCCGGAAATCGCACGAATGGTGCAAATGATGATCAGTCTTGCGCCAGCGATCTTTACAAACCATATGAAAAGTCCGGTAAAACATCTTTTTTCCTTCTGGAGAGAATATAAGGTAAAGTAATGTATGCAAATACAAATTAGAAAATAATTTATTATCATAAAATAACTGTTCAAAGCAATATCCCTTTGTTGAAACAAAAAAACAAGTAGCACATGTTGGTTTCATAAACGTTTCCTAAACGTATCTAATGTTTTATAACTTCAAACACCAAAAAGAAACCTCTCGACAAAGTTGTTTTTAAAACCATAACATAAAAAACGTATTTCTCATATTTCTAAAGACAAGAAAAATTTATTTTTTAAATTTAAAATTAATATATAATGAGAAAAAATTATCCATATATAGCTATATGAAAATTTATATTTGATTATTTATGGGCAATTTTTTCTTACTTTTTCGAATTTTACTTCTTCTAAAAAAATGCAAAAATTATTTTTCTAATTATTTTTTAATTATCCTTATTATTTTTCTTATACATACGGACAGAGATTATATAAGAAAGAAAATATATGGAGATATTTTATATATAATTTTCTATATTTATATTTAATTATATATGGACTTATTTTCCTTATATATATATATATATATATATATATATAGATACATGTTCCTTCACTTGCAGCGGCAAGTGTTGTTTTTTAAAAACTTATGTATATTGTAGAATTTCATTTTTTATTACATATTTTGTGTTCTTGAAAAACTTATGCATATTGTAGAATTTAAGTTTTTTATTACATATTTTTTATTATATTTTAATTTCTCTTAGAATTGTCTTATTAAATGAAGTGCAGCATAATTGTGTATTTTACCTAAATATTTGTTTATATGTATTTTAATATAATTGTAGAACCAATAGGATATATTCTCTGATGGAGAATTCTTAAGCCGTGTAATATGTATCAATAATTATGATATAATTTAAACACAATATTAAAAATAATAAAATTTAATATAAAAACTTGGCGCTGCTATGATAAATTATTTTCACGTATATTAATTTGTATTTTAATGTTTTAATACAATACCTATAAATATTAATTATTAATTCTTTATCGAAATTAGTTAATATATTATTGTTTATTCTCATAACAGTGCCAAGTCTTCGACGAGTTAAAATTAATATCGAACAAATGTCAAGGCTTCTATAAATTATTCTAATCCATTAAAAAAATGCTAAAAAATTTATTTATTTATATATTCTCAAAAATACTGCTAAAACTTGAACAAGAAAAGAGTTACAAGTATATATTATATACATTGAATTATAAGTATATATTACATCACGAATATATAAAATTTTTGATTGCAGATGATAATGCGACTTTTCTTCCATGACGAATTTCTGCCGCAGAGCGATCCTTTAATATTTGTTTCGAAATATGTCTGCAACCAGAATTATATCACGCAGAAGTTTTGCGCCGACTTAATATTTATGATCTGCGGTTTTGACCGTGAACAGTTTAATTACGTGAGTATTGATTCCCGATCGAAACACAACTCCGATCGAATCTTCGATCATCCTTCATCACATTCCATCATTTCACGTTTCATGAGTGTGCGATTCACGCTTCATTAAATTTTGTGTATATGTCCTTGTTTTAAATTTAGACTCTACTGCCTGTCATCATGAATCACGATCCGGCCGGCACTTCGACTAAGACAATTCTCCACTTCATTCAAGTATACCAGTCTGACAAGTTTCGCCAATATAATTACGGTCGCGAGAAAAATCTGTTGATGTACAACTCGCCGGAACCTCCGAACTACGATCTAGCAAATATCACAATACCTATCGCATTGTTTTACGGTTCTGGAGACTGGTTAATTAATACCGTGGTAAGTGACGAAAGAATGCATGTTCGGATAAAATACGTAGCAGAGATTGATTCGCGCTAATTGTATATAAGTCGAGCTTCATAGATAGAGAATTAAGAAGATAGCTTAAAAGTAATCGCCCGCGATTTCATTCATGAGAGCATTTTTTCAAGAATGTGAAGAGACTCCACCGCATATTGCCCAACGTAGTGGATATCTACGAAATACCGTGGCCCAATTTCAATCACGTCGACTTTGTATGGGCCAAGGATGCGCCAAAACTCGTGTACGAAAGAGTTCTCAGGATCATGAGAGAAGAGAATCCAAATAATGTTACATCTACGGAATAATATTACGTCGACAATCGAAATAATAGATGAATATTACGCACTAAAACCTTACCTTTTGTAATGGATACGATTGATGACAGCTGTAATCGTTAATTCAATGAAACTATATATTTATAATATTTTATTATTAATAACAAAATATGAAAGAGGCTAATAAGAGCCGAGGGCGGATTTTTTATTATTTATAATTAATGCCGAGGCGAATTAGAATAATACATATGTTTTTAAGCAATCGTTCTGATGAATAATGGAAAATTGTCCATACATAATTGTATTTGTAAATGGAAAGAATATTAGTATCGATTTGTTTTAATATTGCATTCTATGCATCTCTCTCTCTCTCTCTCTCTCTCTCTCTCTCTCTCTCTCTCTCTCTCTCTCTATATATATATATATATATATATATATATATATATATATATGTATCTTTCTCTCTCATTTGGAAGATAAGCTTCATAATATATTCATAAGTTTCAAAAAAAATGTGGAACTGTCAAAGATAAACCGTTTTTCACAAATAGTGCTTGAAACATTTCAAGTCGAACTTATCTCCTTTACTTTACTACCTTAATGTTTAATCTAAAATCTACTTTTATACTTTAAACAATCATATCATTTTATTTTAAAATTGTTTAATCTATAGTTTAGCCGAAAGCTTCTCTTTTAAACCTCTAACAATAAGTAGGAGACTGTTCATTTACTGCCTAATTCAGGTAGAGAAAGCTCAATACAATACAATTTCTATGTAAATAAGACCTATCTAAAATCCTTTAGAATCCAAAAACGTTAAAAAATAGAGATTATAAATAAGGGCAAGATTTCGACTCGAAATACTCGAAGTTTTTAAGAATACTGTCAAGAAGGAATCTTTTTATAATAATTTTTTACTCTACCGCAACATAGATTGGAGAGAGCGATGAATGCTATAAATATTAATATAACTTCAACAAATTGCCCAAAATCGACAAACATACTTTGTTTGTACAGAGTTACTCTACATAAGTTGTTCCTTAAATTCTAAATATATTCTTATACTTTAATCTTTACTTTAAATCACTAAGCTATTTTTTACAAAATTATATAATATAACCCTTCTGACGGGTACACTTTGATGTGGTAAAAGAACTCAGTACTATATATATATATATTTTTTTATCACAAAGTGTTTATATATCGACGAAGAAAAAGAGCGATTCTGTTCCAAAAATAGCCAAATTGAAGAAACTCATGCGTGACACATAATGGCAAAATATTCGAAGCACTTCAAACAAAAGTATATGAATCGTAAGATCTTTAACCATCAATATTAGGTAGAATTTTTTTATTTATTTTAAAAGCAAATTTTTTGATTAATTGAACGTTAATATTTTCTAGCCCAACTTCAATTAGTCGCTATTCTCTCTGACAACATTGTGTTATACCAACGTCTTATAATTTTTATATCTATTGCTTTAATTTTTATTTGCAATAAATAATCGCGCTTTGATAAAGATTTATCGTCACAATAAAAAAATTTAAAATTAAAGATTTGTTGAAAAATCGCAGGAAACTATAAATGCAAAAAAAATTTGCGAAAAAAACTGTTATTTTCAATAAATTGCTCATAAGAAACATAAATAAAATTGATGTTTATTTTTCGTTAACAAAATATATTTTATTAAGGAATTTTTTATGTATACATTGAGATTCATTAATTTTCTTAATAAAAGAAAATATCAGAACAATTTTATTAGAAAATACCTTTTTATTAAAGAAAAAGAAACTCTTATTTTATTAAATAAAACACCCAAATAGCACATGTTGGTTCTATAAACGTTTTTTAAATATACCTAATGTTCTATAACCGTCAAACACCAATAAGAAACGTTTCAACAAAAATGTTTTTAAAATCACAATTTAAGAAATGTATTTATCACATTTCTATAGAAAAGAAAAATTTACTTTCTAAATTAAAAATTCAAACATAATGAGAAAAAATTGCCCATACATAGCTATATATAAATTTATATATAATTATATGTGAACAATTTTTTTTATTTCTCTAAATTTTACTTTTTCTAAAAAAATGCGAAAATTATTTTTCTAATTATTTTTCAATTATCCTTACTATTTTGCCTATACATACGGGCAGAGATTGTGCAAGAAAAAAAAATATATGGAGATATTTTATATATGAAATCATCTATATTTATATTTAATTATCACTACCCGCGACAAAACTAGGCGAAACTATCTCATATTTAAGTTTCCACTACATATAAAACAAATATATGTAACACGTATAAAACCTACAACAAGCTGCTATTAACATAAGATCACAAAAGTATATTATCTTTTTACTAAATTTAATTTCAGACACAGTCGCAATAAGTGATTCAGAATATGAAACAAATTGTTTAAAATTTAACAAAAATTTATTTATTTATTCTCAAAAATATCACCAAAACTTCAATAAGAGAAGAATTACAAGTATGTATTATATACATAGAATTCTAATATACATTACATCACGGATAAAAAATTTTTGATTGCAGATGATCATGCGCGATTTTTCTTTCATGACGAATTCCTACCGCAGGGCGATTTTTTCAGATTTGTTTCGAAATATAACAGCAACCAGAATTTTACCACGAAGGAGTTCTGCGCCAACATAATATTTATGACCTGCGGTTATGACCGGCGAACAGTTTAATTACGTAAGTAGTGATTCTCGATCAAAATACAATTCCGATCGAATCTTCGAACACTATTCTTACTTCAATCATTTTACGTTCCGTGAACGTGTGATCGCGCTTCATTGGACTTTGTGCATATTGACTTGTTCTCTATTTAGACTCTATTATTCGCCATCCAGGATCCGGCCGATGGATCTTCGCTAAGACACACTTGCACTACCTTCAGGTATACCAGACAAGTTTTGCTAATATGATCACGGTCCCGAGAGAAATCTGTTGATGTACAATTCTCCGGAACCTCCGAACTACGATCTAGCGAATATCACGGTACCTATTGCATTGTTCTAACGACTGGATAATTAATATCGTGGTAAGTAACGAAAGAATGCATGCTCAGATAAAATACGTAGTAGAGATTAATTCGCGCTAATTGTATATAAATCAAGCCTCATGCATAGAATAAAGAAGATAGCTTAAAAGAAAAAATAAATAAATTTAAAAAAAAATAAATTTTTCTCTGTAGAAATGTGAAAAATATGTTTTTTAAATTATGATTTCAAAAGCGTTTCTGTCGAAACGTTTCTTATTGGTGTTAAATTGGTTACAAACCATTAGATACATTTAGAGAACGTTCATGAAATCAACATGTGCTATCTCTGAGTGTTTTATTTAACCAATTTTTATTTAACTTAATAAAATTGTTTTAATAATTTCTTTTATTTTAAGAAAGTTAATGAATCTCGATACTTTATACATAAGGAAATATCTTATATATAATAAGATGTTTTTTATTAGAAAAAAATAAACATCAATTTGATATATGTTTCTTATGAACGATTGAATGTAACAGCCATTTCTCTTTCGTGCTAAATTTCTTGTTTTGTATTTAATTTTGTTTAATATTAGTTTTTATTTAATCTTGTGTGAATTATACTTTCAACAGATCTTCAATTTATAATTTGGACGTTGGTGTAATGTTAAAAACAAAGTTGTCACAAAGAATCGAGATTTTAATAAAATTTTGGCTAAAAAATATTAATATTTAATTAATCGAAATATCCGTTTGTATAAAATAAATAATAAAATTCTATCTAATATTCTGTAATATTCTGAAATATTCTATCTAATATTCTTTAAATACTTACGTATTTTATATTCCGTTTCAAACGCTCTAAATTTTTGCGGCCTTGTGTCACGGATATATTTGTTAAATTTTGTTATCTTTGGAAGAAAATCGCTGTTCCTCCGTCCAATGAATACACTTGATGATAAAAATATAGTGCTTTTTAAAAATATACGTATCTTTAATTTAGCGCGTTTATATCTCTTGCAATGTACATAATTTCTAGTCCCAAATTTAATTAGCCGCCATTCTATCTGACAACTACGTTTATAAATTTACACCAATTTACAATTACGACAACTATTGACAACTACGTTTTTAAAGTTACAGCAATTTTCAAATTTTAAGTTGAATATATATATATATATATATATATATATATATTTGAAATTATAATACCTACATGAAATTAAGAAATGAAATTATGAAACAAATATGCAGAAATTATGCAGAACAAAAGATTAGCGAAAAGAAGCTGTTACTTTCAATCAATTGCTCATAAAAAACATAAATCAAATTGGTATTTTTTTTTTCTTTTACTATAAAACATATAATGAAGAAAGGGAAAATGGAGGGAAAATGTTTAAGGTTGATTCTAGGGGCAGACTGGAGAACGCCAGAATATATGATATTGGAGGAGTTGCAGCCAAAGAGACAAGTTAAGAGACGGCTTAAGGGAAGGCTTGGAACTTTGAAAAAAATTGGAAAAGAGAAAGGGAGGAAGACTGACGAAGGAATGCTTGGAAGAAATTAAAAAAAGATTAGAGAAGGATAAAGGGATATCAAAATTGGAAGAGGAAAGAGAGAAGTTTTTCAGAGAGAACGAGTTATATATAGATGAAGATGAGATTGTATGGAAAAAGAAGGAAAAAATGCCGAATTATATGAAATAATGAACAGAAAAGGTAAATGTAGAGGACGGAGAGACGAATGAAGATTGAAAGCTATAGAGATACAATAAATGGTATAACAGGATAAAAGAAGAGGTAAACTTTTCTTAATATTTTATGATCGCATGATTAATAGGCGACAATGCTTCATTTCTTTTCTTTTTCTCCCTCTTTTTCTCTTTACAGATTGATAAAAACCAATCGTAAACGAAATGCTAATTCATCCTGACAATAAGCAGCGCTTAAAAAATCATTACGTTCAGTTATATTTATTTCGCTCTTGCGCTTTTTGTTTTCTTTTAATAATATATATCCATATACTCAGGAAAATTTTTCCGCTTTTTTCACAGCTTATTAAATCGACGCGATGAGATTGACCGTGGTCGTGTATCTGCTGTCATTCTGCATTTTTTCCGACGCAACGCCGACAGACATGATACCCGAGTTAAGTGCGTTTACCAGCAGAACATAGACCAGCAGGAATCAATCAAACAATACCAAATTCAACTCCGATGTCACTCTCAACACGGTAAACATATGTTTTCACTCATAAAAACTCATAGAAAATTAAAATTTTCATTATTTCGATTTGATCAATTTCCTCAATGCCTCTCTCAGAAAATGAACGAAAATGACTTCACACCACTATTGCTGCACCTTTGTTCACAATCAAAATCTAATTTTTACAAGATAACATATTTTTCTTAATAATAGAACTAATATCTTCTTTTTTGTTTTTAAGACAAATTTAGGTAATATTCAATTGTTAATATCTTTTAATTGTCATTTAATTTTCTTTTTTATCTCAAAATATATGATATATGTGAAATATATGTTTTTTTGCTCTATCGATATCTACTCTAGTCTGTTTAAAATGATAAATTAGTATAAAAATTGTCAAAAATAAATATATATTATAATCGTGACATAGTCATTATATTTATTTCAACCGGTTCAAGAGATAAACATAAAGAATAGTTTAATTTACTAAAAATTATATTTGAAATAATTTCTACCGAGTTTCAAACTTTATCAATCGAAGGGACTCAGCTTTGTAATCTCTAGAAATTACCCGATACGTTTAATTAGATAATTAATACCTCTATTCGACTTTAATGTGACTTTTTTGACAATGATTTTTCATATTAATTAGATATTTATGCGTAATGCAAAATTAATACATTCTGCATATTTCATGCAGAATTTGCTCTATTATTTAGAAAATAAATATCGTACGCATTTTATCGCATAAATTTATTTCAATTTTAGATTAATTTTGAGATTGCTTCTTTTACTGATTCTTCTTCCAGCTGGAAATGATAAGGAGAGCGGGTTATCTCGCAGAGACTCACATTGTAACGACGGAGGACGGTTATCTTTTGACATTACATCGTATCCCAGGTGGCAATGGCTCTCTACCTGTGCTTCTGCAACACGCTTTGTTATGTACCTCCGCTGACTGGGTCATTCTTGGCAAAGGCAAAGTACTCGGTACAATTTTTTAATCAATCTTTAAGAGATATTTCGAAACCATATCTTTTGATGCCCTATCTATCTATGCCCTATATATACATTTATTTGCAACTGTTTATTTATCTTATCGGATAATAATGAGTGAATTATAAAGTTCGCAATCTTAATCTATTATTATTAAAAAATATTAACAAATGAAGATATTGTGAAATATGTATGAGGATATTATATGAGAAGAGATACAAATTATGTAATAAATTTTGCAAATGATGTTTTTTGCATTCTAGCTTACCTATTGGCGGATCAGGGATATGATGTTTGGTTGGGCAATTTTCGTGGTAATACTTATTCGAGAGCGCATATTTCCCTCTCGCAGTCGGAATTGAAATTTTGGGTATTTAGGTACTCATATGAAATAAAAATAATGGTGCTCTGAAAATGATAGAATTATGGCAATGTCGGATTTAACTTAGCGTCAAACACAAGTAGATATATAGACTTATATATATGCTTTCTTATATACTGATGTATATATTTTTTTAAGTTTCTAAAATTACTGCTGTATGTATATATGTATACATATACACAGTGTTATTTTAAATGACACTTATCTAGAGACATTCTCTACATGATATGACTATATAAGGTATCCCTATGTAGATAGAATACAGATTCTCTGGTACAACTGTTCCTTTGCCTAAAATATTTTTTAATATGTCAGAATTACCAAAATTTTTTACACAAAGAATCAAGAAATGCACTGTATTAACATATTAAACAATAAGATATTTCAGAAATAATGTATTTTCAGAAATTTTGCCAAAAAATGCTTATTTTTTGACAACAAACGCGGTAGTCAATCTATATAGAATATATTTTATATGTATGTATATTATTTACATACATTATGTACATTATATACATAAATATATTTTTTAATTGTACATATTATTATGTACGACGATATATAAATTTATTATATTTTGTGACGGTATGTTAATCGAATTTTTCTTCAGCATGAACGAAATGGGCATCTATGATTTACCTACAATAATCACATTTATTACGGATATGAGATCGCAACCATTGCACACGTACATTGGTCATTCGATGGGTGCAACCAGTTTTTATATAATGGCATCAGAGCGTCCGGAAATCGCACGATGGTGCAAATGATGATCAGTCTTGCGCCAGCAATCTTTTTAAACCATATGAAAAGTCCGATAAAATATTTCTTTCCCTTCTGGAGAGAATATAAGGTAAAGTAATGTATGCAAATACAAATTAGAAAATAATTCATTATCATAAAATAACTGTTCAAAGCAATATCCCTTTGTCGATACAAAAAAAGTAGCACATGTTGGTTTTCTAAACGTATCTAATGTTTTATAACTGTCAAATACCAATAAGAAACGTCTCGATAAAAATGTTTTTAAAACCATAATTTAATAAACCTATTTTTCATATTTTTACAGACAAGAAAAATTTATTTTTTATATTTGAAATTAATATATAATGAGAAAAAGTTTCTTATATATAGCTATATATAGATTTATATATGATTATTTATGGGCAATTTTTTCTTATTTTTTCGAATTTTACTTCTTCTAAAAAAATGCAAAAATTATTTTTCTAATTATTTTTTAATTATTCTTATTATTTTTGTTATACATACGGACAGAGATTATACAAGAAAGAAAGTATATGGAGATATTTTATATATAATTTTCTATATTTATATTTAATTATATATAGACTTATTTTCCCCAGATACATGTTCTTTCACTTGCAGCGACAAATGTTCTTCTTGAAAAACTTATGCATATTCTAGAATTTAATTTTTTGTTACATATTTTTTATTATATTTTAATATATATATATGTATCATATTATACACACATATATATATATATTTCTCTTAGAATAATATTATTAATTGAAATGCATCATAATTGTGTATTTTACTTAAGTATTTGTCTGTTGTATATTTATTGTATATTTATCTTAATATAATTGTAGAACCAACAAGACATATTCTCTAATGGAGAATTTCTTAAGGCATGTAATATGTATCAATAATTATGATATAATTAAAGCACAATATTAAAAATATTAAAATTTAATATAAAAACTTGGCACTGTTATGAGAAATTATTTTCACGTATTTTAATTTGTATTTTAATGTTTTAATACAGTACCTAAAAATATTAATTATTAATTCTTTAACAAAATTAGATAAAATATTATTGTTTATTCTCATAACAGAGCTAAGTCTTTGACGAAATAAAATTAATATCGAAGCAACTGTCACAAGGTTTCTATAAATTATCCTAATCCGTTGAAAAATGCTTAAAAATTTATTTATTTATTTTCAAAAATACTGCTAAAACTTGAACAAGAGAAAAGAATTACAAGTATATACATATTATATACATAGAATTATAAGTATATATTACATCACGAACATATATACAAAATTTTTGATTGCAGATGATCATGCGACTTTTCTTCCATGATGAATTACTGCCGCAGAGCGATTTTTTCAGATTTGCGAAATATGTTTGCAACCAGAATTTAATCATGCAGAATATCTGCGCCAACGTAATATTTATGGTCTGCGATTTTGATCGCGAACAGTTTAATTACGTTAGTATTGATTTCCGATCGAATCTTCGATCATCATTCATCACATTCCATCATTTCACGTTCCATGAGCGTGCGATCACTCTTCATTAAATTTTGAATATATGTCTTTGTTCTAAATTTAGACTCTACTACCTGTCATCATGAATCACGTTCCGACCGGTATCTTGGGGAAGACGCTTCTGCACTTTATTCAAGTATATCAGTCTGAAAAGTTTCGCCAATATGATTATGGTCGCGAGAAAAATCTATTGATGTACAACTCGCCGGAACCTCCGAACTACAACTTAGCGAATATCACGATACCTGTCGCATTGTTCTACGGTTCTGGCGACCGGCTGGTTAATATCGTGGTAAGTAGTAATAAAATAATGCACGTCCAGGTAAAAAATACAAAGTAGAGATTGATTCGCGCTGATTGTATATAAGTCAAGCTTCGTGAATAGAATTAAGAAGATAGCTTAAAAGAAATTGCCTGCGATTTCATTCATGAGAGCATTTTTTTAAGGATGTGAGAATCCAAATAATGTTACATCTACGGAATAATGTTACGTCGACAATCGACATAATAGATGAATATTACGTGCTAAATTCTTACGTTTTGTAATGGATACAATTGATGGCAGCTGTAATCGTTAATTCAATGAAACTGTAAATTTATAATATTTTATTATTAATAACAAAACAGGTATGAAAGAGGCTAATAAGAGCCGAACGCAGATTTTATTATTATTTATAATTAGTGCCAAGACGAATTAGAACAATACATATGTTTTTAAGCAATCGTTTTAATAAATAATGGAAAATTGTCCATATATAATTGTATTTGTAAATGGAAACAATATTAGTATTGATTTGTGTTAATATTGCATTCTCTGCATATATCTCTCTCTCTCTCTCTCTCTCTCTCTCTCTCTCTCTCTCTCTCTCTCTCTCTCTCTCTCTCTCTCTGTATCTTTCTCTCTCTTTTGGAACATAAGCATCATAATATATTCATAAGTTTAAAAAAAAAATGTGGAACTGTCAAAGATAAACCCTTTTTCACAAATAATGCTTGAAACATTTCAAGTCGAACTTTTTCTCTTTTACTTTTGACCTCAATGTTTAATCTAAAATCTACTTTTATACTTTAAATAATCACATTTTATTTTGACATTATTTAATCTATAGTTTTGCCGAAAGCTTCTCTTTTTTAAACCTCTAACAATAAGTAGGACACTGTTCATTTACTGCCTAGTTCAGATACAAAGTAGGAGAGCTCAATACAATATAATTCCTATGTATATGAAACCTATCAAAATCCTTTAGAATACGTAAACGTCAAAAATAGAGATTCAAAATAAGAGCAAAATTTCGACTAGGAATACTCAAAGTTTTCAAGTATACTATCAAGAAAGAGTCTTTTTATGATAATTTTTTATTCTACCGCAACATAGATTGGAGAGAGCGATGAATGCAATAAATATTAATATAAATTCAACAAATTGCGCAAAATCGACTAACATTCTCTGTTTGTACAGAGTTACTCTACATAAGTTGGTGTGTTCCTTAAATTCTAAATATATTCCTATACTTTATTCTTTACTTTAAATCACTAACAATAAGCTATTTTTTGAAATACTACATCACCATCTGCAAATACCCTCTATATGCTAAAGAATCTAAGAAAATAAAAATCCTAAGTCGTAGAATTAAAAGCGAAAATGTTTTGAACAGATTTCGTACGATAACATTTTGATTATCACTTAGAATAAAGAAGATTATTATAATAGAAAAATTGTGAGTCATTCAAGATCTTAATTTTCGATCGATCATATAATTATATGTTGTAATAATATTATTGATATTATTGATAGGAAATAAATATAAAATAAATATGCTGAAAAAAATCACGAATCCACAAAGAAATCTGTTTACTTATCGTCATTACTTATTTTCTAAGGTACATGGTGTATTTTATTCGTTTGTTTCGTCATAAAGATTACATAATTAAATCTAGTCCATTTTTAAAAAAGGCATGAGGAGTCGATACTCGAATGTATCGAAATCCTCTCAAAAGTCTCGGAGTGTATTATTGACGCTTTTCCGCGACGCAGATTGGTTCTTTTGCTGATCATCATCACATGCTTCAATAATTTTAATTCTATGAATTAAAATTATGGACATAATTATACGTGTCCACTACACTGTAAAAAAATTCAGTAAATTTACACAAATAATAGATGTAAAAATTACATGATTAGTCCTGTAAATATAAAAAATCATGTACTTTAGAGAAATTATATAATTCTACAAAAATTATGTAGATTTGTCTTTTATTGTGTATATATATCTCATTTTATATGGAAAATTACATAAATAATGAAATATTTTAAATATTTCATGTAATCATCCAAATTTTTGTAATATTACGACACAATAGTAATTATTCCATGTATCGCTGCAAAATATTACTGCTGTATATTATAATATTACAAAAATTTGGATAATTACATAAAATATTTAAAATATTCCATCATTTATGTAATATTCCATATAAAATAAGATATATTTAAACAATAAAAGCCAAATCTACTACACAATTTTTGTGGAATTACATAATTTTAGTAAAATTACATGATTCATATATTTACAGGATTAATCATGTAATTTTTACACCTATTATTTGTGTAAATTTCCTAAATCTTTTTAGTGTTTTTCCCTGAAGAAACAAAGACGGACGATGCTCGCGGCGCCATATGCGCAGACTACAGATCCGGGATTCCCGAGACCCGGGCAAGGCTGGCAGATTGCAGCCGTAACAGCATGCTTACAGCATGTGGAGAGGGTACGCACACAAGGAAGGCGCCGAATCGGACCCCGCCAAGCCGCACACGTACACGCGCTCCTTCTTTGTGTGCACTGTGTGTATCCCCTCCACATGCTGTAAGCATGCTGCTGCGTGTACGATCTGGTAGCCTTTGTCCGGGATATTCTGACGGTGGACGGAGTGTAAAGAGTGTTTTTTACGTTCAACTTTTCACAAGAAAAGTAAGTACAATATTTAATTAATTTTTTTCAAAATGTATACTACTATAAACGTTAAAATAAACGGCTGATAAATTTAATTCAAAAAATTCACACAGTATATTTGGAAAAGTAAAATTATCAAATAAAGAGAACAAAAAGTCTCGCGCACATCTCGAGCACATTTTTCGACAAACATCATCGTTGTCTATAAATATACTTCCTTTCAATAAATCTCCGATGTCAGAAATCAAATCGATCGATTGTTAGGTTAACGCAAAAATCAAATTGGCATATTTTGATATCGTTTCTCTATCTTTCTATCAATCTTGCATTCTTCTCACTTGTGAGTGTATTTCTTTTTTCATATCTCGCACACATTCACAACTATTCCACAAACGCATCTTCCATAGTATTATGTTTACAATAATAATATAATTTTATTATATGTGACAATCAGAGATTTATTCTTAATTTATTCTTTATATTAAACATGTTACAGTTGATGCTTTTGGAATACACAAAATTCCTCTCCTGAATCCCACAATATTATACGCAATACAAACGAAATATTTAGTGTTATATACAACCACCAATTATGGCACCATGCATTGTAATCATAGGTAACTTTGCTATAATTATACTAGATTTGACTTTAGTATATTATTATTAGTATATTATTATTATTTGTGATTTCTCTAATTATTATATATTTGTTACAGATGATACAACATGTCGAATGTTTTATTTATATATAGAAAATTTATTGATTGAAAGGACATATTGTTTTTATGAAGCCTTACAAATATTGATGTCTGTGTATTACATTTTCAATATGGAATATCCCAAGAATAGTACATGTACCTTAGAATTTGTACAAAGATATTTTTTAAATATTCATCCAACCGATGGCTCAAAATCTCGTAAGGCGTTAACGAAATATAAAGTCCTTTCATTGTTCAATAAGTTAAGAGACATATCAGACAAAGAAGTATTACTACGCACAAATAATGTATAATAAATATATACAACAACAGTAAGTATTATATTCATATTAAAAGATTATATACGTTATTCATATTAAATTTGTAATAACATACACTTAATATCTTTACACATTTTTAAACTCGTTTTATAATTTGTACTAATATTTTTAGTTGTTTCAGATTCCTATATAAAAATTAAAAGTGGAACACACCAAGGTGGACTGACAGGCCTCGCCGAAGGTCGGATATCAATGTCAACACAATCGTCACAATTAGCATTATCGTTCCAATAGTAAATTTCTTTTACAAGAGCGGCCGCTACACCGCCAGAAACACCAAAAACGGCCGGCAGAGCTGCATCCCGTATAGCTCGTCGTCCAATAGTCCAAGGAACTCGCCGCAACAGAAGCAGCAGTAACAACGCAGCTGTGAGCAGCGCAATCCAAGCAGCAACAACAGCTTTTACGCGGGCGCCAAGTTCTCGGAAACGCCATCGCCCGCGAGCGTGCCCAAACCGCCGAGTCATTGGACGCGCGAGAGTACGGTAACTAGACTGATGGACTTATACTTATGTATATAAGTTTTGAGTTTTATAGTGCAAGTTAAGAGAGTTTAGTGAATTTTAACGACACAATAGACAGAAAGGTATAACAGGGGAAATCTGAATGATAGATGAAGATTCACGTGAATGATTACGAATTAATGCTTAGATTGTATGAATGGTTCGGACATATAATAATCATTACGACATTGCATCAAATTCAAATTTTGATCACATTTTTTCGTGCTCAATTCTCGGCATGTTTCAATTAAATCACCAATAGCACAAATTTAAGGTTTATTTTTATGATAGCTAGAGAGAATGATATGAGAGTAGAAATGGACAGAGCAATCGAGATAAGGAGTATTGTCAGATTCAATCGTTACAAAAATGAAATATCTCTTATTTGTAATCAATTTTTTTTAATAACAGATTTAACTTATGTTCTTAATGTAATTGTCGTAATGATCGTTCTGTTGCTTTTGAAAAATTCAAATACGTATTCCGATGCTTTATTTAGACATGAAGAGCGAGAGTTTTTTAAGGAGAAAGAGAAGATTAGCGTCGTCATTACCTAATAGCCTTGGTTAACTAACGTTTGATTAGCTGATTATCTTTTCTTAAGTCGTAATCATAACGGAACAAAGAAGTAGAACTTGATAGCAACGGTTAAAAAGATAAAAAGTAGGAACAACATTTAACGATAACCGATGTTGACTCAACCCGTCCTTAAAGACTCTTCTTTGTGCAAGTTTATTGAAAATTATAGTATGCTAAGGTCTAGGAAGTAGGGCGATACTTTAAAGTTTTTCCTTGTTCATAATAGTTTATAGGCATAATTGTCATCAAACTCGCATCACTTCTATCTGTATTGGACTTAATCTCTCTCTATAATACAGTAACGATAACAATAATATTAAGGGTAAATAATAACAATTGATTGTAATAAGATAAGGCCTTAACGATACAAACAGCGTGGAAAAACGATTTAAGTTAACGATTTTTAAAAATTTCGTATTATCTATATTCTTTTCTTTTTCTTCGTAATAAGCAAAATTATTTCAAGCCACAGATTGAGTAAAACTATTTGACGTAGTATTTTAACTAATGTTATTCTTTTTTTCCTTTTTCTTTTTTTAAAACTTTCCTGGTAACTTGCTAATAATTTCCTTGCAACAATACATTTATTTCTCTCCTTACGTCAATTCTTTCTTCGATAAGCAATTAATCTTAGGAAATATGAGTTTGTGGAATAGTTGTGAATGTGTTTTTTTTTTAGTGTAAAACAAATTTTATATGTGGTTATATAATTTTACTTTCCAAAATATACTGTGAATTTTTTGAATATGTAAGCAAGTTTTATTAACAGATAACAATAACAAAAATTATAATATTATCAGACTATTATTATTACATTACATTATAATAATGTATTTAACATGCATTAAACATATATTTTTTATTTATTGCTATTGTCAATAAAAAAAGTTTTTTTTTAAACAGAATAAAATATTTATTTCTCCAATCGCACACGGCATGTCGAGAATCATATATATATAATTAATATTATTTTTACAGTTATTCAGGAAGATTAGTTGGAAATACATACACACACACATATGTACACATATATATACATACATACATATATATACATACATATATATATATATATATATATATGTATGTATGTATGTTTATATGTGTATATATATGTGTGTGTGTGTATTTCCAACTAATCTTCCTGATAATTGTTGTGAAAATAATATTTTAAAATGTAATATTGCAACATGCAAAACACTATTACAAAAATATATGTAAACATAATTGGTGTACGGAAATTTTATATTTTGATTTTAATAATACAAATGCGTATACTATTATTACACTTACATTTGTGCATTTACACTCTGTTGTGTGAATTCAATATTTGAATTTTTAATAATACAATTGCAAAAAGTATTATTACATTACCATCTAGAACTTTACACTCTGTTATGTGAAATCAATATATGAATTTTAATAATACAATTACAAAAAGTATTGTTACATTACTATCTAAAACTTTACACTCTGTTGTGTGAAATCAATATTTGAATTTTTAATAATACAATTACAAAAAGTATTGTTACATTACCATTCTATAACTTTAAATGCATATTGTAAATTTACTTCTGCAATTTGCTTAATTACAATTAAGAAAATAATTTTACTTGTATACTGCTAATTTACAAACGCGTGGAAATTTACACCTATTATAGTGGGTCTCAATATTACCTAGTATAATAGGTGTAATTTTACACAAAAATTTTTTACAGTGTATATTGGGCAGTGCGCGGTGGAGCCTCATCACATCCTTGAAGAAATGTTTTCGTGAGTTATTGCGATTTCATTTAATATTAAACTCGCAACTTTAATCCTTCTTAATCTTTCCTTAATAATTTCTTTATCTCTCCTTATCAATATTGAATGATCTCATCTCGAATTTTAATAGTTAAAAAATTGTGTTTTTTTTTATTATTGTACAGAGAACGCGTTTTCGTATCTATCGAGAAATTACTTGAAATATATGTAGAAAAAATGTAGATAAATCTATCAAAAATACTGTCCTTAGTGAACATTTCCAGAAAAATCTTAATATTTAATATTAAAATCGTAACCTTTTAATCTTTCTTAATTTTTCCTTATTAATATTGAATGATCTTATCTCGATTTTTAATAATTTAAAATTGTGATTATTAATTTTTTATATTTTTAAGAAGTTAAAATCTTAATTAACTATTCTTACTCAAACGTAATTATTTTTCAAATAAAATTATTTTTACTAATTATTATAAATAATCTTATAGGATTTTATTTCCTTATATTTTTACTGCTTCTAGGCACTTAATATGTTGTTTATCTTTATCACTAAGATTGTTAAAATTAATAATTTATGATAAAGACCTTTACTAAGAATTACTTAAGAATTTCAATAATTTTACTGATTTCTCATACTAAAAATACAAAGGATTTTGCAAATATCAAGCTTCAGAGAGACATAAATGCACAACGCGTTCTTCTTAGATTAATTCTAATTTTGTTATTTCTATCTAATATTCTCTAAATACTTACATGTTTTATATTCCGTTCCAAACGCTCTAAATTTTTGCGGTCACTTGTGTCACTGATATATTTGTTGAATTTTGTTATCTTTGGAAGAAAATCGCTGTTTCTCCGTCCAATAAACACACTTGGTGATAAAAATGTGTAGTGCTTATCTTTTCAAAGATATACGTATCTTTAATTTATAGCGCGTTTATATCTCTTACAATGTATATATAATTTCTAATCCCAACTTTAATTAGCCGCCATTTTATCTGACTACTACGTTTTTAAAGTTACACCAATTTCCAAATTTTAAGTTGAATATTTACATTAAATTAAGAAATAAAATTATGAAACAATTATACAGAAATTATGCAGAACAAGAGATTAGCGAAAAAAAAAACTATTACTTTCAATAAATTGTTCATAAGGAACATAAATCAAATTGGTTTTTTTCTTTTTTTAATACCTATAACACATTTTATTCAGAAAGAAAGAATGGAGGAAAAGTGTTTAAGGTGGATTCTAGGAACAGACTGGAGAACGCCAAAATATATGATATTGGAGGAGTTGCAGCCAAAGAGACAAGTTAAGAGATAGCTTAAAAGAAGGCTTAAAATTTTGAAAAAAATTGGAAAAGAGAAAGGGAGGAAGACTGACGAAGGAATGCTTGGAAGAAATTAAAAAAAGATTAGAGAAGGATAAAGGGATATCAGAATTGGAAGAGGAAAGAGAGAAGTTTTTCAGAGAGAGCGAGTTATATATAGATGAAAATGAGATTGTATGGAAAAATAAGGAGGAGATGCCAAATTATATGAAATAATGAAAAGGAAAGGTAAATGAAGAGGACGGAGAGACGAATAAAGATTGAAAACTATAGATACAATAAATGGTATAAGAGGATAAAAAGAGAGGTAAACTTTTCTTAATATTTTATGATCGCATGATTAATAGGCGACAATGCTTCTTTTCATTTCTTTTCTCTTTCTCCCTCTTTTTTCTCTTTACATATTGATAAAAACCAATCGTAACCGAAATGCCAATTCATTCTGACAGTAAGTAGCGCGTAAGAAATCATTACATGCAGTTATATATTTATCTCGCTCTTGCGTTTTCTGTATTTTTTTTAATAATATATATCCCTATACTCAGGAAAACTTATCCGCTTTTTTTCACAACTTATTAAATCGGTCGTCGACGCGATGAGATGGACCGTGGTCGTGTATCTGCTGTCCTTCTGCAGTTTTTCCGGCGCAACACCGACAGACATGATACCTGAGTTGAGTGCGTTCGCCAGGAGAATATCATGGACCAGCAGAAATCAATCAAACAACACTAAATTAAATTCCGATGTCACTCTCAACACGGTAAATATACGTTTTCACTCATAAAAACTCACGGAAAATTAAAATTTTCATTATTTCGATTAAATCAATTTCCCCAATGCTCCTCAGAAAATGATCGAAAATGATCTTACACCGCGATTGTTGCACCTTTGTTCACAATCGAAATTTAATTTCCGCAAAATGATATATTTTTCTTAATTACTATAATAGTATTAATATCTTTTTTTATTAAGTAAAGGATAGCGGGCTAAATAAAAGCTTGACGCGGTAAGCAGTGGGCAAATTATGTTTTTTGTTAAAAATCTTTGTTTAAAAATCTTAATCTTTGTTAAATCTTTGTTTTTGATAAACGTCGTACGTTTCGGTTTTTGAATCAAACCATCTTCAACAAATATCAGTTATAAATCAAACATGCGTGCATCCACGCATGTTTGATTTATAACTAATATTTGCTAAAGATGGTTCGATTCAAGGACTGAAACGTGCGACTTTTATCAAAATAAACAAAGATTTTTATTCAATATCAGAGCCTCTTACTTCAATTTATCTTCTTTTTTGTTTTTAAGTCCAATTTAGATAATATCTAATTGTTAATATCGTTTAATTGTCATTAAATTTTCTTTTTTTCATCTTAAAATATATGATATATGTGAAATATATGTTTTTTTATTCAATATCTGTCGATATCTATTCTAGTCTGTTTAGAATGATAAATTAGTATAAAATTTGTCAAAAATAAATATATATTATAATCGTGACATAGTCATTATATTTATTTCAACTGGTTCAAAAGATAAACATAAAGAATAGTTTAATTTACTAAAAATTATATCTGAAATAATTTCTATCGAGCTTCACACTTTATCAATCGAAGGAACCCAGCTTTAAATCTCTAGAAATTACCCGATACGTTCAATTAGATAATTAATATCTCTGTTCAACTTTATTCTGATCTTTTTAACTATTACTTTCATATTAATTAGATATTTATGCGTAATGCAAAATTAATGCATTCTGCATATTTAATGCAGAATTTTCTCTATCATTTAGAAAATAAATATCGTACGCATTTTATCGCATAAATTTAATTCAACTTTAGATCAATTTTGAGATTGCTTTTTTTTACTGATTCTTCTTTCAGCTGGAAATGATAAGGAGAGCTGGTTATCCCGCAGAGGCTCACGTTGTAACGACGGAGGACGGCTATCTTTTGACGTTACATCGTATCCCAGGTGGCAATGGCTCTCTACCTGTGTTTCTGCAACACGCTTTGTTATGTACCTCCGCTGACTGGGTCATTCTTGGCAAAGGCAAAGCACTCGGTACAATTCTTTAATCAATCTTTAAGAAATATTTCGGAACCATATCTTTGATGTGTCCTATCGGAAAAATGCCTAAGAGAAACTCTCGAATTTAAATAGGAGACATATGGAAAAAAAATTTTTAACGAAACTTTTAATGCATCTTATTTTTTGAAAATTGTTACAATTTATTATATGATATTTATTTTTATATATACATATATATTTCATAATTATATATATATTATATATTTACAAGTGTTTATTTAATTTATCGGATAATAATGAGTGAATTATAAAGTCCGCAATCTTAATCTATTATATTGTTAAAAAATATTAACAAGGGAAGATTATTGTGGAATATGTATGAGGATATTATACGAGAAGAGATACAAATTATTTAATAAATTTTGCAAATGATGTTTTTTTTGCCTTCTAGCTTATCTATTGGCGGATCAAGGATATGATGTTTGGTTGGGCAATTATCGTGGTAATACCTATTCAAGGGCGCATACTTCTCTATCGCCGTCGAAATTGAAATTTTGGGATTTTAGGTACTCATATAAAATAAAAATAATGGTGCTTTGAAAATGATAGAGTTATGGCAATGGATTAAACTTGGTGTCAAACACAAGTAGATATAGACTTAAATATATACTTTTTTATATACTGATGTATATATTTTTTTAAGTTTTTAAATTACTGCTGTATAAATATATGTATACTTATACACAGTGTTATTTTAAATGACATTTATCTAGAAACATTCTCTACTTAATATAAGTATACAGGGTATCCCCTATGTAGGTAGGATAGAAACTGGTACAACTGTTCCTTTGCCAAAAATAAGTATTTTTTTAATATGTCAGAATTACCACAATTTTTTACACAAAAAATCAAAAAATGCATTGTATTGACATATTAAACAATAAGATATTTCAGAAATAATGTATTTTCATAAATTTTGCCAAAAAATGCTTATTTTTTGACAACAAACGCGGTAGTCAATCTATATAGGATATATTGTATATATGTATGTATATTATTTACATACATTATATACATAAATATATTTTTCTATTGTATATATTATTATTTACGACGATATATATATTTATTATATTTTGTGACTGTATGTCGATCGAATTTTCCATCAGCTTTCACGAAATGGGCATCTACGATTTACCTGCAATGATCACATTTATTACGAATATGAGATCGCAACCACTGCACACGTACATTGGTCATTCTATGGGCACAACTAGTTTTTATATAATGGCATCAGAGCGTCCGGAAATCGCACGAATGATACAAATGATGATCAACTTCGCCCCAGGGGTCTTCTTAAGCCATATGAAAAGTCCATTAAAACATATTAGTCCCTTCTGGAAAGAATTTAAGGTAAAGTAATGTACGCAAATACAAATTAGAAAATAATTCATTATCATAACTGTTCAAAGCAATATCCTTTGTTGAAACAAAAAACAAGTACTTAGCACATGTTGGTTTCATAAACGTTTCCTAAACGTTATGAATGATACGTTACGACAGTTTTAAATTTAACGTTTAAAACTGTCAAACATCAGAAAGAAACGTCTCGACAAAATTGTTTTTAAAACCATAATTTAAGAAACGTATTTTTCATATTTTTACAAACAAGAAAAATTTATTTTTTAAATTTGAAATTAATATATGAGAAAAAATATTCCATATATAGCTATATAATATATAATTATTTATGGGCAATTTTTTTCTTATTTCTTCGAATTTTACTTCTTCTAAAAAATGCAAAAATTATTTTTCTTAATATTTTTTAATTATCCTTACTATTTTTCTTATATATACGGACAGAGATTATACAAGAAGGAAAATATATGGAGATATTTTATATATAATTTTCTATATTTATATTTAATTATATATAGACTTATTTTCCTAGATATATGTTCCTTCACTTGCAGCAGCAAGTGTTGTTCTTGAAAAACTTATGCATATTGTAGAATTTAATTTTTTTATTACATATTTTTATTATATTTTTATTTCTCTTAGAATTATCTTATTAAATGAAGTAGAACATAATTATGTATTTTACTTAAGTATTTGTTTATATATGTATTTTAATATAATTGTAGAATTAAGAAGATATATTCTCTGATGGAGAATTTCTTAAGGCGTGTAATATGTATCAATAATTATGATATAATTATGATATAAAGCACAAATATTAAATATAATAAAACTTAATATAAAAACTTGGCGCTGTTATGAGAAATTATAATTTACGTATTTTAATATGTATTTTAATACTTTAATACAATAGCTGAAAATATTAATTATTAATTTATAATTAAAATCAATTAAAATATTATTATTTATTCTCATAGCAATTCCAAGTCTTCGACAAGTTGATATTAATATCGAAGCAACTGTCAAGGCTTCTATAAATTATCTTAATCCGTTAAAAAAATGCTTAAAAATTTATTTATTTATTCTCATAATACTGCTAAAACTTGAACAAGAGAAAAGAATTACAAGTATATATTATATACACAGAATTATAAGTATATATTACATCACGGACATGTATACAAAATTTTTGATTGCAGATGATCATGCGACTTTTCTTCCATGATGAACTACTGCCGCAGAGCGATCTCTTAAGATTTGTTTCGAAATATGTCTGCAACCAGAATTTAGACACGCAGAAGTTCTGCGCCGACATAATATTTATGATCTGCGGTTTTGATCGCGAACAGTTCAATTACGTAAGTATTCATTTCCGATCGAAATTCAACTCTGATCGAATCTTCGATCATACTTCATCACATTCCATCATTTCATGTTCTATGAGCGTGCGATTACACTTCATTTTTTGTGTATATGTCTCTGTTCTCTATTTAGACTCTACTGCCTGTCATCCTGAATCACGATCCGGCCGGCACTTCGGCTAAGACAATTCTCCACTTCATTCAAGTATACCAGTCTGACAAGTTTCGCCAATATGATTACGGTCGCGTGAAAAATCTGTTGATATACAACTCGCCGGAACCTCCGAACTACGATCTAGCGAATATCACGGTACCTATCGCATTGTTCTACGGTTCTGGCGACTGGATTGTTAATACCGTGGTAAGTGATGAAAGAATGCATGTTCGGATAAAATACGTAGTAGAGATTGATTCGCGCTAATTGTATATAAGTCAAGCTTTGTGGATAGAGAATTAAGAAGATAGCTTAAAAGTAATCGCCTGCGATTTCATTCATGAGAGCATTTTTTCAAGAATGTGAAGAGGCTCTACCGCATATTGCCCAACGTAGTGGATATCTACGAAGTGCCGTGGTCCAATTTCAATCACGTCGACTTTATATGGGCCAAGGATGCGCCAAAATTCGTGTACGAAAGAGTTCTCAGAATCATGAGGGAAAAGAATTTAAATAATGTTATATCTACGGAATAATGTTACGTCGACAATCGAAATAATAGATGCATATTACTAAAACCTTACCTTTAGTAATGGATACGATTGATGGCAGCTGTAATCGTTAATTCAATGAAACTGTAAATTTATAATATTTTACTATTAATAACAAAACAGGTATGAAAGAGGCTAATAAGAGACAAGCGCAGATTTTATTATTACTTATACTTAGTGCCGAGGCGAATTAGAATAATACATGTGTTTTTAAGCAATTGTTATGATGAATAATGGAAAATTGTCCATATATAATTGTATTTGTAAATGGAAATAATATTAATATTGATTTGTGTTAATATTGCATTCTCTGCATATCTCTCTCTCTGTATCTTTCTCTCTCTTTTGGAAGATAAGCATTATAATATATTCATAAGTTAAAAAAAAAATGTGGAACTGTCAAAGATAAACCCTTTTTCACAAATAATGCTTGAAACATTTCAAGTCGAACTTTTTCTCTTTTACTTTTGACCTCAATGTTTAATCTAAAATCTACTTTTATACTTTAAATTAAACAATCACATCATTCTGTTTTAAAATTATTTAATCTATCGTTTTGCCGAAAGCTTCTCTTTTAAACTTCTAACAATAAGTAGGACACTGTTCATTTACTGCCTAGTTCAGATACAAAGTAGGAGAGCTCAATACAATATAATTCCTATGTAAATGAAACCTATCAAAATCCTTTAGAATACGTAAACGTCAAAAATAGAGATTCAAAATAAGAGCAAAATTTCGACTAGGAATACTCAAAGTTTTCAAGAATACTATCAAGAAAGAGTCTTTTTATGATAATTTTTTACTCTACCGCAACATAGATTGGAGAGAGCGATGAATGCAATAAATATTAATATAAATTCAACAAATTGCGTAAAATCGACTAACATTCTCTGTTTGTACAGAGTTACTCTACATAAGTTGGTGTGTTCCTTAAATTCTAAATATATTCCTATACTTTATTCTTTACTTTAAATCACTAACAATAAGCTATTTTTTGAAATACTACATCACCATCCGCAAATACCCTCTAAGTGCTAAAGAATCTAAGAAAATAAAAATCCTAAGTCGTAGAATTAAAAGCGAAAATGTTTCGAACAGATTTCGTACGATAATCTTTTGATTATCACTTAGAATAAAGAAGATTATTATAATAGAAAAATTGTGAGTCATTCAAGATCTTAATTTTCGATCGATCATATAATTATATGTTGTAATAATATTATTAATATTATTGATAGGAAACAAATATGAAATAACAATAAATATGCTGAAAATAATCACAAGATGTATCCACAAAGAAATCTGTATACTTATCGTCATTATTTATTTTCTATGGTACATACATGGTGTTTCTTATTCGTTTGTTTCGTAATAAGTATTGCATAATTAGATCTAATCGACTCTTAAAAAAGGTATGAGAAGTCGATACTCGAATGTATCGAAGTCCTCTCGAAAGTCTCGAAGTGTAGTCTATACATAATTTTATTTAATAGAATTAAAATTACTTCCGTACGTAATTTTAATTCTGTACATAATTTTAATTCTAAGAATTAAAATGTTAAATGCTTGGAACATAATTCTTCGCGCCTGTGTTATTTTAGTCTTCAAAAAAAAAAAAAAGAGAGAGAGAGAGAGAGAGAGGGAAACATGCACAGAATGCAATACTAACAGAGATCAATACTAATGTCCGCGCGCTCCTATTTAATAATATAATTATATATAGACAATATTTTCCAGGGGATAAATTCGAAAGGTTTATATCACTGTCGTAAAAATACATTAATAAATCAATAAACGTAGATAATGTATTAAAATGCAAAGTCGGTTAAGGTATATTTATTCATTTAACACATCTTTTGTAATTTATATTTGTCATATTTGCAGCTATCTTTACGATCCATCACGCGATGGAACAAGGATTGATTAAAAACGCGCGTAATTACTCTAATTCGCTTTTGCACATTAATCGTAAATAATAGTAAAATATTATAAGTTTTCGTTTTATTGAATTAATGATTGCAACTGCCATTAATTCTATCCATTACTAAAGATTTTACATGTAATATTCATCTTTCGCCCGCGTTTTGATTTTCAGTATAATATTATCCCATCGATGTAACATTATTTGGATTCGTCCTCTTCATGAGTTTGAGTACTCTGTCGTACACGAGTTCGGGCGCATTATTGGCCCATAAAAAATCCGCATGATTGAATTTAAGCCAAGGCACTGGATATGTGTCCACTACATTGGGCAGTGCGCGGTGAAGCCTCACCACATCCTTAAAGAAATGTTTTCGTGAGTTTTCGTGAGTTATTTTTTAATATTAAAATCGTAACTTTAATCCTTCTTAATCTTTCCTTAATAATTTCTTTATCTCTCCTTATCAATATTAAATGATCTCATCTCGATTTTTAATAATTAAAAAATTGTGGTTGTTTTTTTATTATTGTATAGAGATCGCGTTTTCGTATTTATCGAGAAATTACTTTAAATATATATAGAAAAAAATGTAGATAAATCTACCAAAAATACTGTCCTTAGTGAACATTTACAGAAAAATCTAAATATTTAATATTAAAATCGTAACTTTAATCTTTCTCAATCTTTCCTTAATAATTTCTTTATCTTTCCTCATTAATATTGAATGAACTTATCTCGATTTTTAATAATTTAAAATTGTGATTATTAATTTTTTATATATTTTTAAGAAGTTAAAATCTTAATTATTCTTACTCAAACATAATTATTTTTCAAATAAAATTATTTTCACTAATTATTATAAATAATTTTATAGGATTATTTTCTTATATTTTTATTCTTCTAGACACTTAAGATTTTGTTTATCTTTATCAACTAAGATTGTTAAAATGAATATGTTGATGAATTTATGATATAAAGATCTTTACTAAGAATTTCAATAATTTTATTGATTTATTATACTAAAAATACAAAGGATTTTGCGAATATCAAGCTTCAGAGAGACATAAATGCACAACGCGTTCTTCTTAGATTAATTCTAATTTTGTTAATCGAAAATTTTACTCGAGAAAACTTTCAACAACGTTGAAAGTTTACCCTTCTGTCAATGAACTGACAGAAGTATGAGTACCCAGATACTCATACATCAAAGAAAAGGTGAAAAATTACACATTGACAGAAGGCATCAATCTATCTGCTCGATTATACGTACGATAGCTTGACGTATGCACAATTTTAGGGCGAATCAATTTCTACTATTTCCTTTATTCAAACATGCATTCTTTTTCGTTACTTACAACGATGTCAACTAGCCAATCGCCAAGGCCATAGAACAACGCGATCGGGACCATAATATTTCCTAGATCGTAATTCGGAGGTTCCAACGAGTTGTACATCAACATATTTTTCTCTCGTCCGTAATCATATTGGCGAAACTTGCCCGATTGGAGTCCCTGAACGTAATGCAGAAGCGTTTTAGCAGAGGCGCCGGCCGGATCGTGATTCAGGATGACAGGCAGCAGAGTCTAAATAGAGAACAAGGAGATACATATGTGTACACAAAGTTCGGTCTGAAGCGTGATTGCACAATCGTGAGATGACGATGATCGGAAGCTTCGATAGGAGCTTTACTTCGCAGAATGATTACTCACATAATTAAACTGCTCGGGATCATAACCCCAGATGATAAATATTATGTCGGCGCAGATTTCCTTCTCGGCGAAATTCTGGTCGCAACCGTATTTCGAAATAAATCTCAAAAAGTCGCTGTGCGACAGAAATTCGTCGTGGAAGAAAAGTCGCATCATCATCTGTAATCGGAAATGTCTTATTCGTGATTTTAATTCGCTTGTAATTCTTTTCTCGTTTTAGTTTTAGCGATATTTTTTGAGAATAAATAAATAAATTTTTAAGCATTTTTTTCTAATGAATTGAGATAATTTATAGCAGCTTCTCGATTAAATTGTTTCATTTTAGATTCATGTAAATTTTATAAACTTTTGTATAATTAAAAATGAATTAAACTTGTAAATTAGTGTAACATGTCAGAATTTAAAAACTGCATTAAAATTAAAGAGGCAAAAGAGGCAATTTTAGCTATTTACAAATCTATTAAAAGAAAAATCTAAGGATACCTTATTTTTATTTATACTTGTAGAAAAAAATAATAGAAATTGTAAAGACTCATTACTTTTTGAGTAACGATGACGAGTTACTTTTACAATGTATCAACTTTCCCCTTGGATAGAGAATATATAGAATGTCGTATTATTCGGGTATTATTTTTTAATGACAGAGAAGATTATTTGTTACAGTTTTTTAATTTTTAAATTATCAATATATACCTTTCAAACGAAATACGAGCATATAGCTTTAAAACAAACTTGAATTAAAATTCTATTAAAATAAGCTCCCACCTGGAATCAACTGAAAAATGCAGTTTTGTATTATCTGGTTGGATACCTGTAGTTTCAATCACTTGTAATTCGAAAATTATTGGTGTCTCACCGTTCACGCTAAAGAAATATTCACTTCAAAGAATCTGTCGTTTAAAAATAATATTCGCAGAAACGTACACCTTGATATATTTATACTTATTTTAGTGTAAAAACGAGATATAAAATTAAGATAAGCATATAAAATAAAGACATAGAGCCATAAAGAAATAAGGTTTTTGTGTTTTGACAAAAGAGTATTAAATAGCAGTTATTTCGTGTTAATGAATTATTTTCTAATTTGTATGTATTTGCATATATATATATATATATATATATATATATATATATATATATATTACTTTACCTCATATTCTCTCCAGAAGGATGTAAGGTATTTTACTGGACTTTTCATATGATCTATAAAGGCCACTGGCGCGAGGCTGATCATCATTTTCACCATTCGTGCGATTTCCGGACGCTCTGATCCCATTATATAAAAACTAGTTGTGCCCATAGAATGACCAATGTACGTGTGCAGTGGTTGCGATCTCATATTCGTAATAAATGTGATCATTGCGGGTAAATCGTAGATGCCCATTTCGTGAAAGCTGATAGAAAATTCGATCGACATACCGTCACAAAATATAGTAAATATGTTTATAATCGTATATAATATATATATATATATATATATATATATATATATGCAACAGTCATTTGGAAACAACATTATTGGAAACAATTTTATTGTTATGTAGTGGAGAAACACATTTCCGGACAAAAGATGCCGTTTCAAAAATGCATATTTTATCAATCCCTATTAACCCTAAACATTGTCATATATGACTATACATATAATCACACACACATATACACACATATACATGTACTGTGTGTATATGTATAATTATTTTAAGTACATAAAAAAGTAAGCATATATATATAAGTCTGTCTACTTGCGTTTGACATGAAATTAAATTCGAATTTTTACTTTTTCAAAACACGATTATTTTTATTTTATGCCAGTACCTGAAATTCCAAAATTTCAGTTCCGATGGCAATAGAGAAACATGCGTCCTCGAGTAGGTATTACCACGAAAATTGCCCAACCAAACATCATATCCTTGATCCGCCAATAAGTAAGCTAGAATGCAAAAAAAAAACATCATTTGCAAAATTTATTATATAACATGTATCTTCTCATATATAAAATATCCTCCTATATTTCACAACATCTTACTAATCTTTGCTAATATTTTTTAATGATAATAGATTAAGATTGCGAACTGATTTATAAATCATTATTATCCGATGAGTTAAATAAACAGTTCTAAATATATAATATATACATATAATTATGTATATAAAAATATATGTATAAAATAGATTAAATATATGTATATAAAAATATATATTATATAATAAATTTTAACAATTTCCAAGAAATAAGGTGCATTAAAAAATGCGTTAAAAATTTTTTTTCGGTAAAAAAAACTTTGCTATTTAAATTCGAGAGAGTTTCTCCTAGGCATTTTTCCGATAGGACAACAAAAGGTTGTACATACCGAGTGCTTTGCCTTTGCCAAGAATAACCCAATCGGCGGAGGTGCATAAGAGACCGTGTTGCAGAAGCACAGGTAGAGATCCATTGCCACCTGGAATACGATGTAACGTCAAAAGATAGCCGTCCTCCGTCGTTACAACATGAGCCTCTGCGGGATAACCAGCTCTCTTTATCATTTCCAGCTGGAAGAAGAATCAGTAAAAAAAGCAATCTCAAAATTGATCTAAAGTTGAAATAAATTTATGCGATAAAATGCGTACGATATTTATTTTCTAAATGATAGAGCAAATTCTGCATTAAATATGCAAAATGCATTAATTTTGCATTACGCATAAATATCTAATTAATATGAAGAGTAATTGTTGAAAAAGTCAGAATAAAGTCAAATAGAAGTATTAATTATCTAATTGAACGTATCGGGTAATTTCTAGAGATTACAAAGCTGGGTTCCTTCGATTGATAAAGTGTGAAGCTCGATAGAAATTATTTCAGATATAATTTTTAATGAATTAAATTATTCTTTATGTTTATCTCTTGAACCAGTTAAAATGATTTTAATGACTGTGTCATGATTATAATATTGTATATTTATTTTTCATAGATTTTATACGAATTTATCATTTTAAACAGACTAGAATAGATATTGACATAGCAGAAAAACATATATATTTCACATATATCATATATTTTAAGATAAAAAAAAGAAAATTTAATGGCAATTAAACAATACTAACAATTGAATATTATCTAAATCGGCCTTAAAAAACAAAAAAGAAGATATTAATACTATTATAGTAATTTTAAAAAATATATTATTTTGCGGAAATTAAATTTGTGAACAAAAGTGCAGCAATCGCGGCGTAAGATCATTTTTTATTATTTTCTGAGATGCATTAGGGAAATTGATCTAATCGAAATAATGAAAATTTTAATTTTCTATGAGTTTCTATGAGTGAAAACGTATGTTTACCGTGTTGAGAATGACATTGGAATTGAATTTGGTGTTGTTTGACTGATTCCAGCTGGTCCATAATATTCTCCTGGCGAACGCACTTAATTCTGGTATCATGTCTGTCGGCGCTGTGTCGGAAAAACTGTAGAATGTCAGCAGATACACGATCGTAGTCAATCTCATCGTCGATGATCGATTTAATAAGCTGTGAAAAAAACCCGTGAGTTTTCCTGAGTATCAGGATATATATCATTGGAAAAAAGAAAAAAAAACGCAAGAGAGCGAGATAAATATGTCTCCTCTTTGCGCGTTACTTATTGTTAGAACGAATCGACGTTTCGTTTACAATTATTTTTTGTCAACGATAAAATAGAAAAAGAGAGACAGAGAAAGAGATGAACAATAGAAAATGTGCTATTATACGAAATACATATAGATTTGCCGGAACTGCAGCGTAAAACAAAAGGCGCGTAAATCTAAAATACCAAGTGTGCAACAATAGTATTTTTAATCGCTGAATTAATTATAAACTCGTATTTGTGTATATTACCTATTTTATATCAACTTTCGAAAAAACTTCGGCGAAAACTGAAATACAAATAATTGAAAAATGAAAGAGCATTATTAAAATTAAATTGTTAATAAAATAAAATTGTTTCAATAATCCTTTTTATTAAGAAAATTAATGAATCTCGAAGGAAACTTTTCTTAATGTATCTTTTATTAATGTCTTTTAAGAAAAAATCAATACTAATTTGATTTATATTTTCTTACGAATAATTAATTGAAAATAACAACCTTTATTTCATAAATCTCTTGTTTTGCATTTAATTTCGTGTGAATTTTATTTTCAACAGATCTTCAGTTTGTTCTTTTTAGCTATACTGGAACAGAATAACATATATGAGATAGATTTAGAATAACATGAATTTATAGAATATAAGGTAAAAGTAATATATATATATATATATATATATATATATATATATATGCAAATACACACAAATTAGAAAATAATTTATTATCACGAAATAACTATTTAAAACAATACTCCTCTGTCAAAACATAAAAAAATCTTATTACTTTATGTCTCTATATCTTTATTTTATATCCTTATCTTAATTTTATGTCTCGTTTTTACGCTAAACAAATATAAACATATCAAAAAATGTAATACGTGAAACAGAATAATATGATATATATATTTATAAATTAGAAAAAAGAGAGGAAAACAAAAAGTTCAGCAAAAAGAACAAACCTTTCAATTTAAAATTTGAATGTAACGTAGTGTAACATTAAAAACAACAAAGTTGTCAGGAAGAATAACAATAAACAATTAAATGTTGGTTAGAATAATTAAATATTGGTTAGAATATATTAATGTTAAATATTAATGTGTTTAATTAATCGAAAAATACGCCTGTAAATTAAATAATAAGAATTTACCTCTAATGTTGACAATTAAAGATCTTACGCTTTACGTATATATTTTGTTTGAATAAGCGCTTTGAATTTTTTTGTGACTTCGTGTCACGTATGTATCTGTCGAATCTCGTTGTCTTCGGAAAAAGGATCGCACTCTTTTTCAGTCGATACAAGTCGATGTAAATTTGTAAATACACATCGTGATAAAAAAGAGGACTTCTCAAGGATATACGTACCTCTAATTTTCGCGCCGTTTAATACCGTTACAAGACGCCTTGCAAGTCTCACCCGCTTAGCACACGTGTAAGAGGAACGATCGTCGATCGTAGTACAGTGAACAGTGTGAAAAGCCGACACTCGCCGTTGATTAATTAAATATTACGTTTAACGAGGTAATTTTAGGTAAGTTACGCTGTTTTTTCCATCCTCTCTGTCATTGCCCCGATGATAGACTGAGGCACTTAAAAATTTACGACTAAAGAGATATCCGCGAAACACGCCGGTTAACCTTCAATCAACGTTGACCGAAATATAAACATTGCGAACAATATGAAAAATAACTTGTAACTTTATTAACATTATTATTTTATCTTTTATTTTATTTTTTTATTTTTTTATTTTATATCTTTTCTGACGGAAAACGTGATTCTTGTGTCACTATTACTCTCTTTCTCGTAGGAATTATTCTCTCTTTCTCACTTATAGGACAAAATTCATATAAAATTTATATAAAATTTATAAAAAATTTTGTTGTAATATTTCATAGGAATTGTTATCGCTTTCTACAAAATTTCGTTGTAATATTTTGTAAGAATTGTTATCTCTTTCTACAAAATTTCTTCGTAATATATTTCGTAGGATTTATTCTATCTTTCTCGTTAATAGGATACCAAAATACAACAGGATGAACGAGATTGTGTTGCCACCCTCGCCAAACTGGTATCTGAGCAATATTCTTGTTTGCTCGAGACGCGGAACTGTAGCATGGGGCACCAAGAATTTTATTATTATTGCCAGACAGAGAGAGGATTGTCAGGGTCTACAGTATTCGCTAATTAAGGACCTCTTTAAGGATAGAGTAACAGCATTGGCATTCTGTCCTAAACTCGACAGTCCAGACAGTCCAGAATTACTAATTTCTGGTGGTGATGAGGATAAAGTCAAAATTTGGAATGTCGATACGTCAGACTTAGTCGTGGAATTCTCTTTTAAGGATAATTCTCTTGTAAGCAAAATTCTCGTTGCAAAATAAAATTAAACATGTACATGTTTAGTGTCTTACAAATATTAAAAAATTATGTAACTGTAATTTTTGTATTTCTTAATATAGGGCAAATCAATTGTAGGAGTTGATTGGTCAGCCAAAGATAACAATCTTGCATATGCAGTAAATTCTGAGGGCTTTTTAATGTACTGTTACATATCATATGAGACGTCGAAGATAATATTTCTAGGCAAGCTAACCGCTACATGTTTGGCTTGCTGTCCCCATGACTCGAATCTTCTAGCGATAGGTACCAAAAGTGGATTAGTTTATATTGTTCAAAAAGAAACAATATTGTACAAATTGAGGGGTCACAATGAGGAAGTAGTCAGTTTATCATGGTGTCCTTCAGATGTAAATGTCTTAAATGGAAACGATAAGAGAGATTTACTTTTAGCTTCTGGTGCAAAAGACCGGTAAGACAAAATTTTCGTAATATTTTCATGTTCTGTATATCTTATGTATGTGAAATATATATGCAAATATTATATCTTATATCAAAAAATAACCAGATTACATCTAAAACAAAATGTTACCTGTCATCTTCATATCTTACTCTTTTTTGCTCTTTTTTGTTTCTATATAGATCTGTGTTTATTTGGAGAGCTGGTGGAGATGGTAGATACGAAACTGTGATAAATATACCAAATTTGCCACTCCATGGTTCCTCTCACAAAAGCAAACTCGGTACTATGACTGGAACTTGGATTGCAGTTTGTTGGGTGGAGCCCAAAGTGCTTTTAACTGCTTCTCTTTGGGGTGAACTTCTGTCTTGGGATCTTTCTACAAACAAAAATAAACCTACGTGTAAGTTATTCCATACATACCACAGCAGAGGATTGTTTTCCATAGCCGCTGTACCCAAAAATGATGAAATATCTGACAATTGGAGAGCAGAGTCCGAGTGAGTAAACGTTTTACGAGTTGCGATGATATGTGAAATATTGAAACTTATCTTGTAACATTTCAGATTCACGGTTTGGACTTTGGCACAAGATCGCTGGATTATATGTTGTAAACGAAACAGCGATCCTACTAAATCGGCGATTCTGGAGTATAAGATTCCTACACAAGGAGGATTCATCTATTGCATGACAGCTTGTTTCATTGATACTTCGCGTATTGTATTTGGCGTTGGAGACGCGATGTTGCGTCTGTGGAACTTGTCTGAACCTCACGCAAAAACTTTTGATGTCTTTTCGCATTGGCAGAAGATAAAAGGAAAAATAAGAGCGGTAAAAAATTCTTTCCGGAAATTATTTTTTTAAAGTTAACTTTTTTTTATATGAAAAATATTAAATAATATCATGCAAATGACTATTGTATCAGGTGTCATGGTTCCCTGACGATGAATCCACAGTGGCTTTTGGTACCGCAGAGGGTCGCGTTGGTGTATTCGACGCAATTGGAACTAATAAACCACCTATATTGTACAGGCAGTATCATAGAAATACTATTTACAAGCTTGAATGGGCTAAACTTGGACAGGATTATTTTTTGTTCTCCTGCGCAGAAGGAGAACTAGTAGCGTACAAGAAATCCGCGCCAAATGACGGTAAGATGTTAAAGCTCGCTGTCTTATCACACTGTTTTGTAACCGCAACTTATGTTTCAGAACCCATGTCCATAATCAAGGAAGGATGCACGGAATTTTCTTGGAAATCCGAGTTGTGCTTAGCGATTGCGTTAGAAAATGGGTATAAGTCTTATATTTATCCTAAAAGATAATTAAATAATTGCATCAAACACATGGATATTTGTTCTTTCAGAGCGATTATGTTCTACGATCAGAAGCTGAAGAAACGCAAAAATACGATACATGTTTTAAGATCTATGGTGAATTGCTTGGCGTGGCATCCCGATAGTACGGCGACAGATAAATGGACGTCGTCAACTGCCAACTACTTGGCAGTTGCCTCAGATTGGAATATAGTAGTTTTTGATATGTCAGAACTGATAAAGGAATTGAAGACGAGTACCGAAGATTATATTCAGGAAGAAGACAGTAGTGAGGAACGCAAGCTGCACAAGATGGTAGCGACGTTAAACGGACACGTCGATAAAGTGGTGTGCCTAGCTTGGAGTCCGCACTTCAGCGGGCACTTAGTGTCCGGTAGTTACGACCATATTGCACAGGTCAGATATACGCGTACACATTATATATAGTGATGGGATCAAGTTCAATATGTACTTCCGAGTCGAATCCAATAATCAAGTTTCATTTTCTAAGATTCGAATAATACTCATAAGAAATAATATTTCATATATTATACTTGCGAAGTAATCGAATCTGGAACAATTATATTCGAATTTTAAATTTATTAAAATTTATTGAAGTTTAGAATTGATACGTTAAATGATTATATTATTGCAAATATCAAATATTAAAATATAAAAATCATTTCTAATGATACAAAATAATAAAAGTACACAGATATTATACATGATTATATAAATATTTTTCAAATGTTATTTTCTAGGTTTGGAATGTTGAAAAGCAGGAGCTGATGGGCACATACATGGCTCACGATGGACCCGTGCTATGTTGTATGTGGAGTCCCCTCAAACCACAATTGATACTGACCGGCTCGTCGGACTTTATGTTACGCATATGGGATTATACTTTACCGGCGCAATCGCCGAAGCAACTCCCCGAAATTAAAATCATAAAGAAGAATCTTAAACAGCAGAAGCCACAAAAAAAATGGTCAAAAAATAAAATGGAAGAAGAGCAGAGTAATTCGACTACGTCGAATAGTCAGCCTGTCATATATAATACAAGTATAATTGCATAGTATAATTTTTTAGATATAATCGACATATATATATATATATATATATATATATATATATATATGTATAATTACATTGAGATTTTCGATTGCAGAGTCGGAAGTAGCGCCACTGAAGAAAAAAGAGAAAAATTCATATTTTAATGGATATAATAAAATAATAAACGATAGATCCAAGATTTTAAATTTTATCACAAACGATATAAGAAAGAATCAAAAGCAATGCAAAGAAGACCTGTCACTGTTCTCTGAAAAGGAGCATCTTTTAGAACTTGTTAATCATGAAAGTAAATTGAGTTATATAAATTATGCATATTATAGAATTTTTTATTAATAATATATTTTTAATTATCAATTATTTGTTTGCAGAATTAACACAAGATAGTTCAAATGCCATTACTGAGCTGAATATGTGGAGCGACAATCTGCAAAACGATTTGGCGTGCGCGGCCAAGGATCAACAATTAAATGATTTTCTAGTATCGCTCGCGCCCAGCGTTTCTATGAAGTACATACAAATACTTTTTCTGTAAACATTTAAGAAAAGATATTTAAAAAAGAATTATAGACATTGATTATATAATTTTACAGAATGTGGAAAGAAATGTGCGAAGCGTACGCGCACCAATTAATAAGGCAATGCAATGTGGAGAAAGCAGTGTCATATTTGCTTTGTATACACAAAATTTACGAAGCCATAGAAGCATTTTTAGACGCTAGTATGTTTAAGGAGGCTTACGTGCTTGCGAGATGCAAATTGGACGCCAGTGATCCGTTTTTGAATAAGATATTAGAATTATGGTCGGAATGGGCTGTTTCCAATGGTCAGCTGGAGCAAGCAGCTCATTGGTAAGATAATTAATTTTATGTAATTATTGATAATTTTTGTCAGATTTTATATATATATATATAATATATGATCTCTCTCTCTCTCTCTCTCTCTCTCTCTCTCTCTCTCTCTCTCTCTCTCTCTCTCTCTCTCTCATAATTGAAAATTATCTATGCAATTTATGTGTCACATGATAATATTGTTTCGCATAATATAAGTAATTAATGAAGTTGGAGAGTTTCTATTTTAAATTAATATATTTGATGTTGCATACATTAGTCGCGTAGAATTAAAACAGTATGATAAGGCGGCGAAAATTCTTGCTCGTCGGAAGGACGCACATTGCTTGGAGGTAGCGTCCGAATTAGCGTTTCTAAGCGGTGACGAAGGATACGGTACATCCTTAATTGTGGCCGCGATGACACGTGCTCTTGTCAAATCAGACTGGTCGAAAGCGCGTTCCCTTATAGCGGAACTCCGACAAATTGAGGTAAATATATATATATAAATTATTTATAAAACATTAAAAATTTTGTATATCTGTATGCAGTATTTGAAAGTGCATATAGACGCTCACGAGGCGATTACGAGCACATATAAAAAACAAACTGAGCTTGATACAATGCGGATGTGGTTAGAAAAAAAGGAAAGCCACGGAGTGTTACAAACTCTCGAAATAAAATATAGTACAGCTAATGTAGCTTCTTACTATGACGCCTTGTGCAAGAATGAAAATATCAATGCTATTCTAAAAAATGGATCAAAGGACTCAATGGTAAGAGAGAAAAAAGATAGAAATAAATAAAATAGATATCCTTTCGTAGATAATAATTTCAATATTATAACAATACTCTCGATATTTTTTTTATACGTAAGAGAGCAATACTTATAATTAATTAAAATAACGTTTTCAGATGCAATTGAATGCTAGCTATCGAATCGCTATAGCGGTTACATGCGACGCAAAAGAGACTCAATTGAAACATTTGGCAACAGTATTAGGTGACATGTTTGACTATGAGGCAATAGCAATTGAACACGGAACTGCGACAAATGAAAAATTCTTCATTCATATTCTCGCGAAACTAGACAACAGGAAACCAACGGACGAAGGCAGCATTTACGCGAAAAGCAATTATCCCGTGTCGCAGAGTATCCGCGCTTACTTATGTATTGGTCTTCTGAGTTGGTTGCCGAATTATTTGGGTCAACTGTTAATCAAGGAAGAAACACAATTTGTGCAGTTGATATTGGATTTGCTAGATGATGCCATAAATGAAACAACTTTATCCTATCAAGATAAGATTTGTAAACTTGGTCAACTGGAAGATCAACTTTTAAGTCTCATGTGTTAGTTTTTTTTCTTCAATTTGTGAAATTTGTTATAGATTCAACTAGCATATAATTACAATGTTGATTTATATAAAATTACATATAGTATTGATTCGTCAATTTAATAATATTTTTCAATTTTTTACATAATAATTTATATATTACTTTATATATTACAGTGGCATTGGATGATGATGTCGAAAAAAATGATGATTATAAGAAAATTAAAGAGAAGATCGAGAAACTGAAGCTTGATGAAAACAAGTTCAGGGAAGAACGAGTTTGCATGCCGAATCCCAAAGTCATCTTCGATAAAGCTTGTTCACTTGCTAACAAATTAAGTGATGATAATGATCGATTTCGACTTTTACATTCTTTAGATAAGTTAGTTACACTAAAAGAGATAAAGTCTGAACTAAAAGAAAGTCCGTCAGAGAAACTTGAAAATATATCTCAAAAGATGGACAAAATTATATTGGAACAATAAAAAATAGAATTATAATTCTATTAGCTCACATAAACTATAAAGAAAAACAGAACAAGCAGAAGAATATATTAATGATTATTATGAATGATCAGATGTATTACTTATATATGTTCACCGCATATAAAAATATGATTATTATAAAGTACATTTTATAAAAATACATTTCTTTTTTATTAAATATGAAACTTTATCTCAGAAAATGTTAATCCTGTTACAGATGCAGTATAAAAGTTACGATTTTTCCAAATTGACGAACTTAGAAAAATATTGAAGTATAATAAAAGAAATTATGTAACTGATATAAATTATCATATATGACATCATCTCTTAGATATTTCTTATAAAGAGTCGAAATTTCTCTCTTTATGTATAAAATCAATTGTTTAATGTATCTTAATTTACATTCACTTTTCAGAAACATAATTCGATAATTTTGATAAATTAAATTTGATAAATTTAATTTGATTTCGAAACGGGCCGGATTGTTCGCGCATGCTCTGCAAACGTAATATCCATAACGTATCTAATGAGCAGTAGGTGTGCCATTAATCGCCCGTAAACAATTTTTTTTAATGTTTAAATTAATCAAGTTTAAAAGTAGTTAGATAGAATATATAGAATATAGAAAGTTTAATAGAATAAATTATTTTTTACCCATTTTACCCATAAGAAAGTCCATTATTAACTTGGCCTTTTTTGCCCAATACTCAAATTATTTTACTCGCATATGGGGGTCAAATAACGAAATTGACACGTCTCTAAAAAATCAAAATTTTTAAAAATTCTAATTTATTTATCAATTTTACAATTTTTTAAAATAATAAGCAAGATTTTAAAGAGTAAAAGAAATAAACCATTATTTTTACGTCGTCGTAGAAGTTAAGAGAAATAGACAGACTTTAAAATTGTCATCTTACCCCCTTCACCCTCTCTAACGGTATACCAAAAAGCCAGGGGCATTTGTAGTGAACAAGAGGCAGGTTTGCATTTGTCTTTTTTTCAAAGAATGTATTCTTTTTCGGAAACAATAAAGCTTCTTTGAAACTCGAAAGGTCTGACACAAGTATGCAGTGACATGAGAGACCTTTCGAACTTCAAAGAAATTTTATTTTTATTTATTCGGAACGTTTCGGTCCTGGGTTTGGACTCTCTTCAGCAAGTCTAATATAATTACAAAACATCTCAGATAACTGCGTACATAAAAAAATTCTGTCGTGCATCTCCATTATTTCGCTCTGCTTTGTTGATCATGCCTGTTCTACACTTCATCCACCTACGATGCTGCCGTGAGCCACGCCGAATGCAACGTGACAAAAAAAATTCATCAGAGTGTAATTTTCTGCGCCTCGTCAACCGCGCCTTGCTATCAATTAGAACATTCCTGTCATCAAGATTTTCTGATTTTGTTGTCCTGGCAGTTATAACGGTGTCCTGCGGGTAAAGTCTTGCCAGCATTTCGTTCGGTACATAATGCGTATCTTCGAATTTACAAAAATAGCGACCTATTTCTCTATTCTCGATCAATTTCGGCGTTGTCAAAGTTATAGCGTCTAAAAGTAAAGAATGCAAATAAAAAATGAATTTATGATAACTGAGATAAATCAAATAATAAATAAAATAAGATAATAAAGAAAACATAATAACTAAAATAAAAAATATAACTAAATTTAAAAAGGGAACAAAATAAACCAAAAACAATAAAATATTCTTTTACATTGTGTACAAAGAGATCATCTCGTAGACTAAACAAATATAATTTAAAATAAAGATGTGTCTAATGATATTCATACCTTCATTTACGTAACACATTTCGTTCTTTTCGGTAAGAATTATGTAATGTGGTTGTTGATTTGTATTACTAAAATTACTACAGATCTTCAACGGCAAAATAGGGTCCGATATTTTGTTTATGGAGAATTGAACATTACGTCTGTCTATGTATTGGTGCCATCCGATAATTACTCCGGCAGAAGGTTTGTCTGTAGGTTGATCACATTCATTTTGATTAAGTTTTACGATCATTCCAACCGCAAATTTTACTTCCATTGGCCTTGTATTTGACTGTACTGCATTTTTAATCTGAAGGCTGATCTGGAAAATGTAAGATCAGACTTTAAAATTGATATTACTCCTTAAATTATTCTTAAATGGACTTTTGTAGAAAATGTTAAAATAATATGGCTAATTAAATTATAGATAATTATAATTCATATATAATTGTATGTGTTATTAGAGAGAAATTTCAGATTTTTATTATTATAATTATATTTATATTAATATGCAGTATGTATAATGTTAACATACCTCTTTTAAATTCGTATTCCAGATGTATAAAGATACAACTTCCTGAGGTATAATCATGCAAGAATTATTATGCCAGTCCAAATTCGAAAGTATTTTTAGCATCTCTAGCGATATCTGAAGAAAAAAAAAAGATTAAAAACAGATGAGCGGAACTCCGATTACAAATGAGAAAATGACAAATTCTTTCTGCTTATAAACCTTGTATCAATGACTCATGTTTTTGGCAAGGTAACAAGTTTATTAATTATCAAATGTAAAAATTAACATAAATCATATATGAGTAATTGCCAACCTTCTTAGCTGTTAGTACAGAGAATTTTCTAGGACGCTGTTGCTTGATGAGACAATCCGGGAATTTGTTCTTTTTAGTACTTAAGTTGAAACATATTATATTTTCTAAGCTATCAGTTGCACTGCAAACAATAAAAAATTATATATATGTGCGTGTGTGTGTATAATAGGAGTAAAAATATATTGAAAAATTCACATATTTGATTACATAATCTATACTATATCTATCCTAATCTATACCATACGTACTAGTTTGGTTTCCAAGATATACAGATACGGCAGCGATATGCCAGCTTTATTACTTCGCAACGTAGTCCAAGTCTCCTGGCCACACTGTGATATATTATTAATAAAATTATTTCTTCACCATATTTATTTTCTAAGACCTGTGCCAAAAATTACAATACAAAAATTAATTAGGGAAAGTGAGAGAGAGAGAGAGAGAGAGAGAGAGAGAGAAAGTATTTTTTAAATATAACGAACACATATTGACATGCTTACAACATAATTGGCCATAATTATTATGTATTATAATCTATATAATAACTTACATGATCTATACACATATATTCTAATTTTGTGAATCTTGATATATTCGTTCGAAAGTTTAATGTTCCAAATATATATTCCTCGAGTGTATGCATAAGTTGTGTTCCTTCCGTCTCATTCCAATGATTATCGTCAATATTGTGGTTCTTCCAATAGGAAAAATTTTCAGCGGACATTGAGAATATTGAATGGTCGGGATGTTTTTTTCTGAGGCAATTCAGTACCCCTTGCGCAATTGTATCTAGTGATGTTTTCACGCGCGAGTAAAACACATCCTTTTCGGGTTGAAACCATTGTGCCACAATAGTAGCAATCCGTTCCAAAAGCTGTTCTCCACGAGGTTGTTCCTTAAATCTTATCCACTTCCCCTTCGCTGAACATTGCCTCAGATAATGAAACATTTTTTTATTGCAATATCTTTCCGTTAAGTCGCAATCAGCACTTCTGAAAAATTTACATATTAACTGTGCAATAAGTACATTAGTCTATAATATTTATAGCACTATAATTTATATTAAATCCTACCGTTCAGATTCCGTAAGCAGGCATTGAATTTCATCAATGAAAAAAGAATTATTTATGAAATTCTCAGGCTTAGAAATTATTTCACTTAAATGTTCATCTAAATGAAATACTCGTTCAAAACATGTATAATTATCTATCGAATCATTTTTATACAAATGTTTATGGATTATTTCAGACGCGTAATTTCGTATTTGTCTTGCACAATTTATTCCTGTATCTATAAAGCTTAAACTTTTTTTATCCCTCTGTTCGTTCTCTTCAGACTCCTTGTAATAAAGTTTCTTCGCATAGGGCCACCTAAAATTCGAACAAAAAATATTTTAATAAACTTTTAAATCACACTAAACGATGCTATTTCCTCACTAATCAATTTTCAGAGTAATACATTTTTGAAATGCATAAAATTTAAAGTATCAATCGAAATATTAATCTTTTTGTCTTGCAGAAAATGTACAATATATAATCTTCAGTTTTTAATTATAATTAAACTTCAGACTAAGAATATACATAATATTAGTAAAAGTAGTGGACAAAGCAGTATTTCTATTGTATAGCCTTATTATGTAACGATAACGAATTACTTAGCTTTTACAATCTGTATTTATAAAACAGTAATTTACCAAATTAATTAATAAAATAAAAATAATTAAATAAAATAATTAAATTAATGAAATAAACATGCAAAATTTGTAATTATTAAAAGATTTCATTTCTTTTTATTTCTTTATTATTATATTATATTAATTAAATTTATATTGTACTATATTCTTTTTATTAAATTATTAAGACGCATAGAAAAACGGACCAATATATAAGAGCCTCTAAGTCGCAGAGAACAGGGCAGAAGACCTGTTATCTTCAATAAAATTTCCTTTAATTTTATTAAAGGAAATAAATTTAAGCTTTAAGTAGAGTTAATTTAATTTATTACAAGGAATTAATTTATACCCGTTTGTGTATTGTTTATTACAGCCTCTTTTCATCTGTTTGTTATTACTTTATATCTCTATATTTGTTATTAATTTTATGTTTATAAAAAATATATTTTACAGAAGCGATACATTGTGCGATTACAAAAAATTAAATTACAAAGAAGTTTACAAATAAAAAAATTACCTCTGCAATAACTTTTTTTTCCGAAAGCTCTCGCATTTGGTTAATACGTATCGGAATTGACTGCACGTCGATCTGAAGTTAGTGATATCTTCAAAATTGATATCTTCGTAGCCAAGAATGATGGCTATCATCTCTTCAGGTAAGCACATTATCGTAGCCATTACAGAGAAAAACCAATATAACAAAAAGTTAATAATGCAAATTTAATGCGAGAAACTATTCCCGTAATTAGTTTCCTGTTTGAAGGTATGTGAAAAATACTGCGATACTGTCCTTATGCGTCCGCCGATTGCAGAGAGCACAAACACGTATCTCACGTACACTACACAAGTTCTTCACACTATGTCCACCCTTACTCTGGACTGTATCCTGTAGACTCGGAAGTTTTGTACTTCTCCCACCATACAGGTGCCACGTGACTATGCGTACAAAAGGAAAATGAAAATGAGAAAGGGAACACAGTAGTAGATGCTATAATTTTGCATATACATTTTTTATAGCAATCGGGAATTTTACGTAAAAGAAATAGCACTCGTTAAATTATTATTATTAAAATGATAAATAATAATTATTGTAATTATCTATTTTTTTATCTGCGGTAAACGTATATTAACATTTGCTTCAATAAACCAATCCAGAGTTCAGTTTTTCTACAAAGATTATAAATTCTTTTGCTACATATACAAAGTGTTAAATAAGAATTTTGAATTTTTCGGTAGATGCCACTTACAAAAGCGAATAAAAAAAATGTTTACCTAATATTGAAATCCTGTCAGAACTAAAAACTATTATTCAGTTAAAAATTACCCAAAATAAATAGTTCGTTAGCTTCTTATATATATATATATATATATATATATATATATTTATATATCGCGTATTTGTGTGTGTGTGTGTGTATAAATACGAAAGATTATCTTATCTTATATTTTTACTGTGATTCTTACAAAAGGTATTCCATCGTGTCCTCTGCTTTCATTTTTACGCAAGATTTTCTTTTGTTTTACATCAACGAATTTTAATTTCCTGTCAATTAATTTAAAAAAATTGAATAATTTTTTGAAGATTTTGAAAAATCCTACAAAAAGCGTGTGTATGCAACTTATAGATAGTCCTACAACAAGCGAGCCAAAACTATGACAAAATTAATTATCGCTGCTAATTAATTAAAATTAATAAAAAGTGAAATAATACGGTTTAAAATATCAAATAATTATAATAGAACAATCCTCCGTTGAGAAAATAAAATATCCTACAGGAATGTGATTGCATTAATTTTGATACAAAGTTGTAAACTCGATTGCAAATGGAAACATAGAATACTTCCTTGAACATTACAATAAAATTATATAAATTAATTTTTTGTCTTTGGATGAGATAATTAAAACCAAGTAAAAATATATTATTTGTTTTACAAATAATAAAAAGCGCTTTTATTTCTCTACACGGTTTACTCTTTCACCAAGCATTTTCTGCTTGACTAATAAATACTATCTATCCTATCAGTTTTGAATTCTTTTTTATCATTCTGTACAATGTAAATGATACTTGCGTATTTGACATTTTAATTATAGTTTCTTCAAAACATTAATAACATGCTGAAAAAACATTATTATTAAAGGTGTCACAGTTTATCAAGAATTTGTCCTTCTTTTTTTTAAGATATTTAATAATAGATGCTCTTTTCGACTTCGCCCAGCTCTAAAACTTATATGTAACACATATAAGATTCTAAGAGAATTCAATTTTTTAAATAAAATGTATATACATATGTAACGTAAACATTTTCGACAGTAGTTTTCTTTTGAAAGAACTTTCTCTTTCTCGGAAACAATAAAATTTCTTTGAAAATCGAAAGGTCACTCAGGTACTGCATTCCTGTGTGAGACCTTTCGAGTTTCAAATAAGTTTTTTTTTCCGAAATAGAAAACTTTCTTTTAAGAGAAAACAAATGGCAAGAGACAAATGATAAGGGGCAAACCTGCCTCTTGTTCACTACATAGCAGAGAGATAAAGCGGAAAAGGGGGTAAGATTTTAAGATATGTCGACATTTCTTAATATGTACGTTGACGTAAAAATAATGAACTATTTTGTGTCAGTTTCGCTAAAATCTTGCTTATTATCTGTAAAAATTGAAAAATTGATAAAAAAATTAAAATTTTTTAAAATTTTAGGGTTTTTAAAGAAGTGTCAATTTCGTCATTTGGCCCCCATATGCGAGTAAGATGTTTTTTAATAGTGAGTAAAATAACGCGCGCGCGCGGGCGAAAGGCCAAGTTAAGTTAAATTAGATTAAAGTGAAATATATGGATAAAAAAGTTTATTGTAATAAAATTTCTATATTGTTTTAGTGTTATAATATTTAAATACACAAATACCAAGAAAACAAAAATAAATAAAAATTTTTTATATGTGACTGAAAGAAACGATAATTAATAGAACATTAAAATAAAAACAAATATTTATAAGTATATAATGTAAAACAAAATTAAATTAAATTAAATTAAAGGCAAGACAAAAATAATTATAAATTATTTAAAATTAAGGAACATTAAAACATCATTAAAATCGCATTACATTGAAAGATGATCAGCTATATTTTAAATGACGCGCGCGCGTGTATGTATGTGTGTGTCAGTTCAAAGATTATATTATATATATATATATATATATATATATATATATATATATTAAGTTATATATCACTAATATATATAAGACATATATTTTTTATATATGTGATACAACATAATCCAATTACTTTATATCAAAAATTTAAAAATTTTGTAAATTGCATATGGTGAGACGTACCTATATAGATACTAGAATCATGCATTAACTAATAATGAGCAGTCACATTAACAATGCAGATCAACATTACGCATAATCTGCACGTACGTATGCGTCATTTTGCCCACATATGATATTCGTCATTTTTCCGCATAGTCACCATATTTATTTAGGTATCCTATAAAAAATGTTATAATATGAAAAATGGAAAATGTTAATATATGCATTTGCAGCTAAACTGTAATGTGATTTCCTAAAGATAGTGAAAGTATTTACTATAATTATGATATTTTTTATGAACAAAAAACAAAAAATTACATACGCGCGCGAATACGTCCAAGAAACATTTTTAAATATATTATCTACTTTCCCTGAAACAAATTAACAACTCAAATTACAAGAGATTTCTTTATTATTATCAGAAGCCTTTAATGAATTGACCATCAGCTCGTCATTCCTTATCTTAAAACAATTAGCAATTCGTCATCTTATTCACTTCAGCAGATGGAAAACAACTGGTGCGTTTCGTCTCTTGTGGCTCACGATTCCGTGTCTAGCAAACGAAGTACAGACATTCGTAATGTGTACAATCAATAAAAATTGAGTTAATCCTTCCTTTCTTCCTTTTCTGGAACTAGCGGAAGACTTGTTTGTGCATTACCTGAAAGACCCTTCGAGCACCAATGAAATTTTACTGTTTCCGAAAAAGGAGAAATTTGAAAGGTCTCGAAAGGTCTCACATAGGTATGTATTACCTGAAAGAGCCTTCGTGCTTCAAAAAAATTTTATTAATTAGTTTCCGAAAAAGAGAAAATTCTTTTAAGAGAAAACATTTTAAAACGTTTACGTTACATATATACATTTTGTAATTCTTATATGTAGACGCATAAGTTTTCTAGATGGATGATGTCAAAAAAAAATGTACTTAAATTGTCAATTACGTACGTTTCATTTACAGTATACAAGATGTTAAAAAATAATTCAAAACTAATTAGATAAATAGCTTATCTAATCGCGATTAAAAATACTTAGTGAACAGAACAATCGTGTTGAGAACAAGAAGCGCATTTTAGCTTTTGTAAAACAAATAATTTATATTCACTTGCTTCTATTTATCGCATCCAAAAACGAAAAATTATTTTATATAATTCCATTTTAATGTTTATAGAGAGTATTCTATGTTTCCATTTGTACTCGAGTTTTATATCTTTGTATCACAGTCAATTCAAACATCCTTTGAATATTTCGAACTTTTCCAAAAATTAATCGATTCTTTCAAATTGATGGGTATTTCAAATTTGTGGATGTAAAAAAATTCTTGCATAAAAATAGAAGACACGTGCAAGAATCAGGAGACACGTGGGACACCTTTTATAAGAATCAGAGTAAAAATATAACTGGAAAACTATTTCTAACTCTGACAGGGTTTATAAATATTTGCTAAGCATTTTTTTACTCGATTTTGTGAATGATATCTATCGAAAAATTCCAAATTCTTGTTTAATACTTTGTATATGTAATAGAAGAATCTAAAGCAGAATTAGATTCTTTAGCAAAATTATAAGAGCATCTACTATTGTCTTCCTATAGCTTTTATAGCAACTTTTTTGTCGATATACGATCGACAGGTGTATACGATCGATACGAGTCGATCGACAATTTTATCAAAAAGCTGTCGAGCTGCCTTTGGACTTTTTATTCGAGTCGATATCAAGTCGATAAATATGCACGCTCTTATAAGAACTAATAGCTTTTTAATGATCGACTAAACTATCGACAAAAAGTCGATAGTATGCGCCCAGCTTTAATCCAAGGTCCAGAATATGGACATAGTGTAAAGAACTTGTGTAGTGTACGTGAGACACGTGTTTGTGCTCTCTGCAATCGGCAGACGCGTAAGGACAGTATCGCAGTAGACTTCACATACCTTCAAACAGGAAATTAATTACGGGAATAGTTTCTCGCGATCACATTATATTAAACTATTACCTTTGTGTTATATTAATTTTTGTCTGTAATGGCTACGATAATGTGCTTATCTGAAGAAGTGATAGCCATCATTCTTGGCTACAAGAATATCAGTGTTGAAGATATCACTAACTTCAGATCGACGTGCACGCAATTCCGATACGTATTAGCCAAATGCGAGAGCTTCCGAAGAAAAAAGTTTTTGCAGAGGTAATTCTTTATTCTTAAATTTCTTTGTAATTTAATTTTTTGTAATCGCACAATGTATCGCTTTTGTAAAAGATATTTTTTATAAACATAACATTAATAAAAAATATAGAGATATAATGTAATAAAACAAAGAGATGAAAAAAGGCTCTAATAAACAATACACCAACGGGTATAAATTAATTCCTTTTAATAAATTAAATTAAATCTACTTAAAACTTAAATTTATTTCCTTTAATAAAATTAAAGGAAATTTTGTTGAAGATAACAGGGCTTCCACCTTGTTCTTTGCTACTTGACGGCTCTTATTGGTCCGTTTTTCTATCCGTTTTTATAATTTAATAGGAAGAATATAATACAATATAAATATAATTAATATAATATAATAAGAAATAAATAAAGAAAATGAAATCTCTTAAAAATTACAAATTTTGCATGTTTATTTTATTAAATTATTTTTCAATTATTTTATTTAATTATTCTTACTTTTTTAATTATTTTGGTAAACTACTGTTTTATAAATATAGAATGTAAAAGCTCAGAAATTCGTTATCGTTACATAATAAGGCTATATGTATAATAGAAATACTGCTTTGTCTACTGTTCTTACTATTATTATGTATATTCTTAGCGTGAAGTATAATTAAAATCTGAAGATTATATATTGTACATTTTCTGCAAGTCAAGAAGATTAATATTCCGATTGATACTTTGAATATTATGCAAATTAAAAATTTATTACTCTGAAAATTAATTATTGATGCAATAGCACTGTTTAGTGTGATTTTTAAAAGTTTATTAAAATATTTTTTGTTCTAATTTTAGGTGGTCTTATACGAAGAAACTTTATGACAAGATGTCTAAGGAAAATGAGCAGAAAGAGTCTGAAGAGAACAAACAGAAGGATAAACAAAGTTTACACTTTATAGAAATAGGAAAAAATTGTGCAAGACAATTACGAAATTACGCATCGCAAATAATTCATAAACATTTTTATAACAATAATCCCTATCCCATAGATCAGTGTACAAGTTTTCAACAAGTGTTTCAATTAGATGAACATTTAGATGAAATATTTTCTAACCCTGAGAATTTCATATACAATTCTTTCTTCATTGATGAAATTAAATGCTTGCTTACGCAATCTGAACGGTAGGATTCAATATAAATTATAGTGCTATAAATATTATAGACTAATGTACTTATTGCACAATTAATATGTAAATTTTTCAGAAGCGCTGATTGCGACTTAACGGAAAGATATTACAATAAAAAAATGTTTCACTATCTGAGGCAGTGTTTGATGAAGGAGAAGTGGGAAAGATTTGAAAAACAACCTCACAGAAAGCAGCTTTTGGAACGGATTGCTACTTTTGTGGCACAATGGCTTCAACCAGAAAAGGATGTGTTTTTCTCGTGCGTAAAAGCGTCACTAGATACTATTGCACAAGGGGTACTGAATTGCCTCAGAGAAAAACATCCCGACCATTCGATATTCTCAACATCCGCTGAAAATTTTTCCTACTGGAAAAACAACAATATCGACGATAATCATTGGAACGAAGCGGAAGGAACGCAGATTATGGATATACTCGAGGAATACATATTTGGAACATTAAACTTTCGACGAAACAAATTGGGAGACACAAAATTGGAATACAGTATGTATATAGATAATGTAAGTTATATATTATAACACATAATAGTTATGATCAATTATGCTGTGAGCATGTTCATATGTGTTCGTTATATCTTAAAAATTCTATCTCTCTCTCTCCCTCTCTCTTTCTCTTTTTTTCTTTTTCTAATTAATTTTTGTATTGTAATTTTTGGCACAGGTCTTAGAGAATAAAAAAGGCCAAGAAATAATTTTATTAGTAATATATCACAGTGTGGCCAGGAGACTTGGTCTACGTTGCGATGTAAGATGTTAGTACAGAGAGGAACGTATGTGTATATTTTGGAAACCAAACTAGTAAGTATAATATTAGGAATTACCTGTGATTAGATTAAGAATTATTTTTCAACATTTATACTCTTATTTTACACACACACACACACACACGTACATATATATAATTTTTTATTGTTTGCAGTGCCACAAATAGCTCAGAAAATGTAAGATGTTTTAATATAAATTTTAACAAATTCCCGGATTATCTTATCAAGTAACAGTATTTTAGAGAACCCTCCATAATAACAGCTAAGGAGGTTGGCAATTACTCATATATGATTTATATTAATTTTAACACTTGATAATTAATAAGCATGTAATCTTGGCAAAGGTATGAAACATTGAAACACGCTTTATAAGCAAAAAAAATTATACTATTTCTTATTTTCTCTTTTGTAATCGGGGCTCTGTTCACATTTTTATAGTCTTTCTTTTCTTTCAGATATTGCTAGATATATTTAATTCGGACTGGCCTAATAATACTTTGATGATAGTGCCATGGGAAATAACATTTACATTAAGATATTCATTACATTATCATAGAAGAGAGGTGTGTTGGCACTATACATACCGCATATTAATATATAAGAATAATAAAAAAAATTTCAGAGGTTTCACTCTAATAACACATACAATTATATTCGCGAATTAAAATTATCTATAATTTAATTAGCTATAATTTAACTTGCTACAAAAGTCCATTTAGAAACTACTTAACAAGAAATATCAATTAAAGTCTGATCTTACACTTTCCAGTTGAGCTTTCACTTTAAAAAAGCAAGACTGTCAAATACAAGACCAAAGGAAGTAAAATTTGCGGTTGGAATGATCATTACAAATCATCATTTTGTCGGCGTAATAATCGGATGGCACCAATATGATGACATATATAATGGTAAATGCCACGCAAACGATTTAACAGTCACTATTATGCCATTCAAGGACTGTGTTAGATATAGTGATACAAATCAACAAACACATTACATAATTCTAACCGAAAAGAACGAAATGTGTTACGTAAATGAAGGTAAGAATATCATTAACCGCATCTTTATTTTAAATTATATTTGTTTAGTCTACGATCTCACCTCTTTGTACACAATGTAAAAGAATATTTTATCTTCTTTTGGTTTATTTTGTTCCCTTTTTAATTTAGTTATTTTATTCTCTCTCATTTTAGTTATTTTATTTTATTTATTATCTTGTTTTATTTATTTAGTTTATCTTAGTTATCATTAATTTAATTTTTATTTGCATTTTTTTACTTTAGGCGCTATAACTTTAACAACGCCGAAATTAGTCGAGAATAGCGAAATAGGTCGCTATTTTTGTAAATTTGAAGACACGCATTACGTACCGAATAAAATGCTGGCAAGACTTTATCCGCAAGACGCCGCTATAACAGCCAAGACAACGATTTAAAAAAATTACTAGTATAAATTATATTATGCAACATTATATACTACATTTATAATATAAAAACTTTTTCCAAATGTTATATAATTAAACTTTTACAAAATATTATATCATAAAATTAATAATTGTATTATAAATTATTAAATTTTATTCTAACATAATTATATTTATATTATAAGGTACATGTAAGTATTTTACACAAGTATTTTTTATTTAAAAGAAATTGTTATATGAAGATATCTAGAATCTAAAGACTTACAACTACACGATTATGATTGTAATATTAGAAGCATAGGATATTTTTTTTTTTTCATCTTAATAATCTTCTTTAGACTTTACCGAAAATAAAAATTAAACAAATAAACTAAAATAGTATGAGATATAAAGGCTCCAAATTACATTAAATAAGAAGGAAAAAAAATGGTGTCAGGAGCTACGCGCGGTAACACTAATAAAAAAATTTTGGATTTTTTGGCACTAGCATGAAACCTATCATTTCTTGTAGATTTTTTTGTGCTGAATTAAAATCCGTCCGCAAAATTCGCCTAACACATCAGGATTTTGAGAAAAACTCACTTAAATATGCTAAAAATGGCAATTTTGATAGTTTTTAATCAGCTAATTTTATGTAGCGACATAATTTTAATTCTTTGTATGTTTCTAAAAAATCTAGAGCTATATCGGATTTAAACCAATAAAAAGCAAATGAGTTTGGATTATTCTTGTTATATGTACAACTTCTTTAATAGATATTTTAAACAACTTTCAATAATCATTTTTTAATGTTTCATGTTGATATTACAATTTTATGTAATATCAACATGTTACGATAATCATATTAATAAATATATTGACTTTGAAGAAGAAATTTTGTAAAATTTTATAAAATATTTTGAAGAATCTTATGGAAAAGTAATAACATTTCAGAGTTTAATTCATTTAATAAGAGATGTAGGGAAAAGTAGTAACATAGTTCAAAGTTTAATTCATTTAATAACAGATGTAGAGAATCTTAATTATTACAAAATACATTTTATAAAAATACATTTCTTTTTTATTAAATGTGAAACTTTATTTCAGAAAATTTTAAACCAATTACAGATGCATTATAACAGTTACGAGTTTTCCAAATTGACTAATTTAGAAAAATATTGAGATATAATAAAAGAAATTATATAACTGATATAAATTATCATATATGACATCATCTCTTAGATATTTCTTATAAAGAGTCGAAATTTCTCTCTTTATGTATAAAATCAATTGTTTAATGTATCTTAATTTACATTCACTCTTCAGAAACATAATTCGATAATTTTGATAAATTAAATTTGATAATTTCGAAACGGGCCGGATTGTTCGCGCATGCTCTGCAAACGTAATATCAATAACGTATCTAATGAGCAGTAGGTGTGACATTAATCGCCCGAAAACAATTTTTTTTAATGTTTAAATTAATCAAGTTTTTAAAGTAGTTAGATAGAATATATAGAATATAGAAAGTTTAATAGAATAAATTATTTTTTACTCACAAGAAAGTCCATTATTAACTTGGCCTTTTTTACCCAATACTCAAATTATTTTACTCAAATATGGGGGTCAAATGACGAAATTGACACGTCTCTAAAAAATCAAAATTTTTAAAAATTCTAATTTATTTATCAATTTTACAATTTTTTTAAATAATGAGCAAGATTTTAAAAAGTGAAAGAAATAGACCATTATTTTTACGTCGTCGTAGAAGTTAAGAGAAATAGACAGACTTTAAAATTGTCATCTTACCCCCTTCACCCTCTCTAACGGTATACCAAAAAGCCAGGGGCATTTGTAGTGAACAAGAGGCAGGTTTGCATTTGTCTTTTTTTCAAAGAATGTATTCTTTTTCGGAAACAATAAAGCTTCTTTGAAACTCGAAAGGTCTGACACAAGTATACAGTGACATAAGAGACCTTTCGAACTTCAAAGAAATTTTATTTTTATTTATTCGAAACGTTTCGATCCTAGGTTTGGATTCTCTTCAGCAAGTCTAATATAATTACAAAACATCTCAGATAACTGCGTACATAAATAATTTATATCAGTTATATAATTTCTTTTATTATATCTCAATATTTTTCTAAATTAGTCAATTTGGAAAACTCGTAACTGTTATAATGCATCTGTCGTGCATCTCCATCCGCGTAGACCTCAACAACATTCGCGACGGACGAATAAAGTCTACTGGTTCCTGTCATATAAGGCGAGATTATTTCGCTCTGCTTTGTTGATCATGCCTGTTCTACGCTTCATCCACCTACGATGCTGCTGTGAGCCACGCCGAATGCAACGTGACAAAAAAAATTCATTAGAGGATAATTTTCTGCGCCTCGTCAACCGCGCCTTCAATTATCAATTATGGCGAATGTGCTATCAATTAGAACATTCCTGTCATCAAGATTTTCTGATATTGTTGTCTTGGCAGTTATAACGGTGTCCTGCGGGTAAAGTCTTGCCAGCATTTCGTTCGGTACATAATGCGTATCTTCGAATTTACAAAAATAGCGACCTATTTCGCTATTCTCGATCAATTTCGGCGTTGTTAAAGTTATAGCGTCTAAAAGTAAAGAATGCAAATAAAAAATGAATTTATGATAACTGAGATAAATCAAATAATAAATAAAATAAGATAATAAAGAAAACATAATAACTAAAATAAAAAAATATAACTAAATTTAAAAAGGGAACAAAATAAACCAAAAACAATAAAATATTCTTTTACATTGTGTACAAAGAGATCATCTCGTAGACTAAACAAATATAATTTAAAATAAAGATGTGTCTAATGATATTCATACCTTCATTTACGTAAAACATTTCGTTCTTTTCGGTAAGAATTATGTAATGTGGTTGTTGATTTGTATCACTAAAATTACTACAGATCTTCAACGGCAAAACAGGGTTCCATACTTCATTTGTGGAGATCCGAAAATTATGTCTGTCTATGTATTGGTGCCATCCGATAATTACTCCGGCAGAAGGTTTGTCTGTAGGTTGATCACATTCATTTTGATTAAGTTTTACGATCATTCCAACCGCAAATTTTACTTCCATTGGCCTTGTATTTGACTGTACTGCATTTTTAATCTGAAGGCTGACCTGGAAAGTGTAAGATCAGACTTTAAAATTGATATTACTTCTTAAATTATTCCTAAATGGACTTTTGTAGAAAGTGTTAAAATAAAGTTAATTAAATTATAGATAATTATAATTCATTTATAATTGTATGTGTTATTAGAGAGAAATTTCAGATTTTTATTATTATAATTATATGTATATTAATATGCAGTATGTGTAATGCTAACATACCTCTTTTAAATTCGTATTCCAGGTGTATAAACATGACACTTCCTGTGGTATAATCACAAAATTATTATGCCAGTCCAAAATCGCACGTATTTCTAGCATCTCTAGCTGCATCTGAAAGAAAAAAAACGATTAAAAACAGATGAACAGAAATCCGATTACAAAAGAGAAAATGATAATTTGAAATTTGTTCTGCTTATAAAGCGTGTATCAATGACTCATATCTTTGCCAAGGTTATAAGTTTATTAATTATCAAATGTAAAAAATAATATGCAGCGATATGCCAGCTTTATTACTTTGCAACGTAGTCCAAGTCTCCTGGCCACACTGTGATATATTATTAATAAAATTGAATCTTCGCCATATTTATTTTCTAAGACCTGTGCCAGAAATTATAATACAAAAATTAATTAGGGAAAGGAGAGAGAGAGAGAGAGAGAGAGAGAGAGAGAGAGAGAGAGAGAGAGAAAGTATTTTTTAAATGTAACGAACACATATTGACATGCTTACAACATAATTGGCCATAATTATTATGTATTATAATCTATATAATAACTTACATTATCTATACACAGATATTCCAATTTTGCGAATCTTGATTTATTATTTCGAAAATTTAATGTTCCAAATATATATTCGTCGAGTATATGCATAAGTTGTGTTCTTTCCGTTTCGTTCCAATGATTATCGTTGAGATTGTGGTTTTTCCAGTAGGAAAAATTTTCAGCAGACGTTGAGAATATTGAATGGTCGGGATGTTTTTTTCTGAGGCTATTCAGTACCCCTTTTGCAATAGTATCTAGTGATGCTTTTATGCGCGAGTAAAACACATCCTTTTCGGGTTGAAACAATTGTGCCGCAATGGTAGCAATTCGTTCCAAAAGCTGTTCTCCACGAGGTTGTTCCCTAAATCTTATCCACTTCCCCTTCGCAGAACATTGCCTCAGATAATGAAACATTTTTTTATTGCAATATCTTTCCGTTAAGTCGCAATCAGCACTTCTGAAAAATTTACATATTAACTGTGCAATAAGTACATTAGTCTATAATATTTATAGCACTGTAATTTATATTGAATCCTACCGTTTAAATTGCGTAAGCAAGCATTTAAGTTCATCAATGAAAAAAGAATTATTTATGAAATTCTCAGACTTAGAAATTATTTTACTTAAATGTTCATCTATATGAAATATTCGTTTAAAACATGTATAATTATCTATCGAATTATTGTTATACAAATGTTCATGAATTATTTGAGACGCGCAATTTCGTATTTGTCTTGCACAATTTATTCCTGTATCTATAAAGTTTAAACTTTTTTTATCTCTCTGTTCGTTCTCTTCAGACTCCTTGTAATAAAGTTTCTTCGCATAGGGCCACCTAAAATTCGAACAAAAAATATTTTAATAAACTTTTGAATCACATTAAACGATGCTATTGCCTCAGTAATCAATTTTCAGAGTAATAAATTTTTGAAATGCATAATATTCAAAGTACCAATCGAAATATTAATCTTCTTGTCTTGTAGAAAATGTACAATATATAATCTTCAATTTTTATATTATAATTATATAATTAAACTTTACACCAAGAATATACATAATAATAGTAAAAGTAATGGACAAAGCAGTATTTCTATTGTATAGCCTTATTATGTAACGATAACGAATTACTTAGCTTTTACAATCTGTATTTATAAAACAGTAATTTACCAAATTAATTAATAAAATAAAAATAATTAAATAAAATAATTAAATTAATGAAATAAACATGCAAAATTTGTAATTATTAAAAGATTTCATTTCTTTTTATTTCTTTATTATTATATTATATTAATTAAATTTATATTGTACTATATTCTTTTTATTAAATTATTAAGACGCATAGAAAAACGGACCAATATATAAGAGCCTCCAAGTCGCAGAGAACAGGACGGAAGCCCTGTTATCATCAACAAAATTGTTTTTAATTTTATTAAATTTCCTTTAATTTTATTAAAGGAAATTGTTTCGAATCGACCGAGATTCAACACTCGGGATCGAGATTGCCGGGATCGTCTAGTTCGAGACTTGCCGCGAGTGTTTTCCGCAGATCTTTTTTTTTTCTTTAGTGAAGTAGAGCTCGATGGCGTGACTCAATACAGTCGAACAAATTTACTGTTAAACAAAATAGAACGAGTACATAGACATTGAAACGTTTGAAATTAAATATCTTAAATCCTGGACAATGAAGCAACGTAAATAAAGAACAGAAATAAACGGAATCTCTTATCGTAACCAATGTTCATCGAAATTCTCGTGGAGTCGGGATTCAAGATAGACGCTCGAAAATCTTCGGTGCCATCGATCGCCCTTCACGCGACGGATATTGTTTGTCTGATAGTGAGTTGATCCCGTTTGTTGAGCGGAAGATCTTGAACGCGTCGGCCGGAAATCTTGTGCGCGAGGCGATCGTTGGCCGCGACCGCGTCCAGGAATCCTGCGGCTCCACTAGAAGATTTAATCTAACGCACACAAGAAAAGAAACACCGTAATAATCTGAATGCAAAATAATGAAGAATAGAACAGAATAATAATTTGTTTCAATTAGCTGATTCACACGAGGCTAGAGCTCGTGAGTTGTATTCGGCCTCCGTTGTCCTCCAAGATGGTTCACGCGTGTCCACTATGGCGGGCGAGCGTCGAGCCACCATATCCGCGTGAGTCGTCGCCCATTGTATTTCGCGATTATCTCGAGAAGCGCTACGTCGATATATCGGGAGTACGTACCTCCCGAATCGAATTGCTTTGCACTGCAATCAGCACTGTCACAATCCCTTCCGAGAATCACTTCTAAGTCCTCGATGCCGAACGATCGAGTGAGTAGAATGTTCGAGACGAATTAGACTTTTCGACGATCACACCGTGTGCTTCAGAACAGCGTTAACGACGGAAGGGAAGGTGATGGCGAGAGGCAATTAGCAGCAGCTCATTCCTCATCGATACCTTCTTCTTCTTCTTCATCTTTTAATTTAATTGGTCCGTAGTAACCACAAGTGGTCAATTCTAGCCGGCCATCAACTGCTGAATATGGTGGAATGGGTTGAATCAAGTACTTGAGGACTTGAACCCGAAACGCAAAAATAGGGTCCAGACAAAGGACACGCAGGTTAACGCGTTATACTTTTGCTAGTCACTTAGATATCTTCTCGACATTGCCCGGGGTACACCGGCAGAGTATAGGATGGAAGACTAACTCTGCACACTAGGAGGTAGACTAGATAAACCGTATCTCCCTCATCGATACCAAAACCACGTGATCATCCTTAACGTTGCGCATTGATCCGGATCGATTAGTCTTATCGATCCGCGCATGTCCCGCGTTGCGCAATACGCTTAATTGGATCACCGCCTGCGCTTTCGCGTCCGAAGATCCTCGCGAGGATCGCAATGTCGTGCTTGTTTTATAAAGTCGCCTGGGTCAATCGCGAACATTTTCCTAAATTTCGGGCTTTAACTTGAACCGAAATAAATTTAAGTTTTAAGCAGATTTAATTTAATTTATTAAAAGGAATTAATTTATACCCGTTGGTGTATTGTTTATTACAGCCTTTTTTCATCTCATTGTTTTATTACATTATATCTCTATATTTTTTATTAATTTTATGTTTATAAAAAAATATCTTTTACAGAAACGATACATTATGCAATTACAAAAAATTAAATCACAAAGTAATTTACAAATAAAAAATTACCTCTGCAAAAACTTTTTTTTCTGGAAGCTCTCGCATTTGGTTAATACGTATCGGAATTGACTGCACGTCGATCTGAAGTTAGTGATATCTTCAAAACTGATATCGTTGCAGCCAAGAATGATGGCTATCACCTCTTCAGATAAGCACATTATCGTAGCCATTACAGAAATAAACCAATATAACACAAAGTTAATAATTCAAATTTAGTGCGAGAAACTATTCCCGTAATTAATTTCCTGTTTGAAGGTATGTGAAATCTACTGCGATACTGTCCTTTCGCGTCTGCCGATTGCACAAACACGTGTCTCACGTACACTACACAAGTTCTTCATACTATGTCCACCCTTACTCTAGACTGTAATGCTGTAGACTCAAAGGTTTTGTACTTTCTCCCACCATACAGGTGCCATGTGACTATGCGATACAAAAAAAAATAAAAATGAGAAAGGGAACACAATAGTAGATGTTATAATTTTGCACATACATTTTTTATAGCAATCGGGAACTTAGCGTAAGAGAAATAGCACTCGTTAAATAATAATTATTAACATGATAAATAATAATTATCGTAATTATCTATTTTTTTTTATCTGCGATAACCGTATATTACAATAACATTTGCTTCAATAAACTAATCCAGTTCAGTTTTTCAACACAGTTTATACATTTTTTTGCTATATATACAAAGTATTAAATGAGAATTTTGAATTTTTCGATAGATGCCACTCACAAAAGCAAATAAAAAAATTTTTACCACTTGTTTAATATTGAAATCCTGTCAGAACTAAAAACTATTTTTCAGTTGAAAATTACTCAAAATAAATGGTTCGTTAGCTTCTTATCGCGTGTGTAAATAGACTTATCTTATATTTTTACTGTGAAGAATTATCTTATCTTATATTTTTACTGTGATTCTTACAAAAGGTATTCCATCGTGTCTTCTGCTTTCATTTTTACGCAAGATTTTGAAAAATCCTATAAAAAGCATATGCAACCTATAGATAGTCCTACAACAATTATTTATTAAAATAATAAAAATTAAAATAATACGGTTCAAAATATCAAATAATCATAATAGAACAGTTCTCCGTTGAGAAAATAAAATAACTGGAAAAAGGCGTATGCAATCTATCGATATTCTTACAACAAGCGGGCCAAAACTATGACAAAATTAATTATCGCTGCTAATTAATCAAAATTAATAAAAAGTGAAATAATACGGTTTAAAATATCAAATAATTATAATAGAACAATCCTCCGTTGAGAAAATAAAATATCCTACAGGAATGTCATTGAATTAATTTTGATACAAAGTTGTAAAACTCGATTGCAAATGGAAACATAGAATACTTCCTTGAACATTACAATAAAATTATATAAATTAATTTTTTGTCTTTGGATGAGATAATTAAAAGCAAGTGAAAATATATTATTTGTTTTACAAATAATAAAAATCGCTTTTCTTTCTCTACACGGTTTACTCTTTCACCAAGCATTTTCTGCTTGACTAATAAATACTATCTATCCTATCAGTTTTGAATTATTTTTTATCATTCTGTACAATGTAAATGATACTTGCGTATTTGACATTTTAATTATAGTTTCTTCAAAACATTAATAACATGCTGAAAAAACATTATTATTAAAGGTGTCACAGTTTATCAAGAATTTGTCCTTCTTTTTTTTAAGATATTTAATAATAGATGCTCTTTTCGACTTCGCCCAGCTCTAAAACTTATATGTAACACATATAAGATTCTAAGAGAATTCAATTTTTTAAATAAAATGTATATACATATGTAACGTAAACATTTTCGACAGTAGTTTTCTTTTGAAAGAACTTTCTCTTTCTCGGAAACAATAAAATTTCTTTGAAAATCGAAAGGTCACTCAGGTACTGCATTCCTGTGTGAGACCTTTCGAGTTTCAAATCAGTTTTTTTTTCCGAAATAGAAAACTTTCTTTTAAGAGAAAACAAATGGCAAGAGACAAATGACTAGGGGCAAATCTGCATCTTGTTCATTACATAGCAGAGAGATATAGCGGAAAAGGGGGTAAGATTTTAAGATATGTCGACTTTTCTTAATATGTACGTTGACGTAAAAATAATGAACTATTTTGTGTCAGTTTCACTAAAATCTTGCTTATCTGTAAAAATTGAAAAATTGATAAAAAAATTAAAATTTTTTAAAATTTTAGGGTTTTTAAAGACGTGTCAATTTCGTCATCTGGCCCCCATATGCGAGTAAGATGTTTTTTAATAGTGAGTAAGATAACGCGCGCGCGCGCGCGCGCGAAAGGCCAAGTTAAGTTAAATTAGATTAAAGTGAAATTTATGGATAAAAAAGTTTATTGTAATAAAATTTCTATATTGTTTTGGTGTTATAATATTTAAATACACAAATACCAAGAAAACAAAAATAAATAAAAATTTTTTATATGTGACTGAAAGAAAC